>JAVJGJ010000060.1:40003820-40035839 GCA_035590215.1 Microhierax caerulescens | reverse complement strand
GGTGGAAATGACTGCATATGTACTTAAAGAAAAGAATGAGTTGCACTAATTGTGCTGTGTGTGGTAAGTTATTGGTAAAGATTCATTGATTCATTTCATTCCCCTTCAGCATCTGCAGCATAGTGTGGTGTGGCTGTTTTTATTATTTGTTTTTCTTTTAGTTGCATCTGTTCTACTCCCCTGAACTAATAATAATTATTCCTTTTATAATAAGGAAGAAAAACTCGGGGGAAAGATTTCACCTGACATGTCATCTCAGGGCTAGATGATCTGAGTCTTTTGAAGTGGTCATGGGTTTCCACTGGCCACCAGCAGAACTTAGGATGACTGGCTCAGAGTAGGATGTTAAATTTAGGGATATCTTTTGCATCCACTCAGCAATGCCCAGGTAAATGTCACCAGTATGGGGCATAAATCAGTCCATGAACATGGGGACAACAAACATTTTATGCTAATTTATACAGTAGTTTGTGAAGTGAGGGCAAAGATGCTCAGTAATTTGTGTTCAAAACTAACCTACTGAACACAAAGTGATGGTTTGGTAAGGGAATGCACAGTTCCCTGCTGGTATGAAAGGCACTTCTCTGCACAGAGCCAGCAAAAGACTCAGGAAATGTTTATATCTCAGGTAAATACTCAGAGCAGTGCTCAGTGCTATAAACTTGCTTTGGTCTTTTGAATGCTGTCCTTCTTCCATGACTTACCCTTTTCCAAAGCAATTGATCTGAAAATGTAGAATATAATTTCAGAGTTGGAAAGTTTTTAGATGCCCAAAATCAGATTTCAGACCACTAAAAGTTGTGGGATTTTTTTGTTTTGTTTGTTTTTGTCATTATGCCATTCTTAATCAAGTGTTGCCTAGTATTTCTTTAGGATTTTAGTCACTGATAGCAGAGGTACAAAAGCACAACCTTTTTTTACAGTTGTGGCAGTTTTTTTAAGTTGTTATGTATTTCCTAGGTTATCCCTAATGGCAGAAGATACAAAAAACGTATAAGGCAGTTTGTGAGTCAAGATGAGGTGCTCATCACAGGGTACACCCTGCGTTATAAGACAGCTGCAGCTCCTTAGTGCAATGGTATTTAGTAGCTGAGCTGCTTTATTGTAGTATCACTTCTGCGCTGGCCACCGTGTTTAAATTGTGCCCCAATCCACAATGTCTTCATAACAGAAACCTTTCAAGGGCCTAACAGAAATGTCTGCATAGAATTAATTGCCCCATATGCACTGCAAATGTGGGACAGCACTGGGTGTACTTTATGGGGGAAGTAATGGTGGTTGCTTGATTTTGGTTGCCTCTGTGACTATATGCATCACTGACACATGGAAACTCTATTTCTGCGCTGTTCACTGTGAAACTGCCCAGCAGTTTGAGTTTATGTTCATGCTGATGAAAACACATTTTATTCATGGTAATGTTTTTTTAGAAAGCTTTTCCTAAAATTTCCACTTCTTTTCTTTTTAATTCTCAAGTTCTGACTCTTCTTACAGAATTGTGATGTGGAGAGGTTGCAATATTGATCAACAGAATAAGTGCGGAAAGCACACACACCCCCACACACCCCTCTTTTGTTTGCATGTGTGTTACATGCAGAAAGTCTGTTTATCTTCAGACCACTGCCTTAACAAGTAAAATAAATGAATGGGGTTTTCCCTAGACTCTCACTGTATTTCTTATACCAGAGTTTATGAAGAAGGGAGAGGCTTAATTCACAAGTGAAATTAATTTGACAGTCCTTCACTAATTCTAATTCAATGTCTGTCAAAGTTGCAATATAGCAACAGTTCAGTATGACTGGCATTAACGGCTGAGAAAAAGCCCTGGATTGGAATAGCATGTTGATTAACCTTTGGCATTGAGACGCACATCTGAGCAGGATGTGAGAAGAGGGACGACACTGACCCTTACACATGTCACTGCTCCTGGTTTGTTTTTTTCTCAGTAAAAAAAATTTCCTAGTTAAAAAAGCCAAAAGTTTTATAAAATTAAATTAAAAATGAAGTCCAGAGGAAAGTTCAGACACATTTGGACTTTGTGTAAGCTATTTATTAAATACTCAAAGTTATATTGGATAAAATAAACCTATAAAGGAAACATAGGTTACTGAAAACTTAACGATTAATCTTACCAAAAAGATCCAGAATTCTTCTGTTTAAAGGCAGGCTTTAAAAAACACTGCAGACCCCAAGAGATGTATGGACAGAGGTCTCTGAAACCAAGGATGCCTTTTCAGAGGTATTTAATGATTGGAACATAGCACTTAAGTGCAAAAGACTGTTGTATTGCTAGATAGAATGAACATTTGTTACACCTATGTTAAGGGCACTGTTGAAATCCTTTTGTTCACAGGCAAGACAAACACTTAAAGTACTTAAACTTCATTTATCTTATGCTTAAAGCTGAGCTTATGCTTAAGCACCTTCTGCAATCAAGGTGAAAAGCCTGACCGAAAGCTCTTTAAATTCAAGGGGAATTAAAACACTCACAGAGAGACAGAAAAATGGCTACCATATTTTCATGCATATAACACATACCTCGGAAAATCTGCTTCATCTTTAGATGTCCTGAGGCTTGAAAATAAATTCTCAGATAACCTACACGTACTTGGAGGCTGTTGAGGCTGGGACCTGGAGAAGAGCTCTGTGGATCCATGGTAAACTTCCCCTTGCAACATCCACATACTTCTGCTGTGGTGGAATCAGTTTTCTTAACAGATAACCTGTGGTTTAGATGTATAAACATGTAGTTCATTAATTAAAGGTTTTTTTTTGGGAAAAAAGGTAGAAGACGTGTGTAAATTTGGAGAAATTCATTATTTATTTGTATCTGTGGGAGACCTTAGCTATGTTTTTCACCTCACCGTGGAAGCATTTTGATTGAAAGCCCAGTGTAACAAAGATAAAGAACTTGCACCACAGATACTTTTTGAAATGGAAATAAAACATGCAGTATTTGTAGCCTGGTAATGTTATAAAGAAATATCTAAGACTAAAACAAACAAAGTGTGTTTTTTCAGCAGATAGATATATACACATATACTTAATTTAATGCAGCAGGTTTGGTTGGTCTATTTCTCCTCCCCCCCTCCCCTTTTCTTTTTTAAAGCATATAAATTCCAACCATGTTTTGTGTGAAGGGTCTCAGTGCATACTGACATTGTGAGTGTCAGCTCCAGATCACTTTAATCAGAGAGTGGATATGCATGATAAAACGGATAAGGGACTTTAATCAAAAAATCCGCTGGTCTGGAAACGTGACGCACTCCGCCAAACACACTTCATCCCACTTTTCTTGTGCCACTGCCAAGATTTTTATTTCATGAATATGCATTGGACATGATATTACATTAAAATGTGACATTGTTGTGTAGTGGTAGGGATTTAGAATTAGAATAAATAAATAAATAAATAGACTTCTGTAAAGTTTTTGTAATTGAACATTAGTATCATGTTGTGATTTTACATATATTTATTCACCTACTCCCAGCCTTTTCCTTTTCTCCAAAATTTATTTTTGAACTGAATATCAAATTCATCCCTTTCTGCTTAATAAGAAAAACAATAGTAGCAGATAGATGCTTTATTTAGCTTTTACCTATAAGCGTAATGTATGGAGTTACTAACAAGGAATTGTGTTTTTGCATACAAAATATATGTCTGTGGCTCTGTGCTGGGGGCATTTTTGCTTCTACAGCCCGGAATAACTCCATAGCACAAAGCCCACTCCAGAGTCCATTATTCTTTATGCAAAGGCTGCTTCTGAATTTCACAGGATTTGGATCATGTACCTAATAAACTGAGAAATCCTTTGTTTCCCCCTAATTTTGCCATGTTACATTGTTTCCTGGAAACTGGTGAGGATTATAAAACTGATGTATGGAAATTTGCATCATTAAGCCTGTGCTAGTCTCAATTTTAGATTTGTATAATTTCGTGTACTTGGGCCAATCAGCTTTTAGTCACAACATGTAAGCATTTCTACATCTGTCTTTTTGTAAACCCCCACACCATGATTTCTGAGAACGGATCTCTCAGGCAATATACCTTGAAACATACATCCTAGCATGTGGTGAAGCATTCATCAGATTAAAGATGAATTTTTGCTGTCTAACAGTTTCTCTGCCACCAATACATACAGGATAGCATTTGAAGAAAACAAATTTGTATAAATGCAATGGTTTGCATCTGAAAAAAAAAAAAAAAAAGGGCCAGGTATAAGTGGGTACAAAACAGTCATCTTCAGTGACGTTGTGCAGAATTGCACAAAGAATTTGCCCTTATGTAGGTAAATATATGTTACTACTAAAATAGTGGTGAGTAGCTTTGTGGCATATCTAGGGTAGATAATGGCTAGGGATGAATCACAGAACAGAGTTTTGATTCCTTCTTTTCCCCTGACCTACATGATTTTGGTTAAATGAAAGAGTGATACTGCCCTCCTTTCACTTGTGGTTTGAAGTCTGTAAATGAGAAAGTATTGAGTAGTTCAGGATTATTTTTCTTTTGTTTTTTTTTTTTTTTTAAGATGGGAGTAAGAATGGATGTTCTTTATTTACTAGCTGAGGACTGTTGTGTATCAGTTGTTCAGTGAGGACCTCTTCTTGTAATGGATGCTTTCCAAGACTAATTTTAATTAAACCCAAACAAACAAAAATCGTAATTACCTGACTAATGATCTGAAGCACCAATATTTCATTACCTGTGTTATTCAAATGTAGTATAGAGGCTGCATAAAGCTTGCTTACTTTGTGTGGAATCCATTGGGTTTTTCAAATAATAACCACACTGAGAGCATAGTCTTACCTAGCCTTCAGCTATGCCCCAAACTTTTGAAAGGGAGAAAAGAATAGTAACTGTTGGCTGAGCTGTCACTGACAAGGGCAAACAATATTGAAGATAAAAATGAAGAGCTCTTTAAACTACTTCTGTTCTAAAGTTATGGTCATTTCAAATAGAATTTCCTTTATGAGACTCAATTTCTCCAGAATTTATACCTGCTATATATATATCTTCTGCTGGTGAAAGCTTGACATTCAGTCCCAGATACTAATCAAAAAAAGGAAATCTGCAAGAAGTTAAAATGTTTTCAGAAATTTTACAGGCACTTAGCATTAGATTTTAGTCCCACCTCAGAACTCTCTGAGCTGGCCTGTGGGTACCAAGGAGTTCAGCGTTGCCCCTTTCTGTCAAACGTTTATTTGACAGTGTTGTGAGAACCAAGAAGGATGGCACTAGTTCCCACCTGGTTACCGGCAATCTGGGGTAACAACAAGTGTTTTGTGGAAACAGCTGTCCTCCAACCTAGTCCTGGCACTTTCCCTCTCTTGATCTTGTGACATTTTCATGGGCAGTGTGGTTCAAATTCTTCTCCCAGATGTTACTGTAGTACTCACATTGTTCCCTGCCACTGCCAAAAAAGCTCCTGTGCATTAGCAGGACTTAGTGCTCTCCATACCTCCTTTAGAGCTGGACAGCTGAACTCTTCCTGAAGAGGCTGATGTCTGCGTCCTACAATTGTAAGTGCAGGAGGCTGCATTTAAACTAAAAGATTTCCATAGTGTTCTTACGGCCTCAGAGAGGATACTGAGACGTTACTGACAATACTTATCCTCTCATAATTGATCAGCAGTAGGATCTTGTAGCTTTTAATATCTCTCCTTTACTTTTTATTTTAAATTATTCCTTCCTGGAAATGACTTTTTAGACAATGCACAGCTTTTTTATGGTTGTAATCGACAGGGAAACTCTGCTCATCGTACAGGCACAAGCTGTACAACGTTTACTGCAGCTGCTGTGATTTCTGAACTAACACCAACAACATTCTACATAGGAAACAGTTTTTAAAAGCCTAATTCAAACTCTTTGCCATAACTTTTGTCCAGATCCTACAATCTACTGTACCCTCAAAAGCTAAAATATCACGGTAAAGAGTTAAACCCTATACCTCTTCTAGACTGCCCATTTCATGTATGTACCATGTGTGTGCATATCAAGGCAGCTATGGATGTGGATGAGGTCCTAGCACAGCAGAGTAAGAGACGGATACTTCTGTGTAGTTTTCAAAAGGGAAATCACAGTTATGGCAACAATCAAATAGTTAAACTGTTACTCGATTAGAAACATCTAGTAGAAATGACAATGAGTTCAATGGAACAACATTCATGGCCTGGAATTCCTGTAGATTATGGACACATATTCGTAGAAGAGCTTTTAGTGGCTGATAGAGAGATCTGCAAAGACAGACATCAGTCAGAATTGCCTAATGTAGAATGAAACATCCCCAAAGGAAATTACCATTACAAAAACTATTATTTAATATTAAAGGTAATTGTAACACAAGGGCATGACTCATATCCTTGTGTTACAATTACTTTAATATTAAATGATAGTTTTCTGAATGGTAATGAGGGGAAGTTAAACCTGACACTCTGTCCTTAACCCTTGCTACTGTGCCTGAGTATTAGTATGACTAAGATGTCTGTGCAGTCTGTCATTTACTCCTGTCACCCTTTAGTCATGACAGAGTGTGAAAGGTAGATTTAAAACACCAGCTTTTACAATTAATTGGAGAATGCTCATGTTGTGGTCTGTTGTACAGGATAACTGACCTTTACAACCACCAGAGTACAGAGCTGATGCATTATATTGATAATGAGCACTTTAGTATGTTAGACCATGACAGACCTATGTAGATTCACAGCCTTAACTTTCTGCACTTCACACTATCTTCCTAATATTCTTCCTTCAGAGTTTGGGTTTTTTTTTTTTCAGAATGCAATTGCTGCACAGTTCCAGCTGGTATCAAAAATGTGTACGCAGTAAAATGCAAATACATTTTGTGACCTGACCATGTTTAAAACCTTTTAACATCAGGTTTTCTGTTCTGCAGAGCATGCCTGCATAGTTCCCAACACGGAATTGGGGCCTTAGTTTAGAGGTAACCTCAGCATCGCTTCAACGTGACGTCTGTGTTCCTGCTTATCTGTATGTTGTGTTGCTACTGATACTGCATGGACAGCTTTGATTCCTGCAGTCCTGCACCTGGCCCCAGAAGAGATTTAACCAGTTAACAGTAAGGTAGAGTGTACAGCTTAAGAAAAAACAATAAGAAAATTATGACATGCTTAGTCAGAGTGAATCATTTTGCATTTGGTTATGCCATTTTGGGTCATCTTAATGGTTACATCATGTCATGTTTCATTATGTCACGATGCATGACAGATAGTATATGACATAGCAGAACTGCTGCATGCAGTTTATCAGAAAAAGAAAGTTTAAAATTAAAAATATATACTGTTTTCTTATCTATTTCTAGCTGTGATTTCAGCTAGAGAACTCCCATAGTGAATTCATGTTATTAATTAGCAGGTTGGGATATCTGCAAAAAGCAGATAATTCTGAGATACCAGCACACAGTGCATGAAAACAGACATCTCGGGATGAGCTCAGCTCTATGAATTTGGTCTATATTTGAAAACTAGTTTAAATTAGGAAACAGAACTGAATATACCATCGTGCTCTGTGATGGACCTTGTTGCTAGGGTATAGTACTACTGCTTTAATTTTTTTCCCTTGGAAACAGATACGGAAAAAGGAAATTTACCCTCCCCATTTGAAAAATTAGACTGGAGCATATGGTTTTACCTATAATTGTATATTCTGCTCTCTAACATAATGCAAAGAGGATTCCACAGGGCAGGAGGGAACCTCACCAAGAGTTCCAAATTTCAGTTAAAATCTACTAGAGATGGAAAAATCCTTGTGACTCCAGTTGGCTTTTACAATTGGTGGAAGGAAAACAGTAGAGCAACGAGGTATCTTTCTCTTTGCTGTTGATCCTAGCAGATGTAGGTGAAAACAGACGAGTGCATTTTTTTCCCTGTTGGACTTGAAGCGAGATAATTTTAACTCAGAGTCACACAGTGCAAGAGGTCTAGGAGACAAACATTGTGTGTCAAGTCATGATGTCCTGTCAGGTCCCCCAGAGGTGCGTGCCTGCTGAGGAACAGCTCAGTTTCTTTACCAGGCAAATTCTGCCAGGGTAAAGCTAGCGTCTTCCAGGAGAAGCAGTAGCCCTTTCTCCTGAACAAACACTGTTTCATATCAAGAAGGAGTCTTGCCCTATTTATAACGCTGCATCATTTGTAAGGTTTGTCTTGGTTACACATGGGCCCATGGAACAGGAAAATGCAATAACTCTATCCTATGCTTGCACAGCAGCTGGAGCAGTGATGAAATATATAGAAACAGCTCAGGTCAAAGCTTCATATTTTTTAAAGTCCTTAAATATATATTCAGATGAAAGGGAGCCGTCTGTATGGCAGTGATCCAAGCTCTAAAAATGCCATAAATACATATTTACATGACAGATTTACATAATTTGCTCTGGAGATCTCGCACAATTTTCAGGCAAGGTCTTCCATAACCTGCAGTATACTGCAGAGAGATGGTATTTCCACTGCTGACCGGGTTCATCCTTCGGGCCAACAAAAGAAGCTCTGGCTCTTGTAGGTCAAGTCAGACTCAAGTGTGGACATCCTTGCTGGGATCCCTGGTAATTTGCGAGCAGCTGGAGAGGACAAAGGAACTAAGCAGAAGGCCTTTGAAAGTGCCTAGTTTTAGCAGATCATAGCCTGGCCACAAAAATGATCCTGGGGATTTTGAAACAGATTGGTTGGGAAATTCATGAGTTATTTATCTCTAGGCATACTGACACTCACGAGCTGGATGTGAGGATATCACAGCTTCACCGGTGATACACCTAGATTAAGGTGCTTCTGAGTGAAATGCTAATATAGTTGTACTACATATAGGAACTGTGTTAATGTAACATGAGTGACCTAAACAATGGCTCACAGAAATTAACAACTGCAAGTGAAAATTTGTTATGTTATGCTTTTTATAGAGATGTGGATGCTGGATATTACTTACCTGTTAAAGAATCCAGCTGTATATCTAACATCTCTGTTATATATTGTAAAAAACTATAAACGAACATCCCTTATTTAATTTGTCTTCAGCCCTTCAGTGGCTTCAGAGGCTTCAAGTAGAACAGGTTAAATATATGTTAGACACCCCAGAACAGTCCATTTTGGAGCTGGAGACAGAAGTCAGGTTTCCTCAATGCATGGGCTAGCAGTTACTGTGTCTACACATCAGTAGGGATAATCACAGCAGACCAGCAAAGTACTTCAGGATCTGCTTACCTTTGAGCATGTAGGCAGACTAATTGACTTAACTGAGATTACATACAGGCTTAAAGTTAGTCATGTGCTTTGCTGGATTTGTCATTAATTCCATGGCCTGAAATCTACAGAAGCTTTAGAGTGAACTTGAAGGTCACTGAACTAGGCTTCCTTGAAAGACTTCTTCTGCAGTAAGGAAACGGGGCGTTTTTTTACATAAAAGCTCCTGAGGGGCTGGAACACTTGACACAGGAATGACTGACCTGTGCTTTTACCTGGCACCGACTAACCCCATCCTGAGCCTTTCCTATCTTGTTCAGAATATCCACCAGCTAGTCTCAGGTTGCTTCTTGAATTTTACTTGCCATCTAACTTAAGGTACATCTTAGTGACATTATTGTGAGTGATTTACTGTGAATGTTACTTGTTCACATGCTGAAATGTACACTGTTGCATTTTGATACCAGTTAACATCTTGAAAGAAGGCTAGCTCACTGTCAGTGTAAAGTTTGAAATTTTATTGCTGAGGCATTATTTTTAATGGATAGCAAAATAGGGTAGGGAAACACTTTAAAAAAAGGCATCTTTTCCTTCTTAGACACCATTGTGAAATTGAAGATTTTATTACTATTATTTAGGATTAAAAGCAGTTTCAGGGATTCCACCTGCTCAAGTCCAATGCCAATTTTTGTGGCATAATTATCTCAGCTTCTTATTTATGGAGAAGAAACAAACAACAAAACTATTTCTCCCATGTTACATATTTCTGAGGATTGTGTTACACAGTTATTTTTCTCTTTGAATTTTTTACATTGTCATCTCATGTCACATTCATGGCCCAGGAAACATCTTGCATTCAACTTTGGAAAAGAAAAAAAGAAAAAGAAAAGGAAAAAATGAATGACACGATTACATCAACATTTTTGTAGTTGTGGAAGTTGTGATGACATTTCTCTTAGAGGGAACATAAACAGAAGTTTAGTTTTAGTACAGATTACTTCTACATCCCTTGATATAGTATTATTTTGAGCCTACTATTTTCTAGTAGTATTCTGAGTTTTCCCTGATTTGCCCACAGCACACCAGCATTATATAAAAGCAGTGACACTTTTGGGATCCACATAAGTATAAGAGAATTGGGCCATGAGATACCTAAAACTACATTCCATCTGAAGGACCACAGGATCTTACATGAGGTGGAGATCATGGCTGACTCACATAAAAATTATTTGCTTCAGCAATAGGAAATGCGCTGCTTCTAATTATGCGTGTCATATTTTGTTCTGAAAAACAAGTCTAAAAGATTTGGTTCCCCATCCAATAGCGCAGTTGGACTCAACATTCAGCCTTATCTCACTCTGTTAATTCGCTTGTCACAATTTTCAGGATCTCAACTCCTTCCTTTACAGAACTTTTCCCATGAGGGTGAAAATCTCCAGAAACCTCCATGGCTTGAGAATCAAACAAACCTTGGTGAATCTCAGGTGTTTGCTTAGGATGTTCTGTGGCAAGATAAATGGAGAAATGAACACACCTTCCCTCCTATGAAAAATGTGCTGTTTCTTCTTAGGTCCACCGTGTTCAGAAAATTACAAACCATCATTTGATGCCTTAGAGCAGGGAAAACTTGGAGTGTGTTCATTTTGGAGATTGTGTCAAAGCAAAACACGTTCCTTCCTTTTCCCTTTCCTTCTTTTCTGCTTTTCCCTTTCCTTCTTTTCATGGTAACACACCTCACCAGTTCACCCAGTGCTGGAGTGTTTTTCAGATAATTTACTCTTAATTGTGAAGGTATAATTAGAGCAATTGCTTGGAGGATACTTGAAGTGCTAGATGTGCTTAGCTATTTTTTTTTGTTGTTGTTGTTGTTTCAATGGAGGAAAGGGACCTGCATTTTTCCTGTTTGTTTGGTGGATGGGATACAAAACCCAGCATGCAAGAGACTGGTGACTTCTCAATTGATACTACATTGAAAGTGATGCTGAACAAGATGCATATTTTGAGTTTTATAGCACTGTCATGCAGGATCATGTGAAGAATTAAAAAATATAGGCCAGCATGTTAAGAAGTCAGCAGTTATACTTAGAAGTCCCATTTTTCTTTCTAGTAGCCTGACACACAGCAAATATCCCAGTGATAGTGTTCTGCTTTATCTGCTATCTGGGAACATTCTTCTTGCTGGTATTCCCATTTCTTCAAGTGGTTCCTTTTTGCATTCCACCTGTTGGTATTCAAGCAACTGGGGCAGTGCCAAAGCATCCTGGTATGTGTGCAGTCTGCTACTTCATTGCTATTATTCACTGAGCTTTAAAAAGAAAATAAAATAATCTAATTGCAAATTAAAAATGTTTGCTTATATTAGAACAATCCTTACTAATTTGGGAAACTGTTGAGATAGATCCACGCCACTAAGAGTGTGGTGCAGATTCCATATAGCTCTAGGTTTAAGTCAATCAGAGTAAGATTTCCCATTTTTAGTTAAATAATAACAACTCACCACCACTCCCCCATGACGTTTGTACATCTGATAAATGAGACAGAGTATCTGACATTTTCCCCACATGTGGTGTTCTTGCCATCTCTTCTGCACATCTCATGGGAGGCTCCCTGGGTACCAGTACCAGTCAGTGAGCAGGTCTGGATGATTAAGTTTTCAGTTCACTGCAATTTCCGCACTGTAAATGCTGATGTAATTGTAAAACAATTGTGGGTGACCTGTCTGACCCCTGAGAAATTTTGTTTGCATTTGATATTTAGTCGTTTGTAACAGCACCAGTGCCAACCCAGCATGGAGGTGGTGGTGGTGGGAAATTAAGTAGCTGTTGTCTCTTTGATGCCAATAGTATCAGTTTGGCTTTGCTTGTTCACTCCTTGCAGCTGACAGGAGTGTAACTATTTCATAGGGTTTACACTGACTGAAAATGCTGAACATTTCGTCAATACAGAGAAGGTCTGATTGAATGAAGATTTAAGAGTGGTTTGGGGCTTTGGTTTGAGAGGAGATAATGGAGCTATATAAACGGTAAAATATCAAGCCTTCAGCCCTAGTGCCACTGCCACTTCCTGACATGCTCCTGAGTGTAATTTTGTTAAGGCATCTAGACATGCAAGAACATGTCCCTTTTGATGACACGATGCCATCTTGTGACTCTAATCTGACACCAGCACACAAACCAGGACTTAGCTGGGGTACTGCGGGGAGGCTGCAAACCACCCCATGGCTCCAGCAAGTACAGCCACCTTAGGGGTGAAGCTGGTGGGAGCCTTGGGGTGCTGGGGGTCTTGAGCCACTCATAGTCTTCACCTGCTCATTTCTGCTCACCTGTGTGATGAGGAGAGGGGATGCATAAGCTCCTGCAGTGCTGGCAGCTAGCGTAATCTGTATCTGTCATCCAGTGTGAGTGAGTGGAAAGGTTCACTGTAAAGCTGAATGTGGCTGTGTGATCCTTGGTGCCTGCCTGTGTGACTGCGTGAACATTTAAAAGACCTTTAAGTTATAGCACCACTCCAGGCAGTAAACAATATGGAAACATTAGTGACCATCACTCTCACCAGGGGCTGGAGGAAGGAAAGATTTGTCCTTCTGTGTTACCACAGAAAGCTTCTCCTCTTAGCTACCTTGCTCATTTATAACTGGGGTTGGAAAGTGCAAACCAAAATGAAACCTGCATTAAAAGAATTTTGTGGGCTATACAAATCATAAGGGTAACTACTTCACAAAATGCTGTGAACTGAGGCATATATTTAAAAGGTTAGATAAAATATCTCCTAGCCATTTTTTCCAGTTCTTTTCTTTTTATAGTCCACTGCAAAACAACAATAGATAAAAAGGCTGTATATAATGCATGTATATTTTGTTAGTTGGTTTGTTTTTTTTTTTACCTTTCCCAAAGGAGTCTCTGTGCTTCCCACACTAATTGTAGGTTTTTCTGAAAATGCAGCATGAATCATTTATAAATAAAGAGACTTTAAAATCCCTAAAAGACTCCCTGAGGTATTCAGTATTTCAGCATAAAATAACTGTTAAATGGAGTTATTCTGAATTAGCTTTTACTGGAAAGTGGTGAAAATAAAGTTTTCTTTTCACTGTGAATGTGCAATAATTCTTTTACACAGCTACCCAGGGTAATTGACAAGCGATTTTCATAATTCAGGTTTTAGCAAAGAAATCATCTGAAGTGGCTAACATTAAATGAACGGTGCTGCTATTAAAACATAGCTTTCAAGAAAAACTGCATGAGATGTCAGAACCAGGGGCTCTGTGTTGAGACCTTAAAACATAATTTGGGCTACAAAATAAAAACAGAGACATTCAAGCTTCACAATAAATTCATACATACATTCTCCTCACACATGCATACATACATACACACACACACTTAAAAATAATACAGAAGGATTTTTCATGTTTCTCTTAAAATCCTGTGATTATTTTAATACACAGATAACCCTAGAAAGACAAGGCACTCAGAAAAGGTAACTGATTTGCATGACTCCTTTGGACTTCATAACCTTGACTGTCCATACCCACTGTACAATCAGAGGTCACGTTTGATCTCTATGTGTAAAATTATGCAGAGGAAGCTTCCTCAACACTTTGTAGTTGATTGACAAATTGGTCTGTCACTCAAATGCTCCTTCAACTTATCGTGAACAGTAAAGAAAATTATCTGTTCTGTGCATATGTGAGAAAAAGCCTGTTCATTAACCTCTAGTCTGCTGCAGGTGTGGAACATATAATGCTTCGAGGAATATGTACTATATATGGAAAGTATGCAAAAGATACAGGTGTATGTATATATTTGTGTGTGTAACAAATAAAAATGCATGTCCATAGTAAAGCAGTCTGTATGATACATATATATTTCTTATGTACATCTATGCAATAGATGTACACATTACATCAGTTTCTACAACAAACTTTAGGCACTCTTTTTCATGAGTTTTGTATGTGAGCAGTAGCTACAGATAAGTAAACACCTCTGAGATGCTTCCTGTAAGTATTTGCTATAGCATGCTTCGTAATCTAAGATGCCTGTGACTATTATCCGTCAGATATTCTGCCTGCACTATAGCTCTCAGATGCTAGATTATTTACAAACATTTCTGTATCACAAGTGCAAGGATTTAAAAGCGACTGAGAGTAAAGGTAGGGCCTAATTCACTTCAAGTGTTAAGGAGGGGCAACTTGGGTAGATTTAGTGGAGCTGTGCCTGTTTATCTCAGCAGCAAATTTAGTTTTACATGCCGTGGAATACTCATCTGGCATCCCGTTGCTTCAGCTTGGGGAGACTTTTGCAAGCCGTATATATGTATGTGCCTTTTTTGTACCCTTGCTAACTACTAGTCAGTGTAGTTCTATTTATCTATCTGATATAAAATGTGAAAAATTAACTTATCTAGTGGAATGTGTCCCTGGCCATGGCATGCATACTGGTACCAGAGAGCAGTCCTGAAGCAAGCTCTCCTACTTCAAACTTGGTGAAAGCCCTCATCAGAGCCCCACCTCGATGGTTGCTGACCCCCCCCTCTGACAGTTAGGCACCTTGCTAGGTCAAACCTGGAGAGAATGCATCGCTGCTTTCTTGACAGGATCACATTTTGGGTAACGTATTTGCTTCAGATCTAGGTTGTTAAGTAACATGGACTTTTTTTTTTAAAAAAAAAAAAGCAATTGGTCTCAACATAAATTTTTTTCAATACCAAACTTTTTGCTTTTTCTATTTAAAATTTTTTTCTTGCCAGTGGCTGAGTAGCTTGAAGTCTTTGAAACACTGAGCTTTCTATAAAATCCAAATAATTCTCTGTAAATCAAAGTACTTGGCATGCTTGCTGCAAAGCCTGAAGCTTTTTTTTTTTTTTTAAGGTAATCTCTAGAAAGTAGTTTGTACTCATGTTTTCACAGTGATTAAATATGCAAAGTAATTTTCATGATTATCACCCCGTTCTGAACCAAATCAGATGCGGCTATGCTTCTCTTTGTACAAAGCCAGTTATTGGATCAGATTCCAAAACAAATCCCCTGAATTTGGCGGATCATCATTTTAAAAGGGGGCTTGTTAAGGTAATGATTAAATTAAACCACCCCTTTAAGAATATTTAGATCTGGTCCACCAAGCGGAACGGTCTAATGGTTTTTAAATTAGAAGCTGCGAATGCTAGTGAATTTCTTTTGTGGGTCAAGTGGGTATTAACAAATGCTAAGACTGTTCTCTCTTTTGTCATCACCTTGAAATCTGCAAAGAAAAGCGAAGAGTGGGAAAGACACAAGGAGAGAGAAGCAGTGTTAGTATTTAACATCAGTGCTTTTTAACCAAGGGCAGCCTCAGCTTTACAAGGTTGGGTAGGAGAAGGTATGAGATGATGTTGCTAGTAATCTCTTTATACCTTGCTCTTGGGAGACAGGCTGAAGCTCAAAATCGTCAAGGAAGTGGGGAANNNAGTGCATTCAGTTCTGGCAGTCTTAAGCTATTGCAGAGGTGTAATAGCCTGCTAACCACAGAAGCATGGATAACAACCCATACCTGTGGCTTCCAGATTTCTTAACCCTGTCAATTTTCAATGTGTGTCTTTGCCTCAGCTGCAGCTGTGAGTTTGTGGCTGGGAGAGACGGTTGTTTGCTTGTGTGGAGAGGATGTCTGGGTTCTTTCCAATACCAAAGATTCTCAGTTCCTCTTTCGGATACCCCAGGCAAAATGTCACTAGTATTTTTAATCCCTCAGTACTACCTAATGCTGGAGTTCTGTGACTATTGGATTTATGGGGCCAACAATCTCCCTGGTGGGAGGAAATCCACATTGAAATATAAATCTGTCAAGTCAGGTCAAGTCACAGCTAACAAAATACCAATGCTGTTCCACTGTGCTTATTCCCTGTTTCCTTTCAGTCATACCTAAGTTTCTGAAAATGGCACGTCTTGGGCCAAACTCTTCCTATGCTGAAAGAATTTGGAAAGAAAAATGTGTGTGTGTGTGTGTGTGCACAGAGGTGAAATTTGAGCTGCTCTGAGGAAAGTGGGGAGAGAAATTGCTTTGTTTATTCAAACAAAATCCTTGTGACCATTCTGTTTATGAATAGCCTTCTAAACAAAAACCGGGTAGTAGTGAAAGCTGGCTTAGGCTACAGAAACAACTGTAAGTGGTGAGGTGCACTTCTGCAGGTGGAAAAGCTAGTTTTCAGTTGACTGAATCATGACCCTTTTGAAATTGCACGCTTTGGACTTGTGGTTCGGTACAGTTTGTGTAGGGCTTTTTGCTAAGCTTGTAAAATGTGCACTCAAGGAGAGACTGTGCGTGTGTGTGTGTGTGTTGAGGGAGGAGGAGAGGGCAGGCTAACTTTGCTGTGAAATGAATGATTTTCTGACCTCACAAAGTGTGAGGGAAGGTGGCTTACTGTGCTGAGTCCTAGGTTTATTCTTTGCAAAGCAAGTAAGCAAAGTGGTTGAGTAAAGGCCAATTAATATGGTGCAGGATTTACAGAAGAAAATATCAATCTGATGAATCTAATATACTGGCTTCATTTTGTTACCTATGTGCATCTTACCAACCCACAGAAATTCCAGTGAGGTGCTGATAAGAAGTTTTGAGCTATGAAAAAAATAATTAGGGGAATGTTGCTGTTTAACACCTGAGAATTAAAAAAATAAATAATCATAATTCAGGCTTTTGAAATAGCCTTAACTCTGCCCCTTGCATACAGATATGGCAATACATTTTCTGTTCACAATGCTGGTTTTAAATGTTGGTTTGCATTCTTGGGAACTGTGGACAGTGCTATATAATCTTCCGTGCACTGTGCAGTAGTTTGCAATAAAGCAAACCAGATGTTTTGAAGCATGTCACACTGAAGATGATGCTGAAGGACTAGGAAGCAATTATGTTATGTTCTACTGGTTAATTCTCTTCCTCTGGAAAGATATTGTTGATCACAGCCAGATTTCTCTCACACAAAAATAGTTAAAGGTTCCAAATAAAAAACACAGGTGATCATTACAGCACATAAAGCTGAAAAAAGTAAAGACTGTAGTTTAGAAAGGAACAAAGAAAAGATTATATTAGATATACACAAAGTATGGTCACATATTTGGACTCTCCTCTTCACCCTTTTAAATAGTAGAGGAGCCAGTAAGGCTGACAGAATCCTATTTTGCATATGAGATTGTACAATACATATACATACAATACAAGTCTTCGGTTCACATTGCCACATGTAATTGTTTTGGTCAAGAAATCATTACAGTGCAAAATATTAAATGGAAATTAAATTTTTTTATAATCTTATATTTCATACAAATTTTTTTTTGGAACTGGAGAAGTTCTTTCCCTGTCACTAAAAAGCTTTTTTACTACACTTTCATAATTGGACTCAGAAACAATATTCCTCATAACAGTAGAAAGGTTGCAATGGGTTGGACTCAAGCCATCATACCATGAAGCCTAATCTAACAACATAGTGACCAGGTTATAATGAAATTCCTTCACAAGGAGGCCCAATTCATAATTAATGCAAGATCACAGCAGGTTTTCTGTTCTTCCCTTGAAAGCACAAGGCACTGATGATTTTATGGTCTGTTTGGACTGTTCCCTTATTCCCAACTATATTTTCCCTAAAATAAAAGTTTTATCAAAATTATCTCCCAAAACATTTGGTGAATAAAACCCTGAGGCAGTTCTGCTTGGTACAAGACCATCATGGGCTCAGTTAATTTGAGAGAAAATCTTCAGTGAAGGTCGTTTTCGGATAACAGTTTTTCCAAAGTCCATGCCCACCTTGAACACCTCTCCTTGTTAACTTGCAGTGTATTGTAGAGAGTATCTGTGAGCAATGACTAAGCCTGGATCCTCATTCCTGTCCTCACCAAAGTAAAGGTGCAATTGAATCTTGGATTTTGGTTGGGGATGACAGTTAAAAATTAACTCATCTGTAGGTCCCTATTTGCTAATGGCAGAGAAGACAGTGTATTTTTTTTACCATGTCTTGCAAGCGCCCTGAGAAAAAAGCTGCAAATTCTGTCAGGCAGAACAAGGTATTTTCAACAGCACAACAGAAGTGCATGCAAGTATCCCTGTTTCTAGCAAAAAGAAAATGAGAATGAATAAAACATATTGGTCTAAAATATCTTCATCCTCTCTCCACTGTTCTGGCCTTAAACCTGAGAATCACCCTTTCTAGAAGTGGACACTCGACACCTAATGTGAAGTTTTGTCTCAAAATGCCTTTCAGAGCTTTTGAATTTGAATGTGTGGCTGTTGCTTCATGGCAGTCATGGACAAAGCTATCCAAAGGGCATCACTTGTTCCCAAAACTGCAGGCATGAAATCTGTGGCCACAATTATTTGCAGACTGAAATCACTGGCAGAAAGATGAAAACCGGATTGAAAGTCTGTTTTGAATTCACCTACATTATACCTTAAACAGGTTTTCATAACAAAATAAAAATTGCATGATAGCACAAAGAAATAAAATGGATATAAAACCCATTTAAGAATTTTTGGTTTATTCTATGTTTTGAACATTTGTTTGAGGTTTGAATGTGAGTATTTCTAGGCCACCAGTATCTCACCTGGCATTTAACTTACTCTGTTACTCCGCTGTTGGGTTATCTGCAGAGGGGATCTTGAATGCATATTGTGCCCTTGATCCTAGCATAAACCAGCTGTTGACATCAGTATGAGTTTCATGTGCAGATTAGAGCTGTGTAAGCTCTTCACAGCAAAATTGGAAGTTATGCAAAAGCCTCTAGTAGTTTGGGGGTTGAATGTGGAAGTAAACTCAGAAGTTGTATGTAAAATTTGTCTGACTAACACATTTCTCAAAGAAAAACCAAACCTTCTTAACTTGTTTCTCTAGACAAGCAGGATATTTTATTATTTTTATTTTATTTTTAATACTCATTGCTATGGTTTTACCCTCTGGTTTCATTTGGTCCCATGGAAGGCACGTGGATTAAATAAAACTTGATCAGTCAGAAGCAATGCCTATACTTCTGGATCTCACCAGCAAACCTTTAGATGCACAGTAGATAGAATCTGCATGATTTGGGTCCAGATTTTGAACCACAGTGAGCTGGGGTTTCAGAAGATGAAGGAATGACAGAGACCACATGATCAATATGAGTCCCACATTGCAAACATCCTTGGTGCCCAACGTAACAGGCTGGAGTCAGATATTTCTTTTGTCCTGGTCAGCCCCGACTCGTAGCAGAACCTGGGTAATATAAAGCATTTGATTATAAATTGCAAGTTGGTCTAAGAACTGAGATTGGTTGCAGTCCTGAGCCAAGGTCATAAGCATAAAGGTACAGATCTGTTGTGACAGATGAGAAAATAAGCTTTTTCCCTAAATCTTTGCAAATTAGGGACTGGTTTTGTACAACATTTTTAATGACTCTTGAGATGTATAAATTTTGCCTGAAGTGACACATTCCTAATGTCTGTAGGTGAATTCTCTGAACAGGGAAGGGAGGACTACACACTATGGACTCCTATCAGGAAAGCTGTTCTTCCCTATCACTAAAATAATGTGACTTAATTAAAAATTGTAGAGATATATTTACCTGCTCAGACAGAAATGGCTGCCTTCAGAACAGTTCTAGTCTATTAGTAAATAATGTACATTTAAAAAAGATTTATAAATATGTCTTTAAACAAAACAGTCATTCTGGTCTCTTGGATAATTAATATGCAATGGAGAACTTTCCATTAAAGACTTCTGCCTCTCTTCTTTTCACTTTAAAAAGCAAAGGAGTTAAATGGAAAAAAAAAAAAGAAAATTAAAAAAATAATAATTCAACCCACTGAATAATGATAGGCTTGGGACATAAACCATAAGAAAACAGGACATCAAAACTTCACTAAAACTTAAGGTTGGAGAACTTGTTCTGTGAAGCTGATTTTCTTTTTTCTTCTTCTCCTTGACAGCTAGAATTAAAGGACAAAGTGTCAGCTTAATTTTAAACTTCCTGGCTTTTGTCCATTGTGTTGCAGCCTTAATCAGGAAGAAATAGTTCTGTTAAGGGTCACATTATTTTTGGCCCATGGGAGGGATGTTCAAGGTGAACAAAAGGGTACAAAGCTCCAGGCAGGATGTTATCAGAAATGAGCTGGGGACCACACCTGTCCCCTCAGAAAAGTGATTGGCATAAGGGTGCTGCCATTGCATGGAGCCGGGGCTGTTCTGGGAGCTGCCATGAGTGGCACCTGGGCTTCTCTGGGGCAACTTGTCTTTCTATTTACCACTGGCTGACTCCTAACTCTTATTTTGGACCCAAGATAACTGCCTTGCTTTTCTCAGCTTTGAGTCAGCTTTTTCTTAGGCTCTGAGCATCTGCAAGTAGGACTTTGTGCTCTTAGATAAGAGAATGAAAGGAGCAAAGGAGCTCTGATCCTAAATGGCACTTTCTAATCGCCCCACAAACTAATGTTTAGTGACCATGCTTCTTGATAAAGGTGGTGTTTTAAAGTTTGGCATGTTATTTGGAAGAGATATTTCTCAAATGCTTCACTCGAAACAGAAATGTTTGTATGTCTATTAAAGAAGTGGTGAAAATAGATAATGCAGTAAAAAGATATTTGGTTTGAGTTACAAATACTAGCCTATGACTTTCTTTTCTGTCCTGAATCAGCTCTGTCCAATTTATTGAGTAAATTACGGAGATATTTGGAACATTGTTAAGTTCACCACAACCAAACAGTGATTAGTAAAATCTCTAAGATTCTTAGATAAATTGTTCTAGTGTTTGATAAGAAACTTAAGCTAATAGTGAACGATTCACAAATGTCTTCCTACCACAGGGCATGTTTGAAAGCCCCCTGAAATCAATAGACAGGATCCGACTGATTTCAGCAGGTTTTGCACCATGCTCTTGCTAAATCATAAGATTCACTCAGAATTTTCTCTGCATGCTGAAAAAGAGATTCCTTTTTTATTTCCCTGGGCAAAGAACAGTAATATGATTTTATTCTGTTACACTACTGAGAGTGATACACACACTGAAAGATGAATTCTGATCTCTTAAAGTAGCGTTAAGCCAGAGTGTCTTTCACATTTTCATACTGATATGTGGGGAAGCACTTTCTGCTTCATATGAAATGTTAGCATGATGGCACTGAAATTTAGAATTAATATAATGCCTGCTGCACCAGGGCCCTTATGAAAACAAGACTGTTTTTCTTGTGAGGCTGTCCTCGCAAACCAAGGCTCAAATATGAGAAATAAACGCTCTTCAGTTTTACAAGAGTGTTGTGCCTCTGAGCTTTTCCTTTTTTGTAAAACCCAGGGTAGTGTAAGAAGAACCAGTAACAGGGAGGTAAGCTGCCATAGCATTATATTAGAGAACAAATGCACACAGCTCTTTAATAAAGGGCAAGGACGTTCATTTGACTTTTTAGTTTGTTTTATTATAGGGATGCCATTCATGCTTCTATAATTAAACTTGTTTCAGCGCCTCCATTATAAACTCTTTTTTTTTTTTTTTTTTTTTTTTTTCCCTGCTGAAGCAAATGCTGGCATGATCCATCTGTTTCAGTGTCCTGGAGCGCCTTGGTTTTATGTTGTTTTCTTTAGGAGGGGGTGGTTGATTGGTTTTTTTGTTCATTTTGGAAAAGTTTAGGCTTAAGTCTAAGAACGAAAACTGTATAAACTTCTTGCTACCTCCAAAACTGCCTGGTCCTGATGAATTTTAGCTGAATCTTTTGAAGTGTCGCCATACATCATTCTTCTTGTTCTTGTAACGGAAGGTGTGGATTTTTAGTAGAATACTGGACTTGGAATTAGAAAACCCAGCATCTATTTTCAGTACTGCCAGAGATTGTCCTGCTGCTCTTTGGCACTGTTGAGCTCAGCAGGTGTTGCTTCAGCAACTTCTTTCTATGTCTTGATGCTCTGACTCATGAGCTCTGGTGGTACACGGTGAGGGGACTGAATAAACCCCCAATACCGTAGCAGAGAAAGCTGAGCAGGCGATGTGCCTACTCTACAGCCACAATAGTTCCCAGTCTGTGTGAATCTCCACAAAACAGAGGCAATAGGGGAAGTATAGAAGCTTTGCCTGGTAAGGACAGTAGGCAGGTGGGAACAATAACCTCTTTGGCACTTGCCATAAATCACCAGAGCTTGTCAGGCAGTGCTCTTAGTGTCCCAGCCTGTAAAATACTGGTTTACACATTTCTTTTTGTCTGTCCTCCCTCCTTAGATGTATTTTCAGTTTAAAGCAGGAACTGGAAGTATGTGCACACATGTGTGAATGAGTGGAGAGGGGTTACCTTTAGATTTCTTATATTTTTTACTGAGGTAAAAGATGACTGTCAAGCTTGGAGAGACTACATCTGTTCTACAAGTGGTTTACCTGATCCACACATGTTTA
The DNA here is from genome assembly GCA_035590215.1 of Microhierax caerulescens. NCBI lineage: Eukaryota > Metazoa > Chordata > Aves > Falconiformes > Falconidae > Microhierax > Microhierax caerulescens. The sequence continues at coordinate 40,013,291 of JAVJGJ010000060.1, read as the reverse complement.
GCATGGAAGCCTGGCCCTAAACCTTTCAGGTATTAAGCCCCATTCTCACCTACATAAATATTTTTGAGCTACTTCCACCAAACCTGAAAATCAGTCCTTGGACCACACCAACATATTTCCTTTGTGTCACTCCTCCGAGTCTTAAAGGCTTGGATGCCTGGTGTACAGATGCAGGCAGGCACTCCATGCGTGCTGGGAGGGATCAATACACACAGTGCCTATTCAGGCATGTACACCCACCTGAGGACATGTCCATGTCACATTGTCTTGTTCTATTACTGTGTTCAGTGGTTTGAGTTTAACAGTTTTAAAATGAGAGAAGAGCAAAGAGTAAGAGATGCAGAGGCTAATGTTTCAATGTGTGGTTCCCAGAGCTTTTACCTATTCAAACAGGTTTAAATAAATAAGTCTCTCTACTTCAGAGTCATCCTCATGTGCCTTTTTATTATAAAAAAACGGAATCTTTTTAAGAAATTTTTCTTGCATTCAATGGTTTGGAGCAATGACAATACACAGTATTCCTATGCAGAAATTACTTAGTGGCAAACTAGAATAGATATTTTAACCAGGAAACTGGTTGTGACTTCTGCTGCAGAAAGAAAAAAAAACAAACCCAAACCAAACATTTCATATACCAGTTACCATGTTTTAGATACTATTTGTATTATCATGTTTTAGATTAAGATTCCAGATTATTTTACTTGTACTGAGTAAGCACATTGTTCCACTGCCAGTCTAGGTTAGTTTTCTTTCTGGCTTGTTTTTCACCATTTCATCAGATGCTATTTTTATAGATTTCCCTCTTCAATAAAAGTCCTTGCTTTCACTAATATAACATTAATTTGTGATTGATCTTTTCTGAGGTGGAGAAATAAGGTTGAAGCATATATTGGCATGCTGATGGCTGGAGCTGGTCACTGCCAGCTCTTGATCAGCAGCCAACTTTTCAATTAGGAGGTGAGAGCGAGTGATCTGTGCTGGTTTTGCCATTTATCTCATCTCTAAGGAGCAACACATTTTGCCTTTCTGAAACCAGCTCTGAAGACTCTGCAATTCAAGTGCATTTTGATCAGTGGCTGATCTCCGCCTTGCATCTGAAAAGTTCACTGCAGTTCTCAGCACTGTTCAAAATGCTTGGAGGTGAAGATATGAAACGGAGAATGATCAGGGTAGTAATGATGATAACACCAGAAAAAGATATACCAGTGAAGCAGCTAAGATATTGTAATCCAAAAAAATGTTACGGCTAATTTTCTTCCTATAACCTGAGGACAAAAACTTTATTACTCTTTAAACTCCAATATTGCACCAATTAAACTCCAGCTTAAGAACTAAGGTTTCCAGTCCACTTTTCATTTGAAAATGTATCACCCGTTCTTGTTCCCAGATGTCCCATAAGAACAACTTTTTATTCTTCCTTTTTTTCATCTTAAAAAGCATGAAGGAATATTAAGTTACAGAAACTTTGCCAATGTGCTTTCAGTTTTGCAAAAGCACATACTTTAAATAATACTATTTTCTCATACAAGAAATAATATATATTGAAAAAGAAAGAAACTTCAAGCTCTTTTCTTTTTTCCTGCTGCATTTAACTTTTCTACCTCACAGCTCAGATTGCTTTTTTTAATCAAAGCAGTAATGGAAGAACAGTCCTTGCACTCAAATGCAATCACATTTAATCATATTTAATATCCTTATTTCTCAGCTGATCAGACTTTAAAAATTTGATTGCTTTAGTTTGATTTAAAACTTAAGGTAAGTCAAACCCAATAAAAAAGTGTATTTTTGTTGTTAGTGTGTTCCAGTTGTGTAGCTTCCTAAGGTGCTTGAGCTTTTGGCTGTTGTATTGTGGAACAGAGATTTCTGTGCTCCCTTTCAGTGGAAATGGGCAGAGATTAAAATGATATAATTTTAGCCAAACATACTACATTTTTCATAAGAAAAAATGAATTGATTTGATGATAGATGAAACTTTGTCCCAGAAAAGACAGCCTCTGATTCAGTGTGAATATTGTGTGAACAGCACAATAGTGTGTGTTCACAAAAGTGTGAATAGTGTGAACAACATTGTGTTGTCCTCTTCTGCTGTTTTCCCTGAACTTGTTTTATGACAACATTCAGTGGGACAAGATTCAGAGTTCTTTTACTCCATGATAAACCCAAAATAATTCCAGTTGACATTGAAGTCTCCCATTTCTGCCTGCAGTCTTCATTTTCAGGCTGTAAACAAAGGGCTGTAGCTGAAGTGATGACTCTCATCAGGTCTTTTGACTACATTAAAGTCCATTGTATTTGCTGTAATTACCCTCTAAGTTCCAGAACATAATCTAACACACAAAATGCTTGCTTCCTGCTTATATTAACGTAAAACTAAACTGTGTACTCAATATGTCAGACTTCCTTTTGATGAACAATACCTGGTTTCATTTATTCTCAAATCAGATTATGGACTTCATATGGGAGCACACTAGTTGCAAGTCCCCATCGTGACCACCAATTATGATGGTGAAACATGCCCAAAGACTATATGCTTTAAGAACAAAACTTTAGAGACCAGTTTACCCTGTAGTGAGGCTAGTGTAGATAAACACTCCCTTGAAATCTCCCAAGAGCTTACATTACTTTCAGTCTTACTTGCATGAGGATTAATAGAACAATTATGCTTTCATATAGACCGAGACTGCAGAATATGTTAAAACTTGATCCTCCCGGTCCAGCAACATACATAAAATTTGCTAAGCCACAGAACTGAAAGAAACTAATGACATGTTCCATTCCTTGTTAATTTGATGCATGTGTTCTGGGTGGGTGAGGAAGGAACAGAGCAAGAAAGGGCAGGCTTGTGCCAAAGTTCAGGGTCAAGACACTACGGAGTTTTAGCACAATCTCAGAGACTGATCTTTGGTTTTCTGGAGCTGTTAGACCATGACAGTTTGACAGGCATATGTAAACTGTAGGAAAGTTCCTTCTGAGATAAAGCTTAACAGCAATGAGAGGTAATCAAAAAGGCCTGCATGTTGTCTGTGTTGGCATCACGGATCAGAGTCTTATATGGAAAAACTATAATTTAATTAACTTAGCATGAAGGTGATTTTATAAAATGATGGACGCTGCTTGGGAATCCGGTATGCCTCAGACTTAAGCTTTGTAACTTCAAGGTTACATTAACATAGTTTTATGGTTACTTTCTTCAGTGCAGACCTATTATCTGGAGAGCAGGTGTTACTTTCTGTGAAACTCATTATACGTGCAAAATAATAAAAAAAAAACAACAAAAAGGGGACAGTGTAGCTCCACTTGGCAGGGAATACCATGCTTATAATATATTTCTGGTTACTGCTGGTGTATCTTTAGCCAGCCATGCCACAGCACCAGTGAGACAAGATGGGAAGTGTAAAATGCAAGACAGGGGAAGTGCATTCTGAGCCTGCAATGTGGCTTTCCTATAGTGATTTTCATTAAGTCCCCTGTGTTCATAGCTTGGCCACTTGTGGGGCAGTATAAATAGTGCAATTAAAAAAAAAAATACTAGTACATAACCTTATGTCTTGATTACATTCCATTTGGCTATCAGCACTCTGACTTACATTGTTCAGCCTGTTTCACCCTGTGTTCGAGTTCATTTTAATAGCCAAAATTATTGTGCGAGGCTGCTGCATAGTTGCTATATGCCACTCAAGAAGTGGATGAATTTTGAAGGTAATGCAAAATGATTCTTTCATTGCTTGCAATGCAGTTTGGGACAAAAGGCACTGCATTGATATAAGATGATGATTTAAGGTTTGGCAGACATTGAATAACAGTTACCATGCATTTTCCTCCAAATTCTCCTAATTCAACTTAATAGGCAAATCATGTTTTCTCTCTGCTTTCCTGATCATCCTCCATTAACCTGCAGTCTTTGATAAATATGCATTGCCTCATAATGTTGCATAAACATTTTTTAGATGGCAAATAGAGAGTAAACAAAACCCAAGTTAAAATGATATTAAAGACTTTGATGGCTTATTAATCATTTATACAAAGCTTATTAATCAAATGGATACTTTAAAACAAAATGCTTTCTTCCAAAATCAGAGAACAGAGGTGATGCTGGCCTTACCTTTCTTAGGAAGTGAAGGCTGGCAGAAGCCGCTTCTCCATCATCCCTAATTCACTTTTAAAAGTTCAGACTCCAGGAACAGGAGTACATCCCTGTACTAACTCACTGTCTCTGTCTACATGTGAGTCTTTGATTCAAGGCCTTTGTGTGCTCCTGGTGAAAAGGTCACCATGCTCAAAAGCCTGTCTGTTTCCTGCACGGTTTTCTTCCCTTTTCCTTGACCGTTTATTTACTGCTAAGTTTGTCTGTCTCTCTGTTACTTCTCTTCAGAGGCTGGTGAATAAATAAGTAGTGCTAACTTTGCTTTGTATGCCCAAGTACTGACTGATTTGAAAAACACAAAGACACATCCCTGGCTCTCCACCACCCAGCACCCCGCCAAATGAGCTCTTCTCTGCTAGAAGTTTAAGTACCCCAAGTGAGAGCACAGCAATACACTCGTTCAGTGCTCATGACAGCTGAGGGAGTGTCAGGTTGGGACATGAAAATGAGCACTGGAGGCTGGGGAGAAACCGCTGACAGCAGGACTACTCAGGATGAAGAAGACTTCTATCCCAGCCAAATGGAAGTCTTTGGAGAAAGGTAGAAATAAGCACCTGGGAGTGTAAGAGGAGTAAAACTGATAGACTTTCTGCAATTAATTTTAAAAGGCAAATTGGCTACTATTTGTGAAGCAGTGCTTGACAGGCTGGTGGTTGTTTTACTTCTGAGCTTCCACAGCTAGAAGCTCTGGCTCAATATCACTGTGCAGTTGGGCCACGGTGGTAAAGGAGCTGGGTCCCTAAAGATATAATTCTTCTGAGCTCCTAAATCAGACCTGTAGTAAGAAGTCGGTGCTCTTACTCAAGTTGATCTAATTAATGTATTCTTAATGTTGCAGATGAAATTCTGAGTCATATTGAAGTCAATAGCAAATTTACATTGACCCTGTAAGGGCCAAGATTTTACCTGTAATTTAAACAAGGGACAGCATCTTTTGGCACATGCTAAACTTGTCATGTTGAAGCGTAATTACTTCCTAAGAGTTTAACTTGCCTGGCTAAACATGAGTTAAAGGATACACAGCCTGGTCCACATTTAAACAAGTTAGCTGGACCATGTTAATATTCACCCTTTAATTCCTAGTCTAGACAAAGTCACACTCTGTAAGAGAGGGAAGAAGCTGTCTACAGTCTGGGTGATTAATGGGCTGAAAGCAGATGTGAGATATAAAAGAGTTTGTAAGCCTCCTCTACTACCTGGAGGTAAAGTTTGGCTGTCACAGGCAAAAGAAAAGGGATAAATTTCAAAGGAGGCTGAAACTGCAGCCAAAATGCATTAAATGATTACACGGCCAGGACTTACTTTGATCACACCTCAAAAGTAAAACAAACACAAGCATGAAGAAGAAAGGGTTTTTTTCCCCCAAAATAGCTCAGAAGGATGAATTCATTAATGAAAAACAAGCGCTCTAGGGCAATGGTACCAAACATGAGTTGGTGTTTTAAATCCCTCATCCCCACTGTAAGGGTGAATGTGATTCTCTTAGGGCACTGGTATAACCCTGCAGTTTCACTTCATCCCCAGACAGACAAGGGGGTTGCTGTGAACCTTTGCGTACATGCAATCTATCCCAAAACTAGCCTGGCCCAGCTAGTGCACTTTATGCAATTTGGTATGCATGTAACCAAACACAGAATTCATCAAATAAATGGAGGTCAGTGCCAATGGAAAAAAAGAACCAATGTACCAAGACAGAAAATGAAATAGTACCATCTTACATGGAGAAACATCTGTGGGTCACAGAGCTGCAGAACCCAGTGTCATCATCTCCATTTTAAAGACAGAAAAGTAGAATGGCCCATCCAGAAACCAAGTCAGATTTTAACATCACTTCAGTTTTAATACCTTGCTCTGTATACTTTGTTAACAGAAAGCAGTCAGGATCCCTGGGTATATTTAGTTTAGAACAGATGTTGCTGTTCTAGCCCACATCTGACAATATTTGGCATTTTACACTTCCAAACCTTTGCAGGTCTTAAATAACTTTATAATATAATTGTGAAACATGCAAAAGAGTGCAGTCCTGTTTTTCCGTTTCACTTTTCCTGAGTATGTAAGAAAACATCCATGTAAAGCTTAAAGACAGGCAGCAGCACTGCATTGTCTGAAAGCCTGCATACAAGAGACTGGCCACTTGGAATTTGCAGTGTCCTGTACCTTGTGTAGTTCTACCCATCTGAAGATTGAAGAAAATTCTACAAAGAGAGAAGGTGGGATCTCCAGGTTGCTTTGTTCCCCTCTCTGGAGTGTCTAAGCTATTTGGTCATCACACACAGTCTCAGAGCCTCAGTTTACCCATGTTCAGAAAGGTAGGATGACATATATGCTCTTTCTAAAAGTAAATGTCCAGGATTACTTGGGCTGATTTATAATTTATAATAGGTATTGTCATGCGATTGTAGGGAGACAGAGGTCCTTTAAAATCTTAGTAAGAAAATGTATAAATAAAACCAGTTTATGCCAGTGATGTCCTTGAAAGCTACACTGGTTAAGATTGTTATTTATTTATTTATTTATTTATAATGTTAGCAGAAGCTCCAACAAAATAAAAATATACCAGCAAAACCCCTTCCATCTGAATATTTAACTGTGCATACACTAGGAGGTTTCTCTGGCATGCTAGAACCAGGAAAACTTTTCTGGTGCAGACTAGGTCTACAAACGCATTTTGAGTAATTCCAAAAGCTGTAAGTGTATCTAATTTGAAAAAGATTGCTCAGATATAATGTTAACAAATAAACACAAATGAAACTGAACCTGGAAGAAAACCAAACCACTTTCTTCTGGTTTTTTTTTGTTTGTTTTGTTTTTTACTTAAAACAAAAATTCTGATATCAAAAGTAGCAGTAGAGAATTGTTTCAATAAGCAATGCAAGCATTAGTGGCTTTTTTTTAGTGTTTTAATGTTTTAAGTCTTATTTTACACTTTTTTAGAAAAGGAAAAATACCATATAATTACTGTCACACTTTTACCAGTACCTTCTTCAACTTTGATGGTAATAAGTAATATGACAGCCTCAGTTCCTCTGTCAAGGGAAAGGGTGAAGTCTTCATTTACTTCTAGTGTAATAGATTAACCTGGAGAATCCATTTTAGTCAGGGAAGAGTGGATGCTGGTGAAGTTATGAGCTTACTGCACCTTTTAAAATGAAATATTTAAACAAGTGGAACCTTACGTGGTTGATGCATTAAGCTGACATAGGATGTAAATCAAACAACACCTAAATGTCCTTTAACAAAGTCAATTATATAAGTGTAACAGAGGTGGAACTCAGTCCTTTATCCTGTGCATTTGCCAGCTTTTTCTGTTGAGATAAAAACCTTCCCACAGTTGCAGAATGTCATTTATAACTGCTCAGTATTGTGCCATAAACTTAAAAGAAATTAAAGAAAAATGTATTCTTTATTAATGTTATTGAAAAATGGTGTTCCATAATCTAAACATCTACTGGAAACATCTACTCAGTTCCTGAAATCATCTCTATTAGATTATGTAGATACTATCTATGAAAATACTTCTAAACTTAATCTGTCAAGACTTCAAAGAGTCTATAAGCAAATACTTGGATTTGCATTAGATTTTTGACTTTGAAATCCATTATTGTAAGTTCCTTGCTGACTTTGATGTGCTGCCTTTACACCTCCTGTCTGAGAAAGGAGGTGTAAAGGCAGCACATTAGTTTATAGATGTTCACAGACTGTTTTTCGGATAAGGCCATTTAAATCTCTTTTGAAGGTCAATCCCAGCTCTTATCATTCAAGAAGTAATAATAACAGGGAGAGTCTGCCTAGAGTAAGGACTGCTTTAAAACACAAAATAGCAGGGGTGGAATGAACTTACTTAACTCCTGACCTAGCACAATATCAGCATTCTAGTGTTTTGCTGTGACGATGCCCTGCTAAAGGCATAGTGTGAAATTTCAATATAGGTGTATGGAATTAAATGATTAAGGAGAACAAGAGGTTGCAGCTGTTTACAGCTGGCTTATTTTTTCTTTGATTTCTTTGGTTCTGTTCATTGCAATTAATAGTGTATTGATGAAGCATTAAAATACTGCTTGAAACACATAGAAAGATACCCCATGTTCAAAGACAAGACAAAAATTGCCTTTCTGCCTATGCCAACGTTTTCAAACCTGGCTGGTTGAAGTTAGACTTTGAAAATAATCTGGAAGCAACTCTCTTGCTATTCCTGGACCTGATTTTTTCTTTTCACTATATCACTCTACATACTATTGAAGTGGGCCTGTTTTGGATGTTTTCTGCTCTTCTGGTATGAATGTTACTTCACTGTAAGTCATAAGATGAATTTCAAACCACTTCGGAATATTATTATTTTGCTTCTTACGTTCCCCTGGTCAAAAAAAAATGAGGAAGATCTATGTCTCTTCTTTTAAGAAACAGTCTGTATCCGAAGTCTGTTTCTAGACACTTAGTCTAGGTTCGTTTTGATTTTAGTGATTATTTGTCATATGTAGCAGTCTTTTAAAGACAAAAAATTTTGGAACCTGTTTCTTCCTAGTAAGGGTCCTAAATCTCAGAGGATGAAGCCTTACTTCTGAATGCAAAGTCTGGCAAAGAATGTAGGAGAAAGCACAGAAAAGACTGAAATTATTAAACATGGTAGTGAACAACATTTAGCAGTTTTTTTTTCTTCTTGAATAGGTTTTGGATGAAGTTTGGTAGTGATCATGGTGTTGCATGTTCTGTTGGTTGAGTGATGACAACTAACTTTTCAGTAACTAGATTATTGCATGTGATTTATGAGTAGGAAGAGGCAGTTTTGAAATTGACCTTGTCCAGATGCCACTTTGTGTGGTTTCAGCAGCATTTTTCGTACTGTTAATGAAAGAGTAGAGAGGAGTACAAAATGTCAATGCAGTGCAGTCATTTTGTAGAAAGCCTTGTCTCTGCTATTCTAATGAGACAGAAAAGTTGTGTTCTGAACAAAACAGTGCTATCATGATGCCACCCAGGAAGGAACAGAAGTGACCAATATCAGAGAAATCTGCAGGGGAATATGCAAATCTGCAGAAGTCCAAACCACATGTATAAAAAGAACAAGGCCAGAATGATTTCAGAAATTTTATGCTGGCATGTTTACCATTGTGTTTTGAGATGCTGTACATACTTAAGTGTCTGTTTTCCTGTGGTCAGGATAATGCACGTACATATTTGACAGATGGACTGCTTGATGGATAAGGATTTGGCTGGATGGTTGCACTCAAATAGTGCAAGCTCAAAGTCCAAGTGGAGACCAGTGATGAGTGGCATTCCCCAGGAATCGCTATTGGGACCAGCGCTGATCAACAGCTTTGTTGGCAACA
>JAVJGJ010000060.1:39961401-39996500 GCA_035590215.1 Microhierax caerulescens | reverse complement strand
AGTATGAGATGGTAAAAGACCTTGTTGCAGCTTGATAGTTTGGAGAGTGCTGTGACAGAGGACTATGAGGTCTGTGTGACAGCAGGCTTTCTAGGCCTGCCATGTGAACAGAGGGGCAAATCACGATTTGTTCATAACCCTTTTGAACTGCCTTTCCAGGTATAGTCTACAGCCTTCTTGAAAGTTTTGGCATTTGTGGAACCAGCTCTCTGTCCCATCCACTTGGCAGCCTGTCACAGCTCAGAGGACATCTGAGGGCTACTGAGCATCACAAGGATACGCTTTTGCATCCCAGGAGTTCTTTGCTGTTGCAATAGCTAGAGGTTGTCAGAGGCACCTTGGATGGCTGCAAGGAAGCTTCACCCTGCCCATGGTTACCAGCAGATCTTGGTAGCAAAATATCCTAACAGTGGTGTGCCATTTGTCATATTAGAAAGAAAACATTCCTTTCAGGCCCACGTGAGGGATCTGTATTTTTATTCATCCTGCCTAGTGTGTGAAGCTGCAATTAAAACCAGAAGCCAAATGCTTCGTTTGCTTTTCGGATTTTTACTCAGTAATAGAGTATTTTACCTGCAGATAGCAGCAAACTCCTATGCATTGCAGAATGAGATCTTAGCTATGGGGAAGTACCTATTTATTTTTTTTTAATTAAAAAAAAAACCAAACAAAACCACAAACCTAAACAACAACCAAAAGCAGTATTTCTCCACCTAATTGATGGATTATGGCACATTTACTTTGTTAGCAGGTTTTGTTAGATCATATGATATTGTCCAACCTGACGTGGTGGCATACGCTTGCTGCAGTAGCTGCTTCTGCTACATTATGTGTAGGTAAAAACAAGTAGGAGGAAAGGACATAAGTGTTGTGACTTGCACTTTAACCAAGTCTGAGATAAGAGTCTACAAAAGAAATTGGTTCCATTTTGTTGGGGAGTCTAAATTGACATCTGAAAGGGATAGAGGAAAAAAAATATCGAAGTGGGGGACCATCTGCAGGTTTCATCCTTTAGGTATCAGTACAGAATAATATCTGTATCTGTATATACATGGTATTGTAGCAAGGGGCTATAGAGGCAGCTGAGTGGGATGACAAAACCTTGTCTGTTACAGTAACCTCTCCCGAAGTACAGTCAACTTTTGCTTTGCTTGCTGCATTGTTTCTTTTAATCACATTTTAATTTTTTTACATGCTTAATTTCATTTTTCTGACAGAAATTACATTAACAGTACACAAAATGGACCTGTTCATGCATATTATGTGTTTACTTTGATCTGACTTGATACTGAAAGAGTTTTCTGAACCCTTGAAGAAATTGAATGTAAAATGAGGGTGAAGGAACAGAGAGAAGCTGTGTAGCCATGCAATACTTTGGTTCATAAGACCTGGATTCTCCAGTGCAATACATTCATGGCACAGACTTTTGCCTTTTATTTTTTGACCTCCAACTGCTTAATAAAAATTGCCTTGGACAGAGATGGTGAGTAGTGTTTTATGGCACAGCATAGTATTCTCATTCGTACTGGCTGCCAATATTTAGATTGCAATCACTCCAGAACATATATAAACAGGTGCCACACACAGACATTCCTTCACTCTCTGACACGAGCTTGAATTAAAAAAGCTGGATAATCACAGAAATCCCTTCATCTTCTCTGGCGATTGCTCTTTCTAGCAGCAGTGGCATGGGGTAGAGTGGTACATTCTCAGAGGATGGTTCATGGGCACACATGGGAGTTTGGGCATCCAGTTTTAGACTCCGTACATGAAAAGGGGATTTTCAAAGCTGAAGGTGGGCAGGGCTCTGACTTTAAAATTGTGCTGTGAGTCTTGAGTGCTCAAGCATTCGGGTAGGCAGCAAGTGAAGGAAAGCTTCAGCACAGCTGTGCCCTTGAATGAGGTTGGTTTTCAGTAGCTATTCTGCTGCCCTTTTTTATGCTGCAGGTGCTTTTCATGTATAAATCAGAAATGAAAGTTCAGTTTGAAACAGAATTTCATAAGTTTACAGATTTCTACTATTTTATTTTCCTGCTTTTTGGAGCTGCGTATATTAGAAAATCCTGTATGTGAGAAAAGTGGCTGAATCAAAGATTTTTCATGTTTGCATTTCCTATGTCCTGCTTTTTATAAATGTAAGAGCTTGCCATTGCATTAAGAAATTATCTTGGGGCACAGATCTTCCGCTGGTAAATTGTCATAGCTCCAGTGGAGTCAGTGGGGCCAGGGACCTGCCTGACTTTGCAATCAAGCAATCAAGTAAGCATTTCCTGTTGTGGATAATCTGTTGGGTAAATATGGAGGGTTTCACCTTACCAGAAATAGTTTCATCCTTTCCCTTTGATTTTTTGTGCTTAATACTATATGGCTAATCAATAAATTACTTGATCAGCTGCCCACCCACACAGACATGTCTTTAATGCTTTCTACAAGTTTGTAACAACCCCTTGGCACCAGATGTGGAAGTTCTGGGAACCATCTTAACTGAAAGGACTGAAAATGCTGCCTTAATGATAAATGCGTTGCTTCTAAATGAAATGAACTTGGACCAGTGCACATTGTCAGGTCATGCTTTAAAATCCAGCATCGACAAAGGTGCTTCTTTGGCAAATTTTCTGATTTCACCAATTGCTGATATTCAAAGCCTTCTTTTCAGAGCTACTGGTCTTGGTATCTAGGAATCCTTCTTTAATATGTACTTTTTTTTTTTGTTCTTAAAGTAGTTTATTACATCTGTTCCTAGTCAGCAGACAGTTTGGACTTCTAGCCAGAGCATGGCTAGAATTGATGCTTTCAACCTGTATTACTTCGATACATCGTTGAAAGATTGTGTCCCCTGACAGGATCATTTTTGCTTTTTCTGTCTGCTCCGCTCATTTTTTACCTCAAATATCTTCTTAAAGATCTTTTTTTTTAATATTATGTTCCCTTCCATGTCTAAAAATGAAAAGCTTAATATAAGCCTCTCTTATACCTTCCACCAGTCTTTTGCAGGTTTTTGGTAATCTGTCTGTGCTTCACTAACATTTTCCACAAGACCAGACCCTACTGTGAAAAGCTGTTGCTCTCATTTATTCATTCATGAAAAACCCCAAACTCTTCACAAGAAAAACCCCACAGCAAGCAACCAATGAAAAACAAACAAGCAAAAAGTTCATAGTAGATGATGTCACGGCAGACTTCTACAAATGAATATAGCTCTGATTTTGATTTTCCTGAATATATTTTGTCTCTTTTTGCATGTGTGGTAAAGAACTTCCCTGGCCTATTTATTTTGTTACTTCATTTATGCTTCTGCAAGCTGTTTAAGACTGGTTTCTTTATACATTTCTTCATTCATTTTCAGGGCCCTGCACAGCTTCTTTCCAATCCATACCTATTCCTTTCCCTGTTTCTTACAGCCCTGCTAAGCTGTCCTGGTAGTGACTCCCACTATGAGTAAGCAAATAGTTGACACAATGTTTCCTCTTGCTGTGAGAGTCCAACAACTTCATTGTTGGATCAAGCTTATTGCCTGGTCCACCACTGAGTCTGAACTGTAAACAGCTGTGGATCTTTGTAGTCATTAACAGACTCCTCTTGAGTGGTGCATAAGCCTGAATTCACCAGGGAAATAGGCTTGGCGATGTGCCTAATGGTGATACTTGCAAGTTTTAGAATGGGGGATCTGAAAAAGGGCCAGCAACCCTGTTAAGCTTAATTTCATTATTTATTTTCTTCTTAATGCCCTGTATTTGCTGGTTCAGTGAGTGCTGCTGGAAAACTAAAGAATTCCGGGTTGTACCCATCACAGGTTACAACCTGCCATGAGACTGTAGGAGGGCTGCTAGCCACAGTGGCCCTACCTGAGCAAGGTGTTTTCCTCCTGTTATCTCCTTGGAGGTCCAGCCCCGTGGGATGTAGGGGTTTTTAAAAAATCCCTTTTTACAGTGATTCTCCTGTTTGCTAGGGTTGAACTAAAGAATGACAATTGTTTTGATGTCACTCTGTTAGAAGAGATAAGGTGGAAATGGCTTTTGCTTCATGTGAGATGTTGAGCTCTCAGTAGTTTGAATTCAAGACCACTTAAAATTTTCACAGGAGAGGGTGATGTAAGGAACAGACAGGTGAGGGAGAGAGGTAACTCAGTAATTTGGAATCACTGTTGTGCCCCGGCTGAGACCTTGCAAAGACAAGGACATGGATCTCTTTTATTAGTTTGCAAAGTGTCCTGACTGTTGACCTGTTTGTTAGTCTAGATGATCTGGCTCTCTTTTATACATTAAATACTATCCTTGAACAGAGCAGGTCCGCAAAACATGTCAAAATTGATGAAATGACATTTCTTGCAATCAATACTTTTAACCAGAAAATCCTCAACAAGCCTGAGAGTCAGTGGGTGTGAATCAGACCCTGGGTTCCTTAAAGAACATATCTGGGATTTAATTTGCCTGAATTTAGCAAGGGAATTTATCCATTAAGTGACTCAGTCTATAACCTTACCCTGCAGAATTAATGATCACAATGGATCTATTTTTTGGCTGCCTCTTTGTTAAATTCCCTGCTGCAGGGATAACTATACCCACTTTCACTGCCCAACAGTGCCACTCTTAACAGAAAGGGGTTTACATCATTGCTCAGAATACATCATAAGCAATATAATTCAAGTATTCATTTAAAAAAAACCCCAAAAAACAAACACAAAACCAACACAAACTCTGGTCTATTTTCTTTCCTTGTTTTTCCTTCTTCCTTGTTCTGAACTTTGTTATGCAGTGAAAAGAAAAACCCCAAACCTCTGAAGATTTTATCAATACATTGTGTTTTGAAATTTCTGGAAGTATCTATAGACATCCTTTCATGAGGTCAAGTTGTCAAAACCCAAGAGGTAATCATGTTGTAGCTGCAATATAGTTTAATGACATGCTAGCTGATGTTATAGGATAGCTGTTTTCTCCATTAATATGTTACTGTCTCCTCCTGAGCTGTCTGCATGTTGTTCCAACACTCCTTGCATCTGTCTTAAGTGATCATGTTTAAAGGGCTAAAGAGTATTTCAATAAAATGTACTAAAACTGGAGGATCTGTCCTAGAACTCCTACAGGTACAGTGCAGCGTTGATATATAGTTTAGGTAATACCATTGTCTTTCTGAGGTTTTATTTTTTAAACAAAGTTGACAATTCAGGCAAGCTTTGTGCACTGTGTAAAGGATGATCAAATAGTTAAGGAAAGTTAAAAGTATATACATTATTTGCATGGGGTTTTTCAGTTTTTAGAGCTATTCCAAGCAGACTAGCATCAAGCATTTTATATTTTATTTATTAAGTATTTTATTTTTTATTTTTGTAAGTGAGGTGTTCTTCAGGAGTGTTACTTATCAAGCGAAGAAAGTTTAGAGGCAGCTTAGGATGATGCATTTTGGATTTTAGTGAGCCTTAGTTAGACATCTTAAAGAACATAAGATTTGTTCCTGGGTCTCTGATTTGCTAACACCTACTATAGTTGCATTGTAGGGTCAGGAGGATCTGCTCTGAGTCATCCTTTCCCAAGGAAGCATCTATATTTGCACATTCTTCCCTTCTTTCTGAAAAGTTCTTTATTTTTCAGGCTTTTGAATCTTTGGTTTCCCACATCAAGAATTCTCAGAGGCCTATGTTGGTGCATTTCCAAAGCAGATGCCTGTCGAGCAAGGAACTACAGCAGGGGATGCCTCTTTACTTCTCTCAGCTACAGAAGGAAAAAGAGGTGAGGGTCCTTAAGAGTAGTTTTAGTTTTGTGTGTTGGGCAGTGATCCGTCCTGCAGGCTGTACAGCCCAAATGTAATGTGAGGGAGGAGATCATGGAGATTGTTAGCAAGCCAATAGACCTTTTCTTCCTCAAAATGGGCAACTGCAGTTTGATTTGTTCCAGCTGTGGCAAAAGCAGCCAGTGGTTTCAATGGCACAGCGATCAACCCTTTGAGATGGTTATTTCAAACACAACGCTCGTGGCATTGTATTAGTATTGGAGTCTTTTATTGTGGTAATATCTGGAGCTCTGTGTAAGAAACGCAGAGGCACTGTCTGAACTTCAGCAGCCTGAGACACTGGCCTTTCCTCTTCTTGCTCAGGGAAACTTTTGAGGGAGGATTTCTGGCTTGCTCTCTTCAGCAGAAAGCACCTCTGTATTTCTCTGGAGTAAAATGGGGACAGAGCTGCTTGCACAGGGAAATAAAATAGTTTTCTCTGCACTTTTTTCTTGGGAGTATGCAAAAATCCCATGTGCATTTTTTTTATGAATTGGACCCTTCTGTTTTATAGCTGGTAGTATTCATGCTTATTACAATGCCATATTATGGCCTTAGACACTTTTTATGTCCCTATAACATAGCACCCTAGAGAAAGATGCTTCACTAAGCAAGAACCAGTAAACTTGCTACAGAATCAGTGGAATACTTTTCACAAAACTGCATAAACTTCTGTTCTTAAACATTGTCATCCTTCACCTTAACAAGCACAGGGAAAGGTTCCACTGGTTTCTATGCCTTGTTAGGTCTATCATCTTTTTAATTAATAGTGTTTTTACGAAGCCGTCTGAACTGTGTCATTTCCATTATCAGAAAACCATTGCCATTAACGAATAATTTTCATTTCTGATCCTTGATATCATGCTAGTTGATCTCCTGTTTCCATGCCGCCGAATGATAGCATCGTTTTCTGCCCACGATCAAATTTAATTTGGACTCTGATTATATTATGCTGTTGCGACTGAAGTGTCAATTTTTGTCAGGCAATTAGGAGCTATAACCTGTGAAGTTAAGTTTGATAGGCATTGTAATTGGATTGTTACAGTAATAGCTTGGAACATTCCCTTTTTTTCTTGCTTCTTTGATTCTTGATGCATACTTTAGTTGTGAGAACAAAGGCATTTTGTTATTATGCAACCATAGGATGTTCAAGACAACAAGATGGAGTTCAGGTTTTTCCACTTCCCACAGATGGATTTAATTTGGATTTGGGTTTGGCCACAAATTATGCCAGGATTTTAAAAGAATTTGTGTGTGTGTGTGTAGGAAACCTTGAAAAAGAGAACAGTGGAACAGGAACTGCTAGGATTGTAATATGGAGGTGATCTTTAAATTAAAAGGTTAAAAGGCCCCAAAAAATCCTCAGACTGGGAATGTGTCAGATTACCCAGGCTACTCTCACTCCTTTTAGTGGCCTGTGTGGTTTACCTACTTTGCAAGTAATTTAGGACTATAATTTAAGGTCACACTGTGGCCCTAATTTTCTATTACTGTAAGTCAGGGCAGTTGTATTCAGATAATTCAGGAGAGAAGTCGGCCCCATGAAAAATAATCCTAACACAATAGCTAATATGTAATGGGGAAACCTTGTTTTTTAATTGGATCCTGGCTGTCAGGCTGGAAGTTACCCACTTGCAGGTTTGTTTTTCGGTTTTTTGTTCCTCTACAGACACAAAAGTTCACAACCTGGCTATTTGTCTAAAGAGTTTTGTTCTGGATGTCTTTAGGGTGTGCTCAGCTCTTTCACTAGAGGTGATCTAATCATCTCTAATGAAAGGCACAATGAAGAGATCTGTTAAAAAGGACAATGGAGAGAAGGCAGTTTTTCCAGTACTCATTGGACTGGACACTTTCCATAAGTGCTGCTGTGTGACAAGGAAAAGGTGGAAGAAAACAAAGGAACTCCAGCTGCTATGGAATGTAAGGGAAGAGCTCACCTGCAACAGAGTTTATTGAAGAAAACTGAGTATCAGTACCAGCACTGTTAGGTGAATGATAAAGAGAAATCGAACCTTTGAAGTCAACTATCGGAGGTTTTCAAAAGTTTCAAAATGTGCTGGGTATGGGATAGTTGTATCCTCAGAGTTAGCAAATATGGACCAGGATTGCATCCTCCTCATCCAGCAGGCAGGATACCTACCCACTCCCTACCACACAGTGGCAGCCCTGCCTGGCTCAGTACACCCTTAGAGAGGTACTTCTTTGTTCTGATACGTTTCTGATATGCAGTCATTTCATAATGTGGCTGACTGGGTCTGCTCCTTCCTATTTCAGGCATATATTCACTTTTCTGGCATCCTTAGTGTGTGGTCAGTGCTAGTTGAAGGAGTGACCTGGTGAGCCTGCAGCATTCTTCATGAACAAACATTTGTGTCTGACTGATGTGTCCCTTGCTCACCTCCAAAAACCACTCCTCCTCCTTCTATCCCTTCCCAAACCCAAACTAGAGATTTTCTGTCAATGCTAAGGGACTGAGTATTCACACCCCATTGCTTCAGTTGTGTACTCCCTCCGCAGCTCTGTTACACCTTTTAATTGCACTCACTAAGTTCATTTAGTGTTCCTACTGCTGTAGTGCTCTGCAAAAATTCACCACATCGAATTCCATCTCCGCAGCTTCTGCATGGCTCAGGTGGACCATATGTTCTTACAACTGACCTCTCCCTAGAGCCCGCTTTGGGCACCAGGTATCGAGGCAGTGGGAAACTCTGGAAAGCAGCAGTTACCAGACTGTATCACCTAGTGGGGCTCTGCTAGTGGAACCATTCATTGAAGTCTGTTCATACATTTGTACTAATGCTAACATTTGCATAGAAGCTAAAATCTAGATTGATTTTTTTTTTTTTCAGGACTTTTTTTTTTATTTATTTTTTGTCTTGTTCTAGGAAAGCTATTTTCAACGAACGTTTTGATTTATACCATATTTTCTTTCCAGTCTCATTTATATGAATATACAGTCTTAATACAGGGGCTAAGCTTCCTGACATTGCCCCCTTTAGTCTCATGGTATTGAAAACTAATACTGAGAACCTGAAAGGATGCATCAGGGCTGTAACCGAGGGAGTGGATTGCTGATGTGACAGAAAGAGCTGCATATGAAAAGGTGATATATGGAATAGAAAGTAAGTTAGATGAATTTGAAGGTATTTGTAATCTATTCTTCAGCTGTATCGGAAGAGATGTCCTGAAATATGATAGAAGATAGTGGAGAGAGGTTGAAGGGTGAATGAAAGCTTTTGTTTCAAAAGGTAATAATAATAACTTATCTCCCTGCTTTTCTATTACTGTACTTTCCTTTTTCCTTTGTTGTTCTTCCTTCCTGGGAGATAAGGATAGGCTGCAGTTATACCTGAAAAAGGAGTGAAAATCATGTAAATTTTTCTGTACATATGTTCTGTTTGCAAAAAGACAGACTTAGAATCTGATGAAAAAGAGCAATAAGAAGACAAATAGGCATGTTAAAATCCAGCCCAGGCAGTAGATGTATGCAACTTGCTGGAATCTAATGGTGACAAGAGTGTGTATTAAATTTCTACTTTTCAGTTGATCTCATACAGGTGTAGCAATTACCACAGACCGATGTCATTAATTGTAATGTTCTGTAGAAGTAATCAATGAACTCTGTTTCCTGAAAACAGTTTCACCTTTGCGCTATTAGTACTATAATGAAGAGGGCGCAATATATACTTACATAAAGAACTTAGAATCTATTAGCACCTGTGCTGAACAGTAAAGCTGCTGATACTTTGCATGCAAATTGTAGTCATCATCTGAGAAGAAGCAGAGTTCATAGGTTCAATATTCTCTCACTTTCAGTCTCTTATGTCAGCTATGTCTTAACCAGCTGGGGGCAGAATTACATTCTGGAAATTAGTGAGAAAAAAGGTTAAAATTGAAAATGTACTGTCTCTGCATCTAGGCTCACCATTCATATGTTATAAGACAACATGAAAAATCCTAGCAAGTATAAATGATGTCTGATTTCACATTATATTTTTAAAGTGTCAGTGCTCAAGTAGGTTTACATTTGACAGGTGATTTAAATACTTCAGTACATTTCTATAGTCATAAGAAAAAATCTTTATCAGGATAAAAACTTGACGAAACTATTCATTTTTGTACTAATGCAAGAAACACTACTATTCTTTTTGACATGCAGATGTATGAGGCACTATATTAATCTTAATAATTTTTCTAAGTATTTCATTGTTTGAGGATATTTCAATGACTGCTCATTTCTGTTGTTTTTACTATATTTATCTTCTGTACTGATTCTTGAATTCTATGCTCTGAGTACATGCCTGATTATGATTGGTACAATCTTACCATAAAGCTGAGATAGACACATCTGTATTTCTGTAACTCTTCTAATGAGTTTACCTTAGTGGTTTGTTTTTTTTTTTCTCATACCAAAATAGCGCTTTTAGTGCCTACAGCAAATATATGGCTTCAGCCATCTCACAAGCTCCACCACCTCTCCTGTCACTTATGTCTCAAAAGAAGCAGTTGTGAAGGTCTCTATGTTCAGTTTTTGAACACTGTGAAACTGTTCTCTGTGTAATTCTATATGAAATAATACTAATATGAGCCTGTTGTGACCATTGTGTCACAGAAAGGAGGCATAGAAAAATTGCGACTGTAGACCAGTAAAATAAAACAGTATGCTGAATGGAAAGAAAAAGGAAAAAAAGCACTTATGTAGACATCAAATATTTTGCATTGCTGACTCACTTTGGCAGTAGGTCCATGATAGTTTGCCTATCAGATAATGCCATGAATGTTTCACACACTAGCTCAGTTTCATCCCCAGCTGTACAGACTAACCAGGTTAAAAAGAGGAGAAAATTCACCCTCATGTGTGTAATGACATATGAAGATATTGAAATAAAACCATCAGTGCAATAATGAAACTAGATTCAAATTCTGGCTAGACTAAGATGCAGCTTCTTCCAGGTTCTTTGTGAGCATGGACTACTGTATTTAAGTCTTCATGTGAGGTCTTCCAAAATGTAAGAATCTGGGCTTTTGCTTTAGACAAATGAAGATAAGACTGATCCACAGAATTTGGATTGCCTTTAAACTTTCTGAAAATCCAGCAATTTTCAAATATTTCTGAAAACTCAGGAATTTTGGTTTGGGCTTATATTTAAAAACATAAAATGTGGAAGAATACTTCACAGATACAACGATCGGTTGTCTCAAATGATTTTCTCTCTTTGAGATTTTCAAAGCAAAGATAAACAGCAATGCTATGACTGAACTACAGGATTTCTTAATGTCAGAGTAGATTGACTTTACCATACGAGTAAGGCTGTCCTGTCAAGATGTTACTCTAGGGAATAAACAATTGATTATTAGTCTAGCCTCTGATTTTCAAAATTACTCCCAGCACTGACCTCACTCTGCCTTAGCGTATGTTGAAATAGATGATCATGAGCACCTCTGGATAGTTCGTTACCTACCTGCTACTATCATTGCATTCAGTTAAAAGAAACGTCAAAACAATATAAGGTGTATTGGCAATCAAATAAAAGGAAAATCAAAGAAATCATTCATCTTTATTATAGTTGTGGCCATGTGTTTCCTGAAGGCCGGAGTTTTGAGCCTAGAGTAAAGGCAGAGTTCTGACCCAGGAGAAGACAACGACCTGAGATCTGAAGCAGACCTTCGCTGGGCCAGCAAATTGTCCAGTTATTTCTCCATGCAAGGAAACTGAGCCAATGAAATCTAAAGCAGCCAACCCGTTCTGCAGCTCAGGCATTACAAATAGTAATCTTACACCAAGTTTTCACTTCTTTTATAGCTTTCTCTGTTTTCCCTTAGAGGAAACTAGGGCAGTGATTTAGGTCTCTCTCTTATCTCATCAGCTGCCTTCATGAAACCAGTAGGAATATAATTTTGGAGATTTTTAGCTCTTAAATTCAAATTGGCTAATGGTTCGGTCTTTTGTTGAAGGGAAAGTAAAGGGGAGAGAAAAGAAAGATGGAGAGACAGACAAAACAGTTACATAAAGCTTATTTCCATAGGAAGCCAAGTAAAACTGTCTTTATCCATAGGAATTGTAAGGCCTAGTTATGTAACTCTCCAGCTTACTTGAAGAGGTGATTAACTGTTCCTAATTAAGCATTCAGCTACAGTCCCATTACAAAATTTTTCCCCCTCTCCAGCAGCAAAATAATAAATAAAAAAAATTAAAATGTTAAAATCCACATCAACAAACCCATAAAAATCCCTCTGCACTCACATTTTTAGGGTTAAGACTTACTGTCAACTTAAGTACTATATGAAAATTGTGATTAAATTGAGTAAAGTACATTTTAAAATTAAAAGACTTGCAATAGCTTATTTCTGAAATATTTGCAATGTCTATTGCTCCTTTGGATCCATCTCTCTGTCCAACAAAATCACATAATACCACAATTTGAAACATAAGTAGACTTCAGTACTGGCTGTGCAAGAGACAGTTTTAGGGGCGGGAGCAGTAGAATTTTAAGAAATATCTGTATTTGAAAAAATTGACTGATTTCTCTACCTGTGATGAAGATGACAAAGAAGAAAAAAAAGCCCCCAAAACCAAAATGCTCATCACCAAGCTCTGAATTGCACTGGCGTGTTTCTGAAGTCTCTTTTTGAAGCTCCCACTTCTCTTTAAAACTCCCTGCAGAAAGCCATTTTCCAGGCAGAAGCCAGAGGAATTAGAGGGCAGTGATTTCCTGAGGAGGTGGCAGAGCTGGGGACGGAACCCAGATCTGTGTGTCCTTCTCACTTGGCTGCTTTTGTTGGAAGCAGCTAAGGAAGCTGAACTACCCGTGTGATTCTCTGCAGAGTGCATGCGTTGCGATAGCCAAAACTTAAAAACGTTTTTACTTTGCAGTGTTTCATTGTGCCTTGTAAATGCTGTGGTGAGTGGGACCTCATTAATACTAAGGGATCGTGGGTTTTGTTTTGCAGCAGTCATCAGCTGTGACTTCCATCTAGGTAAGATGCTGATTTCCATGTGGTGCTGTGCTGCTGTGATTTATTAGCTTTCACCCAGTCTTGCCTTAGTAATAGGAAAATTAAGCCCTTATGTGTTCTCACATGGTATTTTCTTCTGTTCACATTATGGTTTTTGCACTATCTCAATTTAATTTGCCTTGACTTATATTAAGGTTTTCTTCCAAAAGCCCTTTCCTATAGACCAAAGCAATGAATTCAGCGTGAGGAAAGCTAGACATCATCTTTTCACTCAGAGAAATAGATCACAGAAAAAGAAGCCTTTAAAATGCTACTATCCATCTCTTTACCTGATTAGTATATAAAGAACATAGTACAAGAGTAAAGGCTGAAGAGTTAATCTCTTACATTAATCTCCCCCATTACATTATATTAAGTAATCTTTTCCTCAAATTACTATACAATGCAGTACTACTAGTAAAATAAATTTCACATCAGGATTTTAGGAGTATTGTAGCCCTTGAATAACTTTATTTAACTCCATGACAAAATTGCATCCCAAGTACTGTACAGACATCTTCTCTAAAACTTCCTCGAACTGGTGGGCTTGGTGGCTTTCTTTACAGCCCAGACATTAAATAAAAAGATTCCTCGGTTTTCCCTCATCATGCACAATTATGAATTTTGACTTAAAATACTTACATTCATAATTACAGTGTTCTGAAAAGGTGTCCTAAATATGTGTTGCCCAGCTTGACTGTGACTTCAAGCAAATTCTCTGAGGTGCTTGGTAAAGTAAAACTGAATTAGAGAGAGTACAATAAAGAAAGTTACAGTATTTAGATACAATAACCAAAAATAAAGTCAATTTAATCTTCCAAAGTAGGACAGCTTTTCAGTGTATTCATCACTATGGAGATTTAACAGTTGATTCCAACTTGAATTTTAATAGCAAACTTACATAATTGTGAGTCCTGGTGTGGTACTGCTGAGTGTATTCAGGCTGGAATTACTAGTTAGATGGATCCTACTTATCCTTGTAGTTAAAACATGCTAATAGTTTACACATGTGCATGACAGTTGTTAACAACCATCTTTATAACCACCTTTGTATTTCTCTTTTCTTCCTCACTCAACACTATCTAAAAGAGAAAATGGATATTAGTGGTCAAGGCTGGGAGTTAAAAATCAAGATTCCTGGGTTTTATTTTTCTATTATTTAGCTGGTTTTGACAACGAGGATGAGCAGTTATGTTTGTAACATGTCTTTTAAACAGACAACTTCATTTTATTTATTTATTTACCTATTTATTTGTTGGTAGGCAGTATATATTCCTGAATGTGTTTAAATATGTACATGAGGAAAAAAATTATCAGCAGTATTTAAGAGATTGTTGAGTGCTCAAAACTGGGAAAGTATGCAGGACATTTTTTGTTCTAACTGAAAAATTACTTGGGTTTGGCAGTATTTTTTGCACGTGCCCTCTTCATTCCTACTTGCTTGCTTTATAATCAATTCTAGTCATTACATAACTTGAGGCAAGTGGTTTGCTTTAAATTGTCTGTGCCTTAGTTTCTCCAGTTGGGGAATGGTTAAGAAAAATCATCTACTTCCCAGGGTGTTGGGAGGCTTAATTAAGTGTTTATAAAGTACTTAGTACTTTAAGACTTTTGCATGAAATGCATTATGGATGTGTAATATAACATTATTATTAATGTATATTGCAAATTATTTTTTATCTCTGGCAATTTTCCATTACTTTAGAAAATTAGTCTAATCTAAAATATTGGCCAACTAGACAGAATTGCTGCAATTCCTTTAGTAAAAGTTCAATGATGGAGTCATGTTGACTTTTATCTTCAACAATCTTCCCTTAGAGTCTCCCAGAGACACAGAACTTGAGCTGTGCTTCTAATTGTTGGCTTCAGGCTAAAACTTTTGATCACTTTATTTCTGCTACTTTCTGTTAAACTCACTGAATGAAAAGGCTTGATAACATTTTATACTGTCTAATTCTTTATTTTGGGGAATATGAATGATGAATTTGACCTTCTGAATTTTTAGTCTAAACTTTGGTAGCAGAGAGCATCCTCATTCTTGTTTTCATTCATATTAATACTGCATCTATCTCTTTTGCCCTGTAAAAAGCTATTAATATTGTTCTATTAACCTCTTTCTAAGTAATAATGACCTTTCCCCTGAAAATGCAATTATTGGACTTTTTTTCCCATAATAAATCTCATTTATTAGAAAGTTTGGCCTTGTGCTCTTTGTTCTCTGCCATTTCCTTTAAAAAAAAATAATATCAAGCTTTATTTTCAAATAAGTACATTATTTTTATTCAGAAAAATATTCTATAATGCATGCACTTGGTCATAATCGAAGAGGAGTTGATGGCTGCTTGATTGAACTAAGTCCCTGCCTTTAGAAAGAAAAAGGCTGTAGTGACAGTGCTCTGCCTTCCTCCAGTGCTTGACTGTGCTCTGGGTATTTGCAGCTGCAGTATCCTCTATTTTGCCAAGAACTACCAACCAGGTCAGTTTGTCTTTTACTAATGTCCAGTCCAAATGGTCTCTGCCTGGTTAGACGGAGCTCTTCCTCCCTTTCTGCAGCGAGTGGTGGTTTCTGAGGTGTTGCCTGACAAGCTGTTTTGCCATTAGCTCCTGAGAGGAGGAAGGACGAGGAATGCTAGGCACCTCCCGGCGTGATGGCAATGCAAACTTCTGGGGAGGCAGAAGGGGAGGTAGGAGAAAAGCTCTTGTTGCATTCTTGCTCTGCAAGCTGCTGGTTTTGTCAAGGGAGGCGAGGAAGAAGCTTTCCTGTATTCCAAGGAATACAAAGGTAATGAAAACATCTGTAACCTCTCCACATCCTTGATGAAGCAGTGCCTGTAGTGGAAGGATTTTTTTTCACCCCAGTAAAACAATGCTAAAAAGCTGTGTAGAAGGGCAGCAGCACCATCGTCCTGTTTCTCCTCCACTCCCCACCCATCTCTCATTGCAGGAGTTTCTGGTTGCTTGATGTCAGAGAGAGAAGGAAGGTGCTGGCAACTCCCTTTCCCCAGCCATTTTCTTTCCTAATTATAAAGAATCCTCAAAGAAATGTGGAACTCCATATAGGTTTCCCATTCTATGTAGACAGGAAAAACATCTAACCATATCTAGGGGAAGAGTAGTTTTGTGGCTATAGCTCTAGGCTGGAAAAGGGAAGAAGTGGTTTCGGAGTCTTGGTGTGTCTGATTTATTATTCTTTTTTTTGGGGAGCTCAGGCAAAAAAGAGATTTTATTTACTTTTTTTTTTTTACTGGACCCATCGAATTAGAATAAAAAATTTATTAAAACATGCACTGAAATAAAAGCAGCAGTTACAGACTATGCATTAGAAATTAGAAAATGAGGCTCAGCTTTTTGAGGATTCCCTAAGAATGACAGAAAATGCAGAATGGATGTCAAATTTGTAACATGGACAGGGAACGTCTTTCCATGTTTTCTCCCCACCCATCTCCCAAATTAATCAGACATGCTACCAGGAATGATAAATTTCAAGCAGCAGAAAAAGGACTTTGTACCATGTAGGCAGGCAGACAAGAGCTATACCATATGCACAATTTTAAGATGAAGAATTATTTTTTTAAACTTTATTTTTTCTAACATTTGTTTGAGGTACATTCTTTAGAAAACTGCATCTACTTTACATTTCCTGGCTCTTTGACTCATCAAAATGAGCTGTGTTAGTCATATCAAATGATGTGTTTCATAGAAGAAAACGGGAAAAGCAGCACACTGAGTCATCGTCACAGGGAGGGTGGCTGCCAAACCACTATCAGACAACACAGGGAAAAGCAAACATATGAAACGACTGGGGTCACAGAAACACAGCCCAATGACAGGAAATCATTTACAATCAGGTGAACATGAACATCCTCATCTCTTTAGTCTGTTTTTTTTAGAAAGTGAGACATGTGCTATCATGACCGTTACCTGCCTGCCAGCTTCTGTCCCCCAGTAACTGTGTAAGCCATTGGCCATTCAAATTTGTTGAAGCGGCAGAGGTCTCAGGAACATGAATTTCTTAATGCCTCTACTAAACGTTGTCGCTTTCGGAAAGCAGGGACATGTCTTTTGCACCCTCCTGAAGAGAAGGGGCTCAGCTGACACCTGCTGCATGTGCCCTGCTGAGCTGGCCATCGTCACACCTGCCCTGGCCAGCCTGGCTCAGCACAACACACCCTGCTTCTTGCTCCGCAGTCACAGAACGATCTGGAGGCGTTATACAGCTGGGTGATCCTTACGGATTTGGGAGAGGAAGTGGAAGAATGAGGTGGCAGCAGAGACCTTATGTGGTGTGACACAAAACCTGATGGTGATACACACTGACAGAAAGAGGTGTGGAAATACGGAATTGCAATGTAAAGCCACTGCAAAGCAGGATTCACTTCACGGAATAGCTTGTTCATAGAACAAGACTAGGTATTTTTTGAGAGTTTTTTTCGTAGGGAAAATCCCTCAGTTCTGTCTAGGTCCAGCAAATTACTGTAGTTTAACTTATAACCTAATGCTGAGAGCTCAGGTTATGTTCCTTGCTAGAGACACTTAAATTTCTGCTTCAGCTCGCTTAGGAATGAAGGTTGCTGCAACTGTACTGCTGATTGCTGTGCCCAAAGTCAGTTGAAAACAAGGCCCAGTTTTGACAAACTTGATTGAGTAGTGGAAGTCCCTATTTAAATTCCTGTAAGTTTAATGAAAATGAGTAAGCGGGTAGAAAAAATAGTTTATGCTAATTATCCCTCAGCAAGCCAATTAGTAGACATGTACTGGCTAGCCAAACAGCCTGCTTGCAATTCCAGACTAACAATAGCAAGAATTATCTTTTTCTTGCTGGGGGGTTACACAGGACTGGGAGAGAAGAAGGTTGATAGATGTACTGGGAAGGGGACTGTTCTGAGAGGGGAAGTGAAGGGTATGAGATAAACATTTGTAAGGCATTAGGTTTTCATTTGCCTTACTCCTGATTAAATAACCTGACTGTTTTTTTCAAAGCTTTGACAATATTTTGCATGAACACTTTAGAATTTGTAAATGGGAAGAATGATGAGAAAAATTATCATAGCACATAACTGTTTCTTTATATTTTTTTCCCCCTATTGATTCATCTTTAACGTTTGTTAACTGTCTATAGTCTCTGGATTATTTTTTAGGCTGGTGATTTTCATAGGTTACACTGTTTTCTATTAGGAAAGCAACTAATATACTTCCACCTGCTTCTCCTTAATTATTTTTATTTTTTAGAAAACTCATGAACAACAAGCTAAAATCTGGCAATTCCATTATTTTAGCATGTTGAGGTGGATTTGATTTTCTTCTCATTATTGTAAATTTGCACATCTCTTCAATAAGGCTGAGGAGAAAAAAAGGCACAGGAGCACATAAGCACCATAAAAATCTGGACAAAAAAATTATAGAAATATGAGTTGTAATGCTGAAGAACTACTATTGGCCTATGAGTCAGTTACCAAACAAAACTGATATTTCACATTTTTTCCCCAATAACTAATTTTTATCTCTAATTTATTCGGTAAGGGGTTTTTTTTATGCTCTGCTTTGCTTTTCATACTGTTGCTGAGACAGAACGGAACTATCATCTCTAGAGTGTGCCACGTCAACTTACATTGGCATACCATGCTTTTTTGCATAATGCTGTCTATTATTATAATCTGTCATAATATAGCATCTAATTCATTACACAGCTCATATGTCTAAATTTTATCTATGACAAAGATTTTCCAAATTTTTTCCTTAATATTGGAATTTGGGGGGATGCTTTCACTGGGGTGTTGCTACTGGCTTCTGTATTCATAGGGAAATACCCATATTTCATATTTTTCAGGTTAGTGTTTATAACTATGAGCACATTTATCTTTCATTCTAATAGTACAGAGGGTGGGAGAGATAGGTGCTATATTCCAAAGGTTTGTAGGAGATGGGGAAAGTTTTGTTGCATCTGCAGATCCAGTTTGCAGTCACTGCTCTTTAACTGGTTTCTATTCGAGCATGTACAGAACAGGAACCAGTAGCAGCTTCTACCTCTGTACACAGGGGTCCAATATTTAGAGCTACTGGGACAGAAGGTCTGTGACTGCTTTACTTTCTTTGCAGGCTGAATTCTCTTACCTGAAGAGTGAAGCCTACCCTGGAAACCTTGATGAGAAAGGATAGCTATTCCCTCCTCTGTCAAGTGTAAGAAGCATTGAGTACAAAAGCCTTAAGAATTCTATAGAAGCATGAGAGGAGGGGGAAGAGTAATGAGCACTGAGCCACATAGTCCCTGAAGAAAGGATATCCCCACTTTGCTTTTGATAGTGAGCTCGAAGAAGGATTGCAAGGACTGTGGCTATCTGAGTGTGAAGCTGGTGTGAAGACGGCACTAGCATCCATGACATGCTTCTCTGTGAGCATAGTTCAAAGGTGCTTTTCCACTAATGTAACTGGGGGCTGTCAGGGACACTGAAGCTGGGGAGGAGGAAATGCTAATGTCCTTTATCTTATACTAGTATGCTTCTATCACAATTCACTTATTTTCAAAAATTACTGTGACTTTGAAACACACAGAACAAAAAATGCAGAACTCCTGTGACTCTCAGCTACCCTTTTGTTGTTTCGTTTTATTATTACTTTTTTATTTAGAAAGTTTTGTGGTTTTTTTTTTTTAATTTAGCAAAGAAGAAGAGACTATTAATCCCTACTTTTTGAATGTTTGGGGTCAACAGTGCTGTGATTGGGTTCTGTTCTTGCCTTTTCTACAGATACTGCTATGTGTTGGTGGGATTAGCAAGGCAGTGTTTGGAACGGTGATGTTCTCTGGAACATTTTCAGTTGGTACAGCTCATTGCTTTGTCTCATGGACCTAATTTCATTTGAGCTTGTCATTGTGTTTGGTTTTGGAAAGTCAGCTTGTGACTCTAGGAAGGATCTGCTTTTCAGTAATTTTCAAGAGAGCAGGCTTAATCAGATTTGATATCACCCCATTCTGACACACACATATGTGCACACACATCTGCATCATTGATTTCAAAATGCTTCCCAAACCACTCATTGTGTCTGCAGATCCTACTCACGGTGTCCCCTCTGGATTTTGGTATCAAATTTGTACAAAAAGAAGGTACAATGACACCAAGTGTTTCCCTGACAACTCTTGTTTTGCGCATTTGCTACAGTAATGCCATTTGGTAACTGCTTTGGAGGGTAACTCCTCTTTCTCCCCACAAATTTCTGACTGTAATATACTATTGAGCAAGTCCACACAAAACTGTCTGCGATCATCCACCTTAAATATATTTATTTTATTTCTAGCAAGACAGGTCTGCAACCCTTCTTTCAATACGGAGCATCCTGGCACACTTCTTGCTCTTACAAAAGATTATTTCAATACCCGTGAATATGTGTGGTACAATAGACCTCCTTAGACTTGCTCCTGCCCGTGTCAAAAACCAAGCACTGAATATTTCTCTGGGAACCTGAAATGCAGAGAGTTAGCACAGTGAACAGAGGCTGTCTTCGTGCCCCTGAAAGAAAAAAAGGAGCTGACTGAGGCAGAGCCACTGTTACAGACTGCGAATCAGCTCTATGTGGCTCAGAAGTGAAAGGGAGAAATGAAACAAAAGCCTCCTCCAGCGTATCTCATCCTCACTCTCTGCTCCCTTTTCAGTACCAAACTGTATTGTCTTAATCTGAGAATGTGATTTATCTGTGAAATATCTAGTGGGTGGCAGAGGTGGGGAGCAAAGCTGCACAAAGCTCCCCAGAGCTGCTGACCGAGGTAAATAGTGTGTCATAACACATTTATCAAATAATAATGGAAACCATATAAAACATATAGGAGAGGGAGGGGGGAAACCCATTCTCCTCTGGGAAGTTACTGAATATTCCAGCCAGTTTATAAAAGTATGTGTACATGTGTTTAGAAGGGGAGAGGTTTTCCTAGCTTCACCTCTGCGAATAAATCATTGGCCTGGGATGTCTGAGCAGACAAGTGAAATGGATGAGCACATTATGGATCAAGGAGGTGGTATTCCTGCCTTGGTTAGTTTGAGAGGGACCACCCAAGCACTGTGGGACCAAGACGAGACTGTAAGTTATGCCTGTAGAGTTCTGAAAGACTCAGGCTGCAGCCTCTGACACGGTAGGAAGGTGTGAAATAAAATAAAATTGATGGTATTTCTCAAACAGCAGGCATGACTAGTCATCTATCTGAACTGGTTTTGTTGCTAAATATTTTTTTTTGCCTTTGCCTGGATTGCCAACATAGATAAAATGCAAAAAAAAAAAAAAAAAAAAAAAAAAGAAAAGATGGCAAAGGTGTAATAGTTATGCCTATTTTTGGAAATTGATGTTTAGGTGCAACTAAACAAAAAGAAAAACATATTAATGATGTATTAGGTACATTTTTCACTGCTTGCCACTAGTGACCTTTAGAATACAGAAACCAAAGTCTAACGCTCTCATTGATGCTGAGAAGAATCTTGCATTATAGCTGGTCTATTGAAGTCTGTGTGAATTACTTACGGAAAAAGATTTCCATTCCACATGAATAAGCCTTGCAGAACACGGATGAGTGTTACCAAAAAATACCAAGTTAAAAAGAGCCTGAGAGAGACAGTATCCTTGAAAATATATGTATAGTTACAATTTTAGAATTCTTGCAAGGGAGAAGGAGATCTGAGTTTTGGGATTATCATCTGTCACAGGAAAACCTCTTACAGTGCAGATGATCACCTTTTTATATTTACACATGGCAATAGTGATTGAAGGTTAATCAGTCTACATATAGTGATGAATTAGATGCATTCTGTGCTGTAAGGAAAGCCAGTAGGAATTAAAAGGCAAAATAGGAAAGGTGTGTTTATAGAAAAATATCCTTTTTTTTAAAGATAAAAAAGTTTTGTTTTTTTTCTATGATATTCCATTATTTTATAATTTTTTAAAAAAATAATTGAAGAAATGTTGGAACTTTGCACTTACCAAAATTTGCTTTCTCATACAGTAGACAATCTTAAGTTGTTTTAAAATTATTTTAAAACTGTTCCTGAAATTTTTGTTTGTTTGTTTGTTTTAAGAAAATGCTGTGTTTTCCATCCATAGAATGATTTTCCTCCTTGCTTGATCCCTTCTAATCGCAATCCAACAACATTTGAAGTCACATGTGGACACCCCCACTGTGCTGGGTCAGCTGTTGATTTGGGTTGGGGATTGGGCCAGAAGTTGTAAGGTGAAGCCGTGGGGCTGCTCACCTTTAACACTACTCAGCAGATCCCGTGACTGCAGAGGGGTGATGCTGGTGGGTCGTAGACACTGCCTCCCATAACCAGTGTCCCAGTGGGGTGTCAGCTATGTTCCTGGCAATGGGATCTTTGGGGTGACGTAAGAGGCTGAGATGCTGGGCACATGCCATCACTAAAGTTCCTGTATCACATTTCTCAGGAACGGAGATGTTAACTCCCCATGTTCAGGCCAGATTTCAGCTTCAGCACTCGTATTGTACCTACCTAAATCTCCCCTGAAGTTTTGATTTGACACGGTATTGTTCATTTGCCTTCTTAAACAGTACAGCGCAACACGCTGCCCGCACTGTTGAACATCTGCTTTGCTTCAAAAATTGCTCTGTTTTGCTTGCAAGAGAAGAGGTTGGGTTTTTTGGGGTTTTTGTTTTTTGGGGGGGGTTTAGTTTTGGTTTTTTTTATAGTTTTAAGGGGAACTAACTCAACTGGAGCTCCAACTCTCCCTGGGCAGAGGCTGAACAATTGGTGTTTGTGCTGGAGAACAAGGCTGCAAGAGACTGGAAAGAATCCTTCCCCACCCAAGGGCTTAAGGCACCCAAGCAACTAATCTACAGGTTGTACTATAAACTGTGGGCTATAGTCACAGCTGTGATCTCTGCATGAGATTTGCAGCCCATGGATCTGCCCCTGCTGTGTTCCCAGCCTGCTTAAAGCAACTTGCTATGTTCCCAGCATGTCTCTGCAAAAAGGGTTGCACATCAGGCTGGGGGTTATCTAGAGGCTGTCCACAGCGATATCAATTCATGTAGACTACCGCAGCCTGGCCACTGGTGGAAAGGCTCTTTCTTGTCTCAAGTCCATTCTTGGAAGTAAATGTTATGTTATATAGGACTCCAGGTGCTCAGCTACTGTAGTGGTTATTGCTCTAGCTATTAATAAAGAGCTAAATAACAGCCAGATATTGTTTAAGCACAAGGAAAATTTCTTATTTATAAGAAAATTTATACAGGGTTTTATTACTACTGATACTAAATGAATGCTACCGTAAGATTTCTACTACTGATATCTGTATACTAGGGCTAATTATGCCCATTCCTTTAGAAGTTTAGTGGTGTAGCAGCATGGAGAGAGGATGGAAAAGAGAGCTGCCCTGAATGGCAGCCTGCAAAGCAGCTGGGTGGAGAGGGTATAGAGAGGAATGCAGAGCTGAGGAGCATCTGTGATTCTGTGAATCCTCTTAACCTCTCTGTTCCCTCATGGAGAGGTTTCTGCAGCAGGGAGTTCTTCACAGAGAAGCCTTCTTTGCCATATCTGCTGGTGCATTTTCTTTGCACTTCCTCAGCCCTCTGTGTTGTAAGGCAATCTCAATGCATGAAGCACATGACTGATAATTCTGCAGTTAAATTAATATGTAAGAAATGTAGTATTAAAAAAAGCCAGAAGACTGATTTGTTGTTGAAAGCATTGTCTAATGCATATCACTGAAAAGATTCTTGCACGCAGAGAAGAAGACAGGTTTCCTTGACATAAAGAATAGGCCTTGATCCCGTAATTATTTTGGCAGGTGCTTAATTCCCAAAGTGTGAGTTATCCTATGAAATTCAATGCACATAGTGAAACAAAGGAGTGGGAAGGGACGAGGAAGGGATTACATATGTTGAGAGAAAGGCAAGAGGGGCTCTCTGAACAAATGGGACTGAAAGAGGGATTGAGGGAGGAGAGGAAGGGGGATTGGCGCGTGAGAATAGGAAAGCAATTCAGATTTGAAGTTGAATCAGCATTTGCTGACATGAACGTGACACTAATGGAAAGGATTTGGGAGAAGAATAGTTATAAGCTAACAGATTTGTTCTCTTCAAAACATTCTGTATGCAGGTAATAACATGTAGACTTTGTTTATAATAACGTGACATCTTTTGGTTTCAAAGAGAATTCAATGGTCAGAAACAAGGAATGCCACACTCACCTGTTTTTCTTCTTCCTCTTTTCTCCCTTCTCAAAATTTATTTCTGAAAGTCATTAAAATTCAGATACCATCATTTGTAACAAATGATGTGAAGTGTAAGGTACAGTACTTGGAGTATATGTTTGTTAAAATGAAGGAAGAGACTCTTCCAACACTTTGGGATTTTATGAATGATTTACATCTGGTGCTAAAGTTCATAAATGAAACGTGGGAGAACCAGATGCTTCATTTCTTGACTGCATCGTGTCTGCACATACTGATGGTGAATTGAAAACAGGAATGTCTCATAAATCAAGAAAATCTATTTTTGTACTCTTGTTTTCTATTCCGAACATCCATATAACACCCAAACAAATGTGGTAAAATTGGTTCCTTGAGAAACCCTTTATGTTTAGTAACAGTGTGGACATGTTAATAAAAAAATAAAAAGAGGGGGGAAAAAAGGAACCAGTCTTCAGAATATAAAATGCTCAGAATGAGCAACTGTTCTTGGAGATCAGCATCGAAGGCACTTTGTTTAGCAAGAGAAAGGCTGAATGGAACTGCTAGGCAAATTCTGGTAGTTGTACAAAGAACTGAGATGTGTAATAAGGTGACATTTCACAACTTTTGGCAGTGGGGGAAAAGAAATTAAAAGCCGAATTCTTCCTTTGGCTACTGACATCACATCTGAAGGCAAAATCTAGCCCACTTTTGAATAGGGAGACTGAGGCTCATGAGCACACATTTGCAGAGAGCTGAGTGAAATTCAAATTTTGTTCCATTTTTCATCAACGCTTTGGAATGATGCCTACTTTCCTTTCTTGCTGACATCTTCTACTGGCCAAAGAATTGTAAGTGATGGGTGTCATTATGTTCAGGTGTCACTAAAACTTTTGTAAACAGGTTTTTAAAATATCATTTATTGAATCATAATAGAAGAATAAGCACAAATCTATGTGTCTACAGGTGTTTGGGTTTTTTTCAATAGAAGTAATAGATTCAAGTTACCCTCCCTCACACTTCCCACTTCCTTGACTTCATCACATGTATTTATCCACACATTTTACATGATTATATTACAATTCCAAAACTACCTGTGAGAAATGGCAGAATAGTAATAATAACTTTGGACGAACAAGTTGTACACAAAAGAGTTACCAAGGACCAGCTGATGTGTGGTAGCTGCCCGTGTGTGTTCTCTTAGCCCTCAAGGAATGCATGGTAATTGGGGTGGGCTTAGCCCCCTGGGTGGGGATGTGAAGCTGAATTGACTCACTTTGCTTTTGCTGTGGGGGAATAGAGTGCATCCAGGCAGTTCTTGCAGCTCAACAGAAACTTGCTACCTTGTTTGCGTATCTAAGCCCTGGATGTGCATGCTCTGCTAGTTCTGTTAACAATTGAAAACAAATGTTTATTTAAATTTATTTACACATCCTACACACAGATTGAGTGTAGGTGTGCTGGCAGAAGGGAGACTTTAGGAAGGATTTCATAAAGGTGAAGGAAATGGCTTAGTAGGCAGGTTTCGAGGAGGCACCCCAAAGGCAACGTGAGATGAGACTGTGGAGGCATTTGTGATGGTACTGAGGTAGGCACTTCTGGCAGGGCAGGTGGAGGTTGTGAGGCAGGGGAGCTGACCTTGCTTTCAAAGGTAAGTAGGCAGGCAGATTGTATATATACACCATTGGCTTATGTAGCTGTTATGCCCGTGTTTCTCTTGTGGAAGTCAGTGGAAGTTTTGCCTTTTATTTCAGTGAGAAAAAGATCAAGCTTTTCTAGGGGGGCTATTCCCCCATTACGTGTGGAGCGTTGTACCCCCTTTCAGACTGAGATGGAGTTACTAAAACACACAAGTGCTCTGTGCTCCTCTTAGTTCCCTTACTGCTCAAAATAGGTCCCTAACTAACACAATTTGTTATATGTCATAAAACACAAAGGAAAGCACTTTTCACACCAAATATCAGAAAAGCACTCTCTTTTTTTCAACTGCAGAAGTAACAGAAATGATGTGTTCATTTTAAATTCCATTCATGTAGGCCCTAATAAAAGCTATTATAAAATACAATTGTGTGGAGACAAAAAGAGAGATAATATCACTATAGCTCAATATAAAATTTAAGTAATTAAGACATGAAAACTATTACACAATTTACTATGAATGCAATGTGAATAATAAAATGTTTAACCATTTCACTTCTGCTTTGTTTTTTGGGGTTTTTTTTTTTTGTTTTTTTTTTTTTTATAGTGCCTTTTGAAAATATTTGTGCTTGAAATATGTGAAGATCTAAATTCCATATTACTTCAGAAGCTGAGCAGGACTGAAAAGTAAGCTAGCTGGGTTTTCAAACTAAGTCTTGTATGTATTTTTAGATGTTGATGTAAACATGGCACTCTGCCACATAGTGGATTCTACATGAAAAATGTCAGTTTCAGGTGATTTTGATGGTGGTTGTAAATAAAACAGGACATAGAGAGTGAACTGTGGAAGTATATTAGCAGTGCAAGCTAAGCAGCTGCATAATAGTTATGAAATTGTGTAGGCAGACTGATGGATCCTAAGATTAAAACAAAAGCATCCATACTTGTACTGGAAAAAAAAGAGTATTTTTAAACAGGAGTTGCTTAAGCTCTGCATATTTTTTTTCACATGATTCAGTGCTGTGTTCTCTTCTCTGGTGGGTTTCAGCAACGCTGTTGGTAAGTGGTTGAGAGAAAAGCTTAGTCTAGTCTTTCTTTAGTCGAGTGAATATCACAATTCAGTATCTGTAATACACACATTATTTTCTTGTGCACGGACTTATGCGTGACAGTCACAGGCGTGTACCGGCACTGCTTAGTAACACTTAGCAACATCTGCTCTGTGATCCAGCCCTATCTTTTCACTTCATTCCAATGTGATTGTGTACGTTTGTTTTCTAGCTTAAATTTGTGGCAAACAATTTGCTTGAGACTGTGTCCAGGCTCTCCATGGAAGAGCATTCTCCTGAGCTGCAGGAGCCGATAGCTCCTGTTGGTGGTTCAGTAGGTGGCACTCTTCCCCTTAGATCAGTCTGAGCCATTGTCCCAGGTGTTCCTCTGAACGCGAAGTAGTTCTGCAGGAAGCCAGATGACAGACCCACAGCTTGCACTGCTGGGGTGTCAAGGACTAGTGTTTGCCGGTGCCCAGGTTGGAGTACCCCATCCACAGGACGCATTCCCTGTGTTTTGGGGAGCGTTCTGGGCTTGTCTGCCATAGTGGCATCCTCCATACCTGTCGGGGGCAGAGGGCAGGAGCAGGGTCTATGGTGTGGAGCATCTTTCATGTCTGGGCAACACTTATGCTCAGGATCCAGTTCTGAGCAAAAAACCTACGCAGGGAATGGAAACAAAGCTTAGGGGTCAACTCTGATGCCCAGCATGTTGTTTAGGCTGACACTTTCATAGAAAGCTTATTACTCTTGCTTCATAAATTTGAGGAAAGCTTGTCTGCTAGGCCTTCAAAACTCATGATCTGTGGTTCCATTTAGAGTAATTCTGTAGTTTTCAGACCTTCATCAGCCAAGCCCCAGATGCCTCAAACTGGGCGCCTTTGTTTATAAAGTCTTAGTCTTCCCTGTGCCTTTAATTTCTTGGCTGTAAAATAAAACTGCTAAGACTTACATATTGTGGCTTACAAGCATGTGGTAAGGCATGAAAGTGTTTGTGATCTGCTTGGCAAAAAAACGGAACTGAGCATTGTGCTTATATTTCTTGTTATGATGAAGAACAACTTTATCAAGTCCATCTCCTAGACTTCTCTGTCTTTTCCTAGTGTCATGGCTTATTTAAAACTCAGCTGAATCCTCCCTGAAGCCCCAGACAATTACAAATAGTTAGAAGCAAATATATGTATGTAAATATATGTATAAGTATATTTGTGTGTGTATATATATTATGTAATGGTCATAAAAAGAAATGAAAGCTGTAAGTAGTCCAAAATGGAGAGGCAAAGTTATCACAATCTGTAATGAAGCAATGACAAATGGCAGGCTCTGATTTTGGCCTGTGAGATTTATATTTTCTGTGTATTTAATTTTGTACACACAATTTCTTCTAAAAATTGCTAAATAATTTTCACTAATAACATTTCATAAATCACTCAGCTATTTACATGCTTTCAGATCGATCATTAAAACAACTAAGTCGATGTTACACAGGTCAAAGCTTAGCACAGACTTTTTGGAGAAGAAGAGCTGCAAGTTTATGGTTCCTTACTCTTCCTAGTAACTCATCCCATACATAGTTTTATATTTGATATATAAATTATTCCTGAATAGTTTTTAGCAATCAGTGAATTAGCCACTTGCAATTAAAAAAATTTGACCTCCTCTTCTTGCATTTAATCTGACTAAAGTCAGTGTCATTGCTGTATGATTGGGTCTCATCTATTTTTATCTGCTGTAGGAGTTGTTTTGATCCGAAATTTGACAAAACCACATTAGAAACCTGAAAAAAAAGAAAAGGTAAGTCATATATATATATATATGTGTGTGTGTGTGTGTGTGTATGCATATGTGACAAGACCAGGACTTGGCCCATTGTCTGAACTACAGAACTTCTACGCTGCCTACCATATTTAAGAAAAAACCCTGACCCTTCACTCATTGCGAACTTTTTAGAGAACTCCACAAAGGAGAATGTAAACTGTCCAAGATAAGAGCAACCCTTTTGCAAAGCCACCAGGAATCTCTGGAAAGCCTGATCATACTGATCAAATATTCTGACACCTCTTTTTGGAAAAGCAATGTCATTTTGCACTGTATGACTCTTCTTCCCCTTTACCAAATAAGGACTGAAAGAAAAGGTTTACTTTTAGCATTTGACTTGAAAAGAAACTAAAAACACTTTTGAAGATGTTTATAAGACATCAGTAATGGATCCTGCCAAATATCACATTCTCCATTTTGCCAAGACTACTTTGCTTCACTGCCTCATGTTTTTGGGTTGTTTTTTTTTCTCATCAGGCCCAAACTGCTGACATTCTGTCACTCTAATAGGAAAAGACATGATTTGGAACAGTTATTAATATAAGAAAAATACCATGTTAGAAAAGGGTTAGCCTTCTAAGTGACCAAGTTCAACAAAACAAAATTAAGATTGCATTATCTCCCTCCCTAGAGCATGCATGTATGCATTTATGAAGCTTAGAAGTGGGATAATTTAGCCTTATGCGTACCTTTTTTCACTTGGACATTCAAAGAGTTAACTTTTTTTTTTTTTTTTTAAAGTAGCTGTAACATCTTATCTACCATAGCTTTGATTTCTTCCTATCTTCACAGTTACTACACAGTATATACTTATTTATTCATATATATTACATTGTGGAAAAGATGTTAGTTGCAAAAGGCTATATGTTACCTTCTGTTTTAAGTAGGTGTGAGAGGCCACCCCAGATACCAACAGATAGAGATGAGGAGTGGGCACTGAGTGA
Source organism: Microhierax caerulescens (assembly GCA_035590215.1). Taxonomy (NCBI): domain Eukaryota; kingdom Metazoa; phylum Chordata; class Aves; order Falconiformes; family Falconidae; genus Microhierax; species Microhierax caerulescens. The sequence goes on along the minus strand of JAVJGJ010000060.1, from coordinate 39,967,126 downwards.
GACATCAAAGGCATTGTTTAGGGAGCTAGAAGAACAGAAGGAGAATTTGGAGTAACAACTGATGAAGACAAGATTTCATAGAGAAAGGATGGCTGGTCATGTGAAAAGCTGCTGAGGTGTCCCAGGGAGATGCAAAAAGATTCAGACCCTGAAACTTGACTAAGAGAAGACTAGAACAACCTTTAACAGGGGTTTCAGTGGAGCACAGATGGAAAGTCTCATTGAATAGGTTCAAGAAATGGGGTACAAGAAATTGATTCAGCAGGAAATTGTAGATGACGTAGACAGATAGAAGTTCAATGAGCTTAGCAAGAGAGGGAAAAGCAGGCTGGATCCTAATGGCAGAAGTATATAGGACAAAGCATGGACATACTAAAAGTAAAAGAGAATTCTGGCCATATAAGTAATCACAACTACCATAACATAGTGAGAGGCAATTTAGTAAGAGTTGAAAATGCTCCTTTCACCAATTCTCATCCTGGGACTCACTTATGCTCTGGCCTCTCCCTTAAAATTTCTCTTCTGGAAGTTCTATAACAAAATTTATCTTCATTTTCTATTAAATTTATTAAATGAGATAATTTTAAAAGTTTGATCTTATTGTTGGATAAAATAAAAATTCATTTTCCATCTCTAGTAATGAATTCCTAAAACACAGGGAAAATATTTTGTAATTTTTTTTTTTTTTTTGCCAGGCCTGTAAAGGCAAAACTTTCCCCCCCATTCATCATTTTAAAATGGTAAGTAATATAGAATTTAATGTAACTAGAAGCTAAAATGAAAATCAAATCGACAACAGTATAAAACATTTATCTTTTTATTCTCAAGCATGCACATCTTGTTTATTAAAAAGAGACCATTTCTATTAATATTCTTGTAACCATGCTTTGTCAACCCTTTGCCGTGTTGTGCTAGAGCCACAATATATATGGTGGTTATCACCAAATGATTTTGAGAACCTTACTGGGGCAGAAAAATGCACTTTTGGCCAACAGCACTCCAGCTAGCTCTACCTGGACAACTTGCTCACTTTCAAGCCTGACCAAGTGCCATATTACGTTTTCTGTGTCCAGCTAGCTTCAAGCTTGAGTCTGGGAGATTATGCCTTCTGTTTATAAGATAGTAGGCCAGCATTCAAGATAAGAATTCACATTATGCATTCCACAATGTGCTGTGTCAGTGCTAAGAGTCCTGAGCTGGTACATCCTCTAATTATCTTGGGTTCATGCAAAAGTCAGTCACAGAAGTGAAACTTGTGCAGACAAACCCCTCCTCACTTACTTTGCTCAATCTTATAAATGACAATAACTATCAGCTTTGCTTACAGAGGTTTTCCAGACCTCTGCTATTTCTTTTTGGTCTGCCTGTCTTTGTCTATTATTTTTCCCTAAGTCAATGTATTCAAAGCAGAGCCAAAGAATGCAAAGATTATCCACTTCCAAAATCTTCTTTCTCTTCATGAACAGACCCATATAGCATCTGCTGATGAATGACAGCTTATTGTTCATTCTCATTACAGTAACGTGTAAATCTACTGACTGTGACTAAGGAAACTGGGAGCTTGTTTGCCCTATAAACTTTCTCAAGTGCCTGCTGGAGGCACAGTGTTTCCCCAATTGCTTGTGCTTCACTATCAATCTCTGAAAATGCAAACCAAAAGAATAATCCTAATGCACGCAGCACGTCACAGGCTGGAAGGATATCTTTTAATGTAAAATGAGTTAGTAGTTCTCAGGCTGAATTGTCTGAAGTGGTTAGGAGTTAGCTGATGGTGTATAATAGCCGCTCAGTCTTTTTTTTGCTTCTTGGCACAAACAGCATTGGTTGGCTGGGCTGATTAGAGCCCTGCACGTCAAAAAGGTGCAGGTTGTCCTTAACACTGGAAAACCGGCTCTTGCATGGACAGCTTTAATGCATGATAAGCTATATGGTTTAGACATAAATTGTGTGTGCTTGAAATTGAAGTGAACTTTGCTTGTATGACATATCCATGTAGATATGGCCGATAGCTGTTAAGAGTCTGTTGCAGCTCTTATTTATTGCTTGTAGTTGAAGTAAAAATCAGTGCCATGTGATTCTATTCAATTCAGGGAAAAAAAAACTAATTGTCCTTCTGCCAAAGTTTAAGTGCTACATTTTTTCATTAGAATTTAACAAATGTTCATCTTAAAATAGACTGACAATGGGTCAAACTGTTCCACTTTATCTGTTATGAACTTAAAATTTATCAAAGCTGGTATTCACTCTTCCCAGAGGAATTTGTATTTTCATTTCTGGATTTAGCTATTGAATTCTCCATAGAAACTACTGTTTAACAGCCACAGCATCCTAAAATATTTGAAAAAGATCACTGCAACAGTCTTCCTCTTTTGCCTGCCACACACATGTTATGTAGATACTTTGGGGCACGATTATTGTTTATAAATCTTTAATGTAGAAGTGTAGCCTTTTTAGGGAATATTCTTGAAAATGACAGCTGCTACCTTGTCCGAGATCTGATATCCCTATTTATCTTGGCCAGCAATGACCATTCAATGAATGTGTGTGAATCAAAGTCAGTTTGGAGTGTAAGCTAAATCTTCCTTCTCCCTTTAGATTTTTATTCCATTTCATTACTTGCAGGCCCTTGTCTTGTACAAGGACTCTTCTTGCTGTCGTAATATAACTAATGGTAATACTTGAGGTGGTAGGTGCGATCCAGTATGAGAAGGGGTATCTTAATCTTGCCCTCTCATGGTAAAGTATATTAAATCCAGGATTTAAAAATCAGACTAAGCATTGATGGGATTAAACATATTACATATCTTTAAGGAAAGCACATGTATTCTTCAGTGTTTAGTGCTAAGTCCTATGTTGAGCTAAATCCAAAAATGAATGTAGATTCTGGCATATCTAAAAATGTCGACCTGGATCTCTTAGTCCTTGCTTCGATATGGCAATATTTTTTTAGTGCCTGAACAACATCTTGGGTAGAGGTGAAAAAGTAACACACAGCCTTTTAATTTCATTGTGTTATTTATAACAATTATCTTAGTCAAATTAGAAGTAAATGGCTACTAATCTCTGTGTGTATGTGTATGTGCGCCCAACAATTCCTAAATGCCACTAGGAAATTAGAGTAATTTTGATATTAAAATGATTACTACTGCTTTTGTAATAAACTGATGCGACTTTAGAAGTCTGTCCCTGATATCTTTCCTGATTTAGACATCACACAAGCTATAATTGTGCTATTAAAGGAAAGAGAGCTAATCTTTTTGCATTTGAAGTAAGCCCTCATCATCAGACCCGACAAAGCCAGACAGATCAAAAAAGAGTAAAAAAGAGCATTTAAGAAAATTAGTACAAGTGTCAGTTAAAAGGTAAAAATTAATGCACTTATTATTGAAATACAGTTGAAACCTACATTCTTTTCATTTCTTTGATATTGCTAAAGCATAAAACATTCAATTAACTTTCCATTGTGTTTGGGGGGTAGTGGGGAAAGGCAAAGCATTGTCACTGAAGTGTTAGGTGTGTAGGTGGTATGTGCAAGGCAAAAATGATTAGTTATGAGCAGAGGGTACAGCATAGACTTTTACATTGCAATCAACAAAGCCAGTCAACTCCTTTAGTGTGTTCCAGGACAATGTTCTTGCATTTGCACCACTTTTCCTAATGACACAGTACTGAACCTCTGAGAAGGTAGCATGAATTCCTTTCATCCTTACCCAGGAGTGTTTCTTTTCCTGATTATCTACATTGATGAAACCTGCATGGTTGTGCACCTCTTTCCTAATAAAAAGCGAATACAGATAAATTGATAATATTTTGGATCATTGAATAATAGTACTTTGCAACATAAGTGAAATAGATACGTTTAATTTGTACTTACCCTCAGCCATAAATATGAATTCCTATGGCTGTATTCTTTTATTCTTTGAAAGCTGTTACTAAGAGTGCTGATTTGTAAAAACTGATCTAGGATATTTCAAAATATATCCTTGATTTGCAACTGTTATATGTTGGCAACACTAAAGCTGAAAATTTGTAGTAATGCAATAGTTTTTTCTATCCTTTGTGCTGTTTAAAGGGAAAGCAGCTTCTCTTTTAAGTTTTTCTTTCCTTATTTTTCCTTTCTTTTTTTTTCCCCTTCTTTTTTTCTTTCTTTCTTTTTTTTTTCTTTTTTTTTTGTTTTTTGTTTAATGAGAACACTATAATGATGTAAAGTGTATAGAAGGACAATTTTAAAAATCATACAAAATAGGAATCCCTCTGAACCCATTCAGCTGGCTTGTTAACAAAACCTTTCTAATATATTGATGATGTTTTCTCTCTATCTCCACCATCCCTACATTTTATTTGAATTTCACTAATATTAAGATGATGCTGTTATGTTCAACATGCTTTAATTAAAAGAAGTATTTGCTAATTGGCATAAAATATCAGTGTGATTATTTTTCCATATATTTATGATTTTGCAATAAGAGAACAGCTGCTAAATATTTTCTTACATGCTGATTCCACTTAATCAACATTCTTCTTAATGGAGGCAACAAAAGTTAGAAATTGTGTTTTACAAATGTGCTCCATGAAAACATCAGCGTGATGACAAAGTCGTGCCCTTTGGGGTACAAATGAACAGGTTTACCGCAAAACACTTCTATATAGATAGGAGATAAATCTTAGTTTAAAAATCCTTTGCTATATTGAGCACTTTCCAGGCCAAATGTGTACTAGCACTTAAAGAAAATATTACCAGTTTTAACACCCAAACTCACTCGATGTTTTGATTATTATTCCTATTAATATGCACATGATAGAAGTTAATGCCATACTGACAGATTTAATGCTTTGTAAATGTGCTGAATTAAACTAGAAAGGTAAAAGCAGCCATTACCCTAAGACCTAAAAGAGAGACACTAATCAGCTGGCTTTTTTCCTCCTATCCTTTTTACAGATGGCTGGGAATACAGGTTTTATTTAAAATGCAAGAGTGGAAAAAGCTTAGCCACAGGAAAAAGAAAAGGTCTTGACCCTTAAATATTGATTCCATTCTATTGATTACAAGAGAGGGGGGTGGAGAGACTTCTAAAAAAATGTAATCCTAAAAAAGATACAAAGCAGATTTATGTAAAAATCAGCCTGAGCTTTGTTATTTACAGGACTAAAAAGTTACAGGGTAACAGGCAAAGTGGAGGGAGATTCGGGCACACATGGACACCAGAGCTAGTGTTCAGACCTCATGGACTCGGAAGCCAAAAGCCCTTGCTTCTGCTGGCAGGAGTGTGCTGTCAGCAGACTATGCTGTCCGTGGAAGCTGTGATATCTGGCAATGTCAGGATCTACATTTCCTGCTAGATTCCCTACTATGGGCAAAGAGGCATGTTGCTAAAGCCTCCTTTCTCTTCAGCCATGCTGAACAATATAGCAAGAAGAGCGAGTTCCCTGCCCCCCTCCAAGTCACTAACAGGTCGGGAGAAAAGGTAAGAAACATGGTTATAACCTTGCATCTTGAACTGAACTTTGGGAGTGAACCAGAAAAAAGCAAGCCAATTGTAGTACAACTTCTAGAAACATTAAATCTACACGGATCCTGAAGTGACTGATTCACTTCAGTAAAAGTCTCTGTAATTCTCATTGTCAAAGAACTGAAGCAATTCTGTAGATTAGTGGAAGAACTGCTCCCCTGCAATGTGCCAAAGCCACAAAGAATTTGCTATAAATACGTTGACAAATGGAAACA
>JAVJGJ010000060.1:39950769-39961301 GCA_035590215.1 Microhierax caerulescens | reverse complement strand
TAAAATAAACACAGAAAAACGTGTAATCCAAGGCAGTAATATATATTTTAAGCTAAACCACTGCTATACTCTCAGCGTGTCTACTTAGCTTTTCCACACTGCATAGCCCAGACTGCTGACAGGACTTTCCCCGTTCTTTTGCCAAGAAAGCACAAAACGTGCTAGATTGATTCTTTGCATAAGTTTCTTGCAGACTTGTGGAATTGTGCCATAGACTTTCTTCAAGACATTTAAACTACACAATATTTGTCGGGGGACTTCTAATCAACGAATTCTGATTTGGAAAATGGACATATGGTGTAAGACCCAGTCTGGAGACCTGCGGTTCTCCTCTGCTGTGTATAATACTCCCATTATCTTTTGTGATATTTCTTTGCAGGTATGTTCTCCTCACTGCACAAGCAAGCCTTCCATTCACCAACATTGCTATTATGTGACTACTACAGCTGTTGGGAGAGGAGGCCACAAGGTGTGTAGAGTCAGAAAAGTAAGGGTCAAACACTCAGGTGAGCTCAAGCTACAAATTGAGCATATAAAGTATGTTCCAGTTTTAGCAGTCTGTAGTAACTTTTAAAAGGAACCATGAATCTGGACAGTCAGTATATCGAGGATAGGGCCACACAGTAGCTAGGCACAAGTGATCTGGAACAGTGCTGTGGGGTGATTAAGTCCTGGTAAAAAAATAGGGTAGATTAGTCCCCATAGGGTAACACGGGGTAACATGACTATATTGCTGCCAGTGACCAACTGTCTTATATATCTCTACATGGCATTCTAACATGCTGTATAGAAAACCACCCTAAACTCTCATGCTAGGTAGTCTGTCCTCATTACAGTGTGCCTTCACTGTTGCTCTTCATTTTTTCTGTCTAAAGACAATTCTGGGTAATATGTTTTCAAATAATTAGTTGGTTAAGAAGGGTCCCTGGATTTTAAAAGCCACATTTCTTTCCAAATTATTTTCTCCTAGAGTTTTTATTAGTTGCAGTATCATCAGCTAACTCTGCAATCAGCGATCTGCTTCACAGCTCAGCTTTAGTGCTAACGAACATGCAAAACCCCTCTTGGTATAGAATCAAGGATGAAATCAAATTATTTAAAGATTTTTTTTTATTTTTTACTAATGTTTACTTCTGCCTGGTTTCTCCTCCATCGAAAGAAATTATGAAGCTTTAAAAGACTGATACTTTCCTTTGTATAACAATTCAGAAATATGACATATTTTGTGTGTGCCTACTAAATTAGAACATCCAGGACAGTTGATTTCATCAGTAATAAACTCCCTTTGCAGCAGTTAGTGACAAAAAGGGGTTTCAAGGGAAGTAAATACTTACATATTTATAAACTTTCTCTGTGCTTTTTATGAAACTCCTCTGCAGCTCGCACAAAGTGATAAATTAGAAAATGCACTACATAATAATGGATATTAATCTTTTTTTCTCTGTTTTACATGTCTTTCAAAGAATGAAGATGAAGAATAAAAGTCTGAACGCAAACTGGGGAGCTCCAGAACTCTTTTTGCCTTTACTCGTTTGTTGAATTGTGGCTGCCATTGCCTTACACACAGGCGGTCTGGTCTCTGCAGCGTATCTGGGAATCGCATTCACTTCAGGTGCACGACACCCCAGTCCAAAGCCTGGAAGAAGGTCTCCAGCCCTGAGGTCAAACTGGTGGGGCTGCAGGGCTCACTTGGCCGACACTGGCTGCCAAGGGGCGGCCAGCGTGAGAGGCTGCTGGGGCGCCGCTGCCCCCCTGCCCCACAGCTCCCACCTGGCTGCAATGAGATGGTGTCTTCACTTCTGAAGGGCGCCAAAAAAATAAAATTCATTAAAGACAGCAAGGTGCTTAGACGTTACATTAGTGGAGGGGTACATGGGGTCACTTAAGCACCTTAGAAGAGAAGTTGATGAATACAGACATAGTTTTGCTTTCTTTGAAGTAAACGTAAAATGGGAAAAAAGCCCTAGCCTCCAAAAGAGAAAGGAGAAGAAGGTAAGAAATTGAAAGGCTGCTATGATGGTGGCAAAGACTGGAACGGTATTATTGTAACACTAATGACTAGGAAACAGAGGAGGCTTCACAGCCTAGTTGTATATTACAAACAAGAATAGAGTTTTTCATGAAATCTTTTAATCTTCAGAGAAGAAAATTTATGGGCCTCCTGCTTCTGGGTTCTGAGCCACCCTCTCCTCATAATCTCTCCTGAAACGTGGCCCAGGCCCAGGCAATCTCCTCACAGCCATGTGGCACCAGGTGTGAGTGGCAGCACTGGGCCCAGAAGCAGTGGCCATGGGCACCTCCATCTCTATCGGCCCCATGGATCATCCCATGTTTTCCTGCTGCCCATGGGGCTGGCTCCTGTGCAGAAGGGAAGTCAGGCCACATGGCCCAGCTTGCCATGTTGCAGCATGGGGGAGACGGCATGTCCTCTTTGTCCATAAAACACCTGAAAACGCCATGGGGTTCAACTGATGTTCCAGGGCAACCCCCACTGTCCCCCAGAGTAAACCTTTTTTCTTAGTAGCTTGTTGATGTTCAGAGGGAGAGGGTGTCTCAGCAAGTGAGTGAGCCCTCTCCTCAGGGGCCTTGGTAATATGATGAGAGCAGCCTGGATGTTCCTGGCTGCCATGTTGTGGTGCAGGCAGCCTGCTGCCTTCACTGTTGCCTGCAGGTTTTGCCTGCCACTGCTCAGTCCTCTGTCACCTGCTCCCTCTTTTTTTTTTTTTTTTTTTTAAATCACTTATGTCGAGGTAGCTCTCTGTGCTCTGGATATTTGCAAGTTTCCAGACCTTCTCCTCAGCAAAGTCCCAGACAGTCATTTGGGCTTCTATGAGTAAACCCTGGAAGATATAGTCTGCATTTAAAAATCAGTAGAGTAAATTGATGCCTGCAAAAGTGCTTTATAAATCTACACGCGATAATAACAATAGAAAGTTATTAGTTTAGCCACCTAGCCTTCCTTACTGCTTTGCCACCACTATGTTAATAATGATGAGTGGAGTGGCAAGAAAAATGGAGCCATTTTCCCTACTGAAATGCACTGAAGGAGTTGATGCTTCTGTAGGAATGGAAAGAAAGATGGTGACTTTTTCCTGGTGAAAAATGGGCAGGGAGCGAAGCTGGCATTTACTTTATGAAAATATTTGTCTAGGTTCATTATTTTCTGTTTCAGTAGACAGGGAAAGAAGTTCTGTTTAGAGGGAAGACCGGTTAATTGGCTATGTTTTTCACCTGCAAAAAGGGGTGGGGTGACTGCTTTAATGTCAATTCAGATTCTCACATTTTGGTTTTAAAAAAAAGAAAGAACATAAAAGGAATATCAACTCAATATAAAGTTAATATTAAGTTTTTGTTGCTTTTTTTTTTTTAAGAGAGAGAGGTGAAGGCAGAGAAAGAAATGAGAAACTGAAGGGGAACTCAACTTTGGAAAGTTATTGCACAGGAAAGGCAAAATGACATGCATAGAGGGTAAGTTCAGCAAAAGGACAAGGTGTTTCTGAGCCCTGTGTCTTTCCAATTGCATTCAGTGCGGTGCACCAAAAGCAATGCAAACAGCAAAATCAGAGGTACATAATGATTTTATTAGACATTCTCTGATTTAAAAAAAAAAAAAAAAAGTACAAGTAGTCCCAGTCTTGCAGTGTCAATAGGATGTTTGTGCCTTTTGCTCGTGATGTTGTTTGAGGATACTAGCCTAAGTTTTTGTAAATTACCCTTGGGCCTGTCGTGCCATTTAACTGCAGGGGCTGGAAGTTCAGATTCCAGATATCCATGTGTTTATAGGCATGCAGCTGGATCTGTGTGAAGCAGACGCTTGCATGCATCATATATCCTGAAATCACTGTGCTCTACCCACATACAAGAATTGTGTTTTTGTGTGTCTTTTTACAATTTTAGGATTACAGAATGTATATTTTCAATATTTAAGTGTACCCAGAGGCTACTCTATGTTTTCTGATCACCCATCCTGCCCAACCTTACAGATACTCTAATTTATGTCCTGATCCATGCTCTGGGAATTAAGAGTCATGACACTGAATAAGACTGTAAAGAAGTATATTTTATTTTTTTTTTAACATTTGTATATTGAAGGTACTTATCTTGTTGCATGAATATGGATGATAGTTTCTTATGAATATGGAAAGGACTGGGGAGGGATGGGTCAGTGTTTAACTGCTCTTAACCTTTCCACTAAGTTGACCTTGCCACAATATGATGCATAGAAGGGGTCAGGCTTAGCTGATTTTCTGTAGAATGCCGTTAGTAATTTTTTGCCACATATGTTTGCCCTAAAGCCTTGTTTGCCACCTATATAATTATTAGAAGACTCTTATAATTATATTTGAAATTCTAAGTTGACACTTATGTCACAGTACCATGGCATAGTATTATGTTTAATTTCTCCTTTGTTCATCTCATTTAATGTACTGAAGAATTATACTCACGAGATCCCACACACTTCTTTTCCTTATCATTCTCAAGTACAAGTTTCTCCCCTACCTGCTAGAACCATCAATGTGATTAAAAAAATAAAAGAAGAAAAGAAGCTTGTATAGATTTGCACACTCAAAATGTAAGGTGGATAAACACTCCATTTCACATATTTTATGAAGCTGAAGAAATGGGTTATTGGTATTTCCCTGGTAGGAAGGATTAATAACCCAGTAGTATTACAGGACGATGATAAATTAATTCTGACTTTAACATGTTGCACAATCTGAACTGTTTGGCCCAAATTATGTTCACTTGATCCTTGTAGAGAGCAAACTCTCTTTCAATTAGCTTTCTCGTCCACCTTGGCAGACTTGGTTGGGTGTCTCCTGCAGTGCTCCCTTTCATCCCAGAACCAATGGGTGAGGGTCCTCACTACGAACACGCATGAGAAGGTGTTTAGAAGAAACACCCATTTGAAGAAATAGCAGGTGACATCCAGGATGCGCGTTCATTCTCAGGTTTCCAATCCAAGGCCTACCTTGGACTGGAACACTCCTGGTGCAGCTGTGAAGTGATCATCAATGAATGGTAATAATAGGGTCACACTGTGTGGAAATGGGATAGGATGATCATTTGGATTCCTCAGATGATGATGTTGTTAGGTCTCCGTATGTTATACTGATGTCTGGTAAAATCTTTTTAAGTTCGTAGCAGTGTTCAGTGCCAATGGGGAGGGTGATCTGGATTGCCTTCAGATAAGACTGTAGAGTGGGAAAAACACTTGGATTTAATGCAGTAGGAATGTTGCAGTAGTTTTTTGGGATTGTGTTGGGGTTTTTTGATTTTATTATTTATTTTTGAGTTTTCTAGTGAATTTTGGAAGCAGAGGAATGAAGTCACAAAGACTAAGCACTGTTCAGCCACTGTGAGACAAGTGGAAATGAACTTTTTCTTAGTCACTTTCTACTTACGACATCTAAAAAGATGAAAACTTTAATCCACCTGCTGTAGATTACTATCTGGATTAAATGTTCCAGACCAAAGCAGTTTTTCTGTGGCAGTAATCCTGGTTTACCACTATTCTTCATCTGCTGTTCTCTAAATATTTCTTTTGCAATTAATTTATCAACCAGTAGATATTTTACAGTCCTTTTAGTGATTGAAAACTGATGTACCAAGAAGGTAAGCTAGTTTTCCAGAGATGAGTAAGCACAGAAAGGTCTGATTGGTTTATTGGGCTTATGTGGTTAAGGTGTGCCAATTTCTGCAGCCAAGAGCAATGCAAAGGAGCGGTTAGCAACAGATGTGTCTCCCTCTGCTTTCTAGCCTAACAGACAAGGTTTCCAGTTGTATCAAAGTAGCAGAATCTCTGGATTGGAACTGAAATTTACAGACTGAGATCCACAGTAGGATTTTGTTTGCCTGTGAGCAAATATAAATACAGTGGACATAAGTGGATAGTTTTGTGTAGCAGTATCTTTGAAGTCAAGCCCATGTTTGAACAGTTGGCATTCTGCAGGTTAAGCGTAAGTCCAGTTACATTATATTTTTGTTTCTTAAGATTGCAGTAGTAGCAAGGTACTTAGCTCAGTATTGTTATTTTTGTTTATGCTATGCACTTCCAAGATAATTTAATTCAGATAATTTTGTCATTGTGTTAATTACTGTGGACTAGTATTGCATAATAAAGAATACTTTCCGAGTAAATTAGCTCTGTACTGCTGTGACTATCATCTCTTATTTCACTTAAAGGTTATCAGTTACTACATGGTATGTAGAGTAGACATTCACAGATGCTAGCCTGCAGATTTTATAGTTTAAACATGCAAAGCAGGTGAAGAGTAGGAAGAGAGAGATTTTTCCATTATGTTAAATCATTCAGGGATGATGTGCACAGTCTGCAGGATCTGGTCACTGCTCCATCCATATTGCTGTCCCTTTAGAAGAGCAGCCTAGCATAGATTAAGATACTCGCACAAAAGGGGGGTTGTGGTTGTGTTTTGGGGTTTTTTTTTGTTTGTTTTTGTAATTATTGTAAAGTAAATGTCAGCTATCCCATCTGCCCCTCAACATAACCATCATTAATTAGCTGATTTCTTTTAGACGTTGCAGCAGAGGTGGATTTTTAAGGATAGATTTCAAAGAAGCGAGGACAATTGCCTGACAGCTCAGTTCAGGGAGGGCACTCCATGTGTGAGGGGCAGGGTGGAACTGTGTGTGAGAGAAGCTGACAAACAGCAGAGAATATTGCTATTGTTGGTGGATTGGGGGTGGGTGGGGTGGGGGTGGGGGGAGAGTGTGAGAGAAATGCAATTAGAGACAAGAACAGACAAATAAAGAAGGGTGGAGTTTTGAAGAGCCTTGAAGCTGAGGACAAGAAGCATGAACTTGCTGTTGTGAAACCAGGAGGGAATGAAAGGGGCATGAGTGATGTGGTCAGAGCAGACAGGGAATATAACCCCCAAGTAGACAGAGAAGAAAAAAAAAAAACAAAACACCACCAAAAAATGATGTGCTATTTCTTCATAAGCTCAGAAAGCACAAATTGGCAGAACAACCTCTGCTTCCAAAACCTTTTAGAAGCTGAACAATTTTTGAGAAAGAAAAAAGATGAGAGATGGCATCCAAAATAGCACATTAAAAAAAATAAAACAAACAAAAAAACCACCCAAATCTGAGCAAGGGCATTTGCAGTGCTAAAGCAGAATGTTAATTGAAATCCTACTGTGCCAACAGGAACATTGGAAAGAGACCAGTCAGGATTAGACTAATTAAGATGTCTTTAAAAGAAAGTGGAAGAAAAAAATATCTACTGAAAAACTGAACAGGTTGGATTGTCTTAAAGAAGAATTTACTGATTACACAGAGAATTCTTATAGAATTTCTAAAGTGTGCCCATCTTGCAAAAAATGAACTGAGGTAGACTGGAAGGTTGACATAATTAAAGCAATGTTGCCTTCTAGGTATCTTTGGGAGCTGATGTCTGGGAATGTGCTGAATAGCAGCTCATTGTTCCCTACATTTTTATTTTGAGGAGAGATGCTAATGGCTACTTTAAGGAAGTTGGTGGCTTCTGTATAACCTTGTAGTGGGTTTCTCTGACATGAAATACTTAAGACTCAGCACCACTCTTCCCTGTCTTCACTTGCTTCCATATTGCTTTGTGTGTCTGACTGTGGAGAGGGCCAAAAGAAGGTTCATTCTTGAGCTGGTGAATAGATTTTCTTCTTTCATTGAGGTAAGGGTATTGTCTAAGATGACCTTACCATAACTGTGATAAAGCAGAGATATCCTTCTTTCTCAGCTTTCACTGGACAGTGGTCTAAGGCAGCACAAAACTGCTTATGTGGCACTAGAATATGAGCCATAAAGATGGAGATAGCATTTCAACTTGCCTTTGCTAGGACTAGTGTGAAGTGGAATACACAGATACGAGTCTGATATCATTGGCAGAATCTGTGTTTGCCAGGCAGCTTCCACAACTGGAGCTGATGACCCACATCCAAGTCTCCTACTGCCCTTGGGAAGACAACCATTGCTCCTGATATTACAGAGTGATAATGGCATTTGACAGAAGAAACCATGAATATTTTAATCCTTTAAAAGGAGTAAAGAGTATGTCTAGTGTTGAGTCAAGCTGTTTGAATTATTCAGTGTGAATAAGTGAGCCAATTTATTGGACCTTTTCCTTGTTCACAGATCGCTCACAACCTCATCCTTCTTTCCATGACCAGAGTTGCTTTTCTCAAGTGTTCTGCAAATAGTTTATGCAAATGTCAGCCAATGGAACTTGTGATCTCTTTCCTTCAACCATTAGCTGTTAGCCTTGCATAATTTTCCAGATTGCTGCTTTTCTGTGCTTGGATGGCAGGACTTTTAAAGTGGGGGGAAAATGAAATAGTGAATCTTGAGTAAATATACTTTTGTGCAAATACTCTTGTACGAAATTTCAAGTATGTCTATTTGTGCATAAAAGGAGCCACTCCCTCTATAACCATAAGAACATGTAAGATCTAGCTGACAAGTGGATTTTAATGTGACTTGAATTGTGTAATAGCCAGAGCCTTCTCAAGAGTGAGGGTCTTGTGTTGGGTACATACATTTGTGCTTTGCCATGAAAATCTCTTGGCTGTTCAGAAAAGCACAATATCTAATGTACACTTACTGTGTTCAGCAATAATTTTAAAACCTGTCTGCATATTTTATTGGAGCTGAATAATTGCAAATTTGATGAAGAGTGAAGATGAAAAGTTTTAGTATGGTAAAATCAAAGAGAACTAAAGGAATGCTTCAGAGCCTTGATTTTATACTATTCAACTTGCTTTCATTTTGCACTGGTGTATTTATTTACCAAAGCCATGGTCTTACTACAAAAGTGCTCTGTAATGACATTCTTGGGAGGTCTGCAGCTTGTCTCGCAATTATACATTTATGAAATCAACCCAAAAGAGTAAGTCTGTCAGTATAAACTCTACATGTTGATATAATACCTTTTTTAGCATCTGATGTGAAACTACATGCAATAGGAAAGCCAGAATCTTTCTAGAAAATAGCACAGACAGTAAATCCCATTCTAAGCCATTTATCTAAGCAAAATGGAGTGTACAAGGTACTAAACTAGCCTGACAACCTGTATTTAGTGTAATGATTTATTTGCTCTTTGGCAAGCTCTAACCATTTACTATTAACTATTGCAGAGGAAAGGTAAGGTTATTATTACCTCATAAAGTAAATAGTGATACTTAACAAAACAGAACATCTGCTTCCCTTATTAAAATATTTTGACAGATTTAAACTGGTTAACATTTAATCTCATTTGTTAATTATGGAAAGTAATAGTATGTGCTCTGAAGACACAAAAATAAATATTTTTGTGATTAGGAAACTTGTTACATTCCAACAATATTTTTTTTTCTCGGGGTTCTCTTCTTAATCTGAAAATAATGTAGACATTACTTTGGCATTCTTGTAAATACTGAGGCTACTTGGAACTAAGCCTACTAGTTTTAGATGGCTTAGAAACCCAACCCTTATTTATCTTACTGGCATGTAAAACAGGGAAATATAAAAACAGTTTTCTGTGCTTAGCAAAACAGGTTGATATATGGGAATCTAAGGGGATAGGCCACAGTGTTTTCCTGTTTTGAGAATATAATCAGTGCTTCACCACTAGATATTTAAATTATCTATTTATTTATTTATTAAAGAGAGCCTGAAAATATTCTATTTGTATATTTTAGTGGCTGGGGACAAGAATTGAAAACTAGCACAGTAAAAGAAAATCATTAGTTTTCAGCCAGTTATACTATTTGGTCCAGTCCACTACACAGCTGCATGACCACAAATGGGTTACCCCAAGAGAGGAGGCAGGAGCAGGGAGACAAGAACAGCCAGACTTTCCTGGTCTGTGACTATGGGTTCACACTCACAGAATGATCAGAGTTGGAAGGGACCTCTGGAGATCATCTAGTCCTGCTAAAGCAGGTTCTCCTAGAGCAGGCTGCATAGTCCAGATGGGTTTTGAATGTCTCCAGAGAAGGAGGCTCTGCAGCCTCTCTGGGCAGCCTGTTCCAGTGCTCTGGCACCCTTAGGGTAAAGTTATTCTTCAAATTCAGAAGGAACTGCCCGTGCTTGAGTTTGTGCCTGTTGCCTCATTGTTGGGCACCACTGAAAGAGCCTGGCCTCATCTTCTTGACACTCACCCTTAAGATATTTGTACACATTGATAAGATCCCCTCTCAATCTTGTCTTCTCTAGGCTAAACAAGTCCAGCTCTCTCAGCCTTCCCTCACAAGGGAGATGTTCCAGTCCCCTCATCATCTTTGTAGCCCTCCGCTGGATCCTCTCCAGCAGTTCCCTGTCTCTCAGACTGGGGAGCCCAGCACTGGAGACAGCACTCCAGGTGTGGCCTCACCAGGGCTGAGCAGAGGGGGAGGATCGCCTCCCTCAACCTGCTGGCCAAGATCCTCCCAGTGCCCCCCAGGCTCCCATTGGTCATGGCCACAAGGGCTCACTGCAGGCTCTGTGATTGTGGCTTTTATTTTAAAGATGCTGCATTTTTCGGCAAGTAACGCCGCTCTACACTTTTTCTGCCTTTC
>JAVJGJ010000060.1:39917439-39950698 GCA_035590215.1 Microhierax caerulescens | reverse complement strand
CTGCATTTTTTTTTTCTTTTAGCAATCCTCTTTCCCTCCCTTTAAACATTCCTCTTCTAAACAAAAAACTCTAAATTTGGATGTGACTTTGTTTAAATGGAACTAGTCTGCTTTGCACCAGCTTCATCATTACATGTGGTAGAATGTCCGAAATATCTATGCTTATCAACTTTGTTTTATATAGCATTCTTTCTGCAATCTGTCAAAAGCATTTTAAAGAACAATAGCTACTGAGTTGAATAATCAATTATAGATAATAATACAGTACAGTACAGATAGCACAAAGTGTATAATTATAGTATTTGATTTGGTTCTGTTAGAAGTCAGTGGCAATTTAACATTCACATCATCAGTGGAAGCAGGAAGCCCACTGTAGATAAATGCTCAGCATAGAGTTAGTTGTGAAGTCTGTATTAACTATTCACAAATGTCCTGTAAAATTTCAGCTTAAGCTGGATCTTTCTGTGCGGAGTCTTGCCTCAAAGATGATCTAGAGCAGTTTAAGGTAATATTAGTTTATCCTTTTTCAATTTAAGTACTGTCTTTCTGGCCTCTCTGTGGGTTGTATCTGTATTTAAAATGTCATCTAAGATCTGTGATTACAACCTGGAGTATAATCTATGCAGTGGACTTCACCAGTTCTTTTATAAAAAAATATTCACAAGCAAATTGCAATTTTCTCAACATATATGCCATTCTTAGAAGTTCATGAAAGCAGCTTTTCCTGAGCAGTCCTCCCCACCTTTTTCTTTCAACCTGAAACTTGCAACTAATCCCTAATACAGAGAAATGTAAAATATATAGCTTAGTTGTGACTGGTGATGTGATTTTCATGGCCTTGTTTGTACTTCAGTTGGATAAGTGGGAGCCTTTTAATCTGCTTTCTGCTGCAAGGATTTTGGAAAGTGTGGTTTTTAAATCGTATCTCAGTGAATTGTAGAACGTGTAAGCTGAAGATTCACTGTCCCTGAACATTTCTGCTGATTTGATTGCATGATCACTGTGAGAAGATGTCTGGAGAATGTTTATGTCTAGATTTAAATGGGTATTCATATGTTTTTATTGATTATTCTTTCCACACAATTAATGAGTTTTCGGAGTATAATCTGTGAATCTTTCCTTCCTTTGTGTTCTATGTGTTTGCACTGTTCTTGTTTTTTATCCCTATTTTTGTATTCCATGTATATTTTTCATAGTTTATCTTGATTCTGCTCACATCTAACCTCCCTTTGTGACCTTTCTGACAAGATCTTGTGACTAAAACCAGTAGAACCAATAGTCATGGGCAGGATTGGGCCTATAAATTGTACATATTCCGTCCCATTTGTCTCAATCTCCAGATTAGTCCTCCAAGTCATGATCTCATCTTTGTCTGAATGAGGTTTTGAGTATTTCCTTCTTTGTGTTAGCCTGAAGCAGTTGTGACACTCAGGACCATAAGAGATCATTTTCTAAAATATAAAACTTGATCTTTTTAATTATTTCCATTTATTCCACATACAGTTTGTGGTTTGTTTTTTTTAATCTAGGCCTAGCAGAAGCATAGAAGTATATATATTCTCTGAACCTGTTTTCTTAGTTGCTTTCATTTTGTGGTTTCTTCACTTCTATGTAAGTTTAAGCTGCTTTCTCTGTGTATGGATTTTTGAAACTGCTTTAAACATCTGTCAGAGACCTATCTCCTCTGCATAAAGTGTGTAGGTGAGCTCTTATAATCAAGTTTTAAGAGAGACGTAGGTTAAGAATTTATGCTCTGTCAGCCATGTGGGAAGTGGTGGAAGAACAGAAGCTGGCCACTTAGTACAGCTTATAGAAATGTGTAGCAGTTACTACCTGCATTGTTAGCTTCAGATCTAGCCTTACAGATAATAAAACCCCTCAAAATATTAACCCTTCCAATGCTCCTAGGCTGTTGCTCAATCTTTTCTCTGACTTTATTTTATTTTTTTTAAAAAAAAAAATTCCTCCCACTCTTTGGTTTTTACAAAAAAAGACATTCCCATCCTAAGTAATTACCACCCTTCTTTTACAGCCTTACAGCTCCATAAGATGAGCTATTGTGCTAAATAATTAGCACATGCCATTCAGAATATTGTAAGAATTATATGCAACATCAAGCAGGAACTATACACTGACACATGACCGTATTTTCCATGAAGCTGCACTAAACAGAAATTAGGTATTAGCAACAGGTGCATTTAAAACAAGTTATTGATTGTTGGGGGGGGGGAAGAAAAAGAACAGTGTCATATTCAACCATTAACACTGTAAAGCATTTTAAAGTTTGCAGTGATTTGAACCACGACCTCCTTGAACATATCCTTTATTCATTTACATACACAAACATTAATCCTGTGCTTGAACTCAAAAAAGCATTTACATAAAATCTACATCGTGATTTATAATTTATTAAGTAATTGTGGCTGAGATGTTATTGGAAACAAAGAAAACAACTATATTTAAATGCCAGGCTCTAAGGGAACATAACATATAGCAACTGCTTAATAAGGAACAGGAAATCTTTTTCCTTCTAGCATGTCACTAATTAACACAGATTTTCTTTTCTATATATTTATTTTTTGAAGGAATTTTGTGCTCTGAGGTGAGCTATACTACAATATATGGAGACCGTGGAGATTATATTCTCTGCTTAAATAGGAGGTAAAATTTTATCGCAAGATATATCGTTACATTGCCCAGTTAACATGCCTGGTCAATCCTATGAGAAGATTTCTGCAGGGTGTACCTTACTTGTGGATCCCAGTTAAAGATGGGTGCTGAGCCATGCAGACTGTAGTAATTTTGGCACTTGAAAACTAAGAACCCAATGCACT
Organism: Microhierax caerulescens; assembly: GCA_035590215.1. Taxonomy (NCBI): domain Eukaryota; kingdom Metazoa; phylum Chordata; class Aves; order Falconiformes; family Falconidae; genus Microhierax; species Microhierax caerulescens. Next base: position 39,947,864 of record JAVJGJ010000060.1, on the reverse strand, counting down.
GAGGGAAGCTAAGGTGATTGGTCTCTGGTGAATTCAGAAAAGGAAAGGTCTCTGGTGAATTCAGGCAGCAGATGAGCAGGAAGATTTTACATTTTAGATTTGGGATGAGATGCCTAAAGCACCAGTTTGGTGGCATTGAAAGCAGTAGCAGAAGTGGGTTGTTTTCTTTTTATTTTATGAAATTAAGCCCTTTGTATGTGTCCAGATCCTCTATCCATTCCTGCCTGTACAGAGCATAGGACTTGGCTAAGGTAGTTTCAGCTGCATCCTGGGATTTCCAGAACATCCTTGTAGAGAAATCTACCTCCTAGTTTCCCTTGACATTCTAAGCGCAAGTTATTACTGGGAGGTGAGGAATGGCTTCAAAATGTCGCAGGGAAAGACTCTAGGCCATATTTACTTTGAACTTATTCCTTCTGTTCTTCTACCCCCTTAGCAGTTTCCTGTCTCAATTTTTATCTGGTGCTGGATTATTTCGTAGAGTCTCTCTTGCTCTTCCAGTAGGTTTAGCATTTGTTCAATCTGTATTTGAATCAACAGTATTTGAATTGTCCTGCAGGCTGCAAGGCATAAAGTCAGTTGAAAGCACAGGAAGGAAAGACCTGGACGTCAGCCTTGCATTCAGAGCCATTTCAAATCTTTTCAGTTCTGTAGGCAACATTCAAACGGATAAGGGACTGTAGTCCCAGCTGGGTTTTTTCTTTTGTCAGGATGAGTAACAGTAAAGGTTAGAACTGGGTGGAGAACTTGGGATAGTCATGCTTGCTGCTTCTGGAGGGGAGAGCACTGTAGGGGAGGGCTGATCTCAGCAGAAGCCTTTACTGTTCCTCGGCACTATGGTCCTGACCTTGAGCACATTTTGAGACAGTCCTCAGAGGTAACAGGCCTGGATTTCAGGGTTTTGGCTAAAGCAAAAAAAGGGAAGATGCAAGTCTCCATCTGTATCATTTGTGCTCATAACTTTTTCTTGCAGTCGTTTGTAAAGACAAGCGTGACCCCAAAGCTGAAATGGTCTCTAGAGGTTTTGTGATCAAAATATTTAGGAAGCTGATGAACTCTGTAGACATCCTTGTTGAGCATGATCAAAATCTAGCTTATTAAAGGCTTAATAACTGACCAAATTTAGAATTTCCAAAGTGGTACCAAAGATGCAGCAGTGACCAAAGAAAGCCCCTGCCCTGAATAAATCACTATGTGAGGCAGATGGCACATAAAGAATGTTTTAACTCAAATGACTAAAATTTGGCAAGATTTTATGACTAGCTATATGTGGTGTCTTAACTTAAATCACCAGCCTCACCTCTAATGGTGGTTATAGATGGTCTCTGAACTTGGCACTTTATGCATGTCAAAGGCTCTGGATTGAGGCAGAATTTGCATCCTCAGCAGCAAACTGCAGGTACATAAGTTCTGTGGTGGATCAAACACATTATTCTTTAAATTATCCTTCTCAGCTATTAAGCTAGAAATTAGGTTTAAACAGTTTTATGTGTTCGGTGAAGTGAATATGACTTTATAATTTTCCTTTGATAACAACTTTCTAGGCCTTCCAGAAAGCTGAAATTTGTTTGATTATTAAAGGTTCATTTTGGGCATATATTCTGTTTAAATTTCTTTGGAGGCTGGGAGGGAACTGTGTAGAAGGCAAATGAAGCTAAATTACAATTTGTGGTTTGCTGCTCTTACAACATCTCAAGCCCATGAAGTTTCAGATGGATTTATTGATACTTTGAAAAATATGTAAAAATAAATAATCAGCTGTCACTCCCCATATATATCCTGTTTTCTTTAACATTCTTACGTCAGATTCTATAAACTCCAGCAAGAGTCTCTTTATGCTATGTACAGCTTGGCAGCTTTAATGACACACATTAATACTTTTGGCAAAAAATGTTTTGAAAGCCCTGATAGAACAAATCCTTTGGATTTTTTGGAATAAAATGGTTCAAGGTGGCAAATTCCATGGAAAACGTTTTCCAGAGGGCTGGGCAAACAGCTGCAGGCCAGCATGCTTCTGCTCTGTATAAAATTCCACAGTGGAAAACATCTTTCAGTAGTTAAGGAAGCTAATACAGTAAATCAATTTACTCTGTCTACATATACAGTTACAGTCTTTCACAGCAGTATTTTTTTATGAATTTTTAATATGGAATTACTATTTTCTGGTTTTATTTTCCTCTCCATCTCCTTGTCTTTAAGCTCCAAAAGGACATTTATCTCTATAATAGAAAACTGGGATTCTGACCATGGTTATGCTTGTGCAAAATTCCATAAATGACAGAAAAGCTTTTCTGGACCATTAGTTGTGTGCTTGAAATCAAAGCTGGACTCGTTAGTCACACAATAGTAAGGATGTTGAAGAAGCCAGGTATATTAAAAAAAATAATCAGATTTATGGATGACTCTTGGCTATGCTCATTCTGGCTGCCAGGTGATGTGTGGATCTGTGCTGAAGGACAATAGTTTTAAAATTTGGGTGAAAATTTTTGCTTCTGATTTACATTTATAAGATCAGTTTTGCTCACATACAGGCTTACAAATTCCTTTTTAAGTCACAACAGAGAATCCCACTGTGAAATCTATCTTTAATGTTGAATTAATATTAACTATGCTTAGAGTCTGGGAAAAAAAATTGAGTGGGCATACCTTCTAGAACAAACTTTGCATTGTTTGTGATGGCTGAAAGCATGAAAATACTTTTAAAGATGTTCTCAGTAACTGCAACAGTAGTTTCTGATGCTTTAATATAACATTAATAATTAAAAGTAAAAATAACTACATAAAATTTTAAAATTCATGTTTCAAGTTATGACAAAATTTCTTATGTAAGAGCTTGTCTATAACATAGCTACATGGCCTGATATTCAAACCATTCTTTTTATTCTCCCAATGTTCCTTGCCTTAAATGAAGTTGGTGGTCTTCAGCATCTTGTTCTGAACATAGCTGAACTGGCTGAAGAAAATAGGACCTCTGCCTTTCCTCCATCTGTTTGCTGTAGCTCCCGCAACAGAAGTTACCATTACTTCAGTCCATTGCATAATTTTTTTGGTGTATTCCTCCCTAACCTACATTAGTCAAAATCAGCTGTGTTTGAAAAGCCCTGCTCCCTATCATTTTGACAGGAGAGGAATTGGAGGATAGCTACATGTGCAGTTACATTGGCAAGTCTGCAGGAGTGCTAATCTCTCTTTATCTCAGCTGCACTGTGATGCAGCCATAACTGTAAAATTGCTAGGCTAGATAGTATTGCCAAGTCCAAGCATTGGCAAAAATTGTGAGTTTGACTCAAAATCCATGAGACTTAAAAAAAAAATATAAAAAAATCAATGCATTTGAAAGTCTTTTTATTTGCCTTCCATTTTTTGGAAAAGGCAGAGTTCAGATTTCTAAACTTTCTTTAGTGATTTTGAGAGCTAGGACTTGGTTCTGTTTTAAAATAAGATGAGGTGCAATAGTGAATAATTTGATTCCAGCTGCTGTGGGTCAAACAAAAACATCACCAAATTCTGAGAGCTGACACTAAATCATTCAGCTGTGCAGCATAGAGGGACAAAGCATTCAAGATGAAATTCTGAGGTTGCTCTGTCCCGTTAAAAGATCTGGAATGACCTCATGAGCTCCTAAAATTGCCATTTCTTTGGGAAGAAGGTCTTTCCACAGGAGTCATTATAGAATGAAGACTTCTGAGGACATCTTTACAAGCCAGATGGTAACCAAGGACAGAAAGAGCCCAGCGAGGGAAATGTTGGAGTATGCAGTGTGATGACAGTTTAGCAGATTATAGTACAGCCTCAAGCTGCTAAAGCGGTGCCCCGAAGGTGATCTAGGTTAGACTATGGTACAGAAGCAATATACTTCAAGTTATCCAGATTCCTTCTGGGCTCTGATTTCCTCAATCTCTGTGCTGGCTCAGCAGAGCTTTTTTGTGTACTGCTTTAGCAGAATTCAAAACCAAAAATTAGAAAAGGTGAAATGGAAGAGTAGCTTTGCTGACATACTCTAAGTTTTGAGGTTGTTTAGCTTTGGTTTTGAGAGCTTTTGCAGCTCTCTATATGCATATGTAGTTATACTCATGTTCTGAGGTATGTATGACAAAGGCCACCCTGAGGGAGGTATTTCCCTCTTAGGAAATTTCTTCAGAGAAAAAAAGAAAGCATGGAGAGAGGCAGGGAACAGGTAGTTAAAGGCAAGAACAAAATACGTTGTGCTAAAATTATGATTATTCTCAGAGCTCTAGCAAAACCCATTCTCAGATCATGTTCTGCAGCCAAACTGCATCTCGCACAAATATGTTTGGCTTTGTTTGTAAACTGCCCTGCTTAGATGCACTGAGTGCTCTTAGTTGAGGCTGTCAATCAAAATTAAAGGGAGTCTTCCTAACCAGGAACTACTTAACATTTCTTCTCAAAGGTCATACTAGCTTTTCTGGGACTGTGCTGTTTGAGGAATGAGAATCAATTTAAGTTTGATATATTTGGAAAGAACATGTGCGTCTGCAGGCCAGTGTAGATGCACCACAGACCACCTACTTGGATCCTTTGCTAGCAGCTTGCAGCTGCATAGCCCCACTCTTGGCCTAGTATGAAGGGAAGAGCTAAACATATATGGGTCAGATTTTAGGAGAAACTGAATTCATGGAGGTACCTGAAGTTTAAATGTGTGGGCCTTCAACAAAATTAAGCTAGGACAAATATTAAAACTTCAACATTTTTAAGAGCTTTGGTGACTTCTTTGTTACTGTGGATATATGTAGGATTTTTCTCTGGGATTATATAGATTCCATTTTGCAAAGTTTTTATCTGCAAGGTAAAAATCTAGTATAAAGGTGCAGGTCTCTAAAGATGGCTGAGTTCTTTTATTCATATACAGTGCAGTTTATAACAACCACATTTAAATTGTTACTATCATCTGGATGAATACAAAAGTGAGAATTAGGAGTTAGATCTTCATTTGTGCCTGGATAATACAGAACGACTGGTGTTACAGTTGCAGTAGAGTTATGCCCAGCTATGGATGCCTCTGAAACCAATGACCAGTATCACAGTTCAGACTTTCTTTTCACTTATTACATAGACAGCTTACTTCTCTTTTTAATTTGGCTGGTGGATTTCGTAGTGAGAGAGACCAAGCCAAGGTGGATCAGTAATGACTACATACATCTGCAGTGCAGACAGGTACAAATGAACACCTTAGCCAAGAGATGATATCTGCTGTTCTGCTAAGATTTGCCTAGTTATCATTAAGCTTGTATCAGCCATATATTTAAACATAGTGCTTTTGATCAACATCTTCTTTTAAAGAGCTGTTTAGGAAAAGGAACAATTCTGTGTAACTTGAGCTGTATTATTATGGTTGTTAAATACAGATTGTTGGTGTCACGAAGCTCCCATGAGAATCCTCATAGAAACTAGTGTTCAGAGGTGCTGAGTAGGTGTCTGAAGTGTCAAGATACATATGGATATGGCCATCTCATTTTAACCAAAAAATAAAGAAAGCTTGATATATTATGAATGTCATTATGCATTAACGAAATTTTGGTTCCACGTTTAAATATGTGTTGGACAGCTGAAAGTAGATCTTTATAGAACAACATTTCTTCTAAGGCTGAAACTTTGTAATGGAAGAGGCAAATTTTACACTGTAATTATAAGCCTCTGAAAGCAGGGTTTGTAATGGAAATGCTGACAGACTCTTTACTACCATGTCACTAACAGAAACTATATAATACATGCATTTAATTGGCTAGTTAATAAATATTGCACTTTTTTGAAGAGATTCTGAGTCATACACACAGTGAAGTGGCTTTGAACAAGAAAAAGATGTAAAGGATGCATAAAGAGGTTTTATTATCCACTGAAAATACAGAGAATGGAGACAAGGCTATTAATAATTCTGTTTGTGTATGTGATATAAAATATGATAAGCAGAATGAATGCAATAATAAATATATATTTACTGATACATATTCTTTCCTCTGAAGTGTTAGTCAATATGTAATGAGAGGGTTGGTGCATTTTGTAATAAATTCATGGTTGAAGTTAATTGTGTTGTATTTATAGCCCATAGAGGTGGTTCTCATTTTAGATCAGGACTTTCCTTGGTAATGTACTAATAACCACAGGTTCTAAGAGGCTAAACTGAGACAAATACGGAAGGATTCAAAACAAAACGTGCAGGGGTTCTACATAAAAGTCACTGAATGGAACAGAAAAACTCCTTAAGATAGAAGAGAGGCACACACATGTAAAAGTGAGGGATTGTACTTACTTTCATCTATTTTTACTTTGCTTTATCTTTTCCACTTTGGAGCAGTATATTCTGGGCATTCTGAATTTGCATTAATGTATGTGTTATATATTATTAGATCCCAATCCATGGTCCATTTGAACTTCAGGTGAGAGACAGATATTGTAAAAGAACATGTTTGTTTTTTGCCAAGAAGAAACATATTTCAGTGCTGGAATTAGTTGTTAACTGGAAGTTAGATGCAGTCTCATGAACTTGTGATATGTCTGTTCTCTGCATCTTGTTTTAAATTTAATGTCTTCCCCAAATATATTAAAATGAAAGTTAGAAAGACATATACCCTTGCTGACAGAATTGACTCTGCCCTGGGCTTCTGCTTTGATTCCCTCTCCCAATATGTTTCTTGCTCCATTCTAAAGAAATGCAATGGATATTGACCGACTGGCAGAATTCCAGTAGCTGCATATGTGCTGGGCAGCCTTCCTCTGTCATCCAGAGTGCAGTTTTGCTTGTGGTCTGTAGGGAAATATTGCAATAAACTGATACAGTCTCATGGCTGAATTCCTATCGTGTTACTCATTTTATTCAGGCAAAATGCCAGTTTATTTGAGTGGGAATTATGCCTGAGTGGGAACAGAGTATAAGGACTTTAAGGTTTTGTGTTTGGAGAGTACAAGGCATTAAACCATAGAGACAGACTTTGCTGTTCATTAAAGGAGGCGCTTTTTTTTTTTTTTTTTTTTTTTTTAAATTCCTCCACTATTCAAAAGGGAATGTAAGTAAATGAGTAATTTTTTCATTGTTAATGATAATTTCCATGAACTACAATGGAAAGGAAGGTCTCTCAGAGAATGACAAAAGAAAACCTGAATTGGAGAAAATCCCAGTAACAATGTTGATATTGTCTTGAAAAAAGTTTCCTTTCCTTGAGCAATCCCAATTTTAAATTTATCCCTGTGAGGAAAACCATGTATCTATGTTACATGCTGTTTAGTTCTGTTTTATGCAAGCATAGTATGCTTTAGACTTTTTAATTTAAATATTTCAAAGAACCAATTTATGGCAGAGGTGTTACTTTCCTTCTTAAGTACATATTATGCATTTTTTATTACAATTTTGCTACAGCCAAATGTCTTAAAAGCCTGATTCACAAACCACTTCACTGCTCTTCAAGAATGAAAAACAAAGTATACTCTCAGAACGTGACTTACCTTTTGAAATGTTGTAAAGCCTTAGAAATTAGAGTAATTTAGACCTGGCTTTTATTTTTAGGTTTCAGAGTATTTTGGCATTTAGTTTATTTGGTTTGATGATTATCATTCGATGTAGCTGTGGTTATTTAAAAATGCTGTCTCCATGACAGCCTTGTAAATGAACCTTTTGACTCATACATGCTCTCTTTCTTTTAAAAATAAATCTTATTCACAGAAAAAGCTTGCAAGTGAAAATATGTACAGTTTCTTTTACTGTGGGAATACCATGTGGCTTAACCCATGGTTACCATTGAGTAAAAGTGATTCTGACAGTGCATATTTCCATGTGATTCAGGGAGAAAATTGATCCATTAAGTGACAGCCCCCTAAACTGATGCAGCTTAAGAAACAGAAGTGTTTTTGTAGAACTGTGAGGGTTCAAGGAATATCCCAAACTTGGCTGGTAACAGAGAGAGTGATTTGCTATTCATGACTGAGCACTAGTCTCCTAAAGTTCTCCTAGAAAAAATTGGGTATTGGTCATGCTGGATAGGACTGGTTTGAATGCTGAACTTCAGCTAAGCAGATGTCTTGTAGATTTGTTACCCAGAATGGCAGGCTGAGTATTTCTAAGTCTTTCTGATTCGATAACCTACCTCTAACTGGCAGTAGCTGCATCAGTGGAGGTTATAAGGAACTCCAGGACAGCAGTGTAATCCAAAATTTCCTAGGCCTTGTGCAGACAGCAACATAAAATTTGTGTTTAGAGAACAGGAAACCTAAGTTGACTTTGCCATCAGGATGTGCTAAACTAGTCATGTGCTTGTCACCACCAACATGTATAACTTGCTAATTGGCTCATGTTAACTGAGGCATACTAACATTATGCTGTAGACAAGGCCTTCCAGTTGATTCATACCTAGCAGTCTGATGAAGTATACTGATTGTTTTAATTGGATGCTGAATATTTTATATGATATTACATATATTTCTATCCTTGTGTATTTATAATTAATTTATTTTAATCCTGCCAAACTCCTGTTGTAAGGGGAAAGAGCTGTTGGTTTGGGGTTTTTTTTCTGACATGCACTTGAAGTTATCAGTTTAAAATTTGTTTTTGTTTAATTCCATTGATCTTCCTTTTGCTTTTGTGTTATGACAGAGAAATCTGAAACTGTAGACTTATAATGGAAGGAGGAGACACCTATTCTCCCGTATATATGTGTCTGTGTAATAGTTACACCCAATGTCCAAGCCCAAATTATTTGCATTGTTTTACTTGATGCAGTAGTCCATGTTTAGAGAAACTGTATCTTAGTTGGACTGTTTTTAAATCTCTATACTGTGTAATATAAATAGTGAACACTGAATAATAACCAAGCATTATTAATTGAATTATCATCTAATTAGGCCTCAAAATAAAGAAAAAAAATTATAAGGTCATCATTAAGCAGACCAGGCGATGGCAAGTTTGTAATGAATATCAATAAAAATTACTATTTACAGTGCAATTGTAGGTAAAGACCTTAACCAAAACTAAAACCTCATCATGCTACATGTTGATTAGGTATATAGGGTAAAGTCATTCAGTGCTTCAAGGGTTTCCAATCTTAATTGACTGTGCCAACAATATCAGCTGAAAACAGCTCAGGGAGGCTAGGGGATATTTCCAAGACACATTGTTACATTGGTAAAAGAGAGAGGAACTTCTGGAAAAAAACCCACATGGTATCTGCTTTCATAATAATTTTTTGCCACAGCGATGTTTTAACCACAGAGGAAGATATTATTTTAAGTATGACTGTGGAGTTTTCTTATGATTGAGTACACTGATAGGGTCCAGTAAGAACATGTGAAGGAAAGTGAAACAGAGTTCTTATTCAGGTAGACTATTAACATGTTACTTTACCAGAGAAATTAAATAATTAGCTGCAAACAGTCTCTTGTCCATACAAAAAGGAACACAAAATTATAAAGAAAAATAAAATGGCACCTCAATAATGAGCAACAGTGTTTGAGATGTCTGATAGAAATTGTAAATATGAAGAAAGCTCAGAAACTATCTGGAGTTTCAAAATTGACACAATACTTTGGTAGTCAAAAATCACAAAACTTGTATCTATTTTAGGTTCTTACCTGAAACTCCTCATTGTTTAAATTCTGTGGATTAATGTTTTCTGAATTTAAGTTTATTTTCTCGCTGATTGTGAAAGATTCTAATATTATTTATGTGTATTTTGCACCTAGAATTAAATAACAAGGAGAAATGCAGAATAAAATTAAGTGTCTAGGATGAAGCACTGGCAGAAGGGCAAATGGGGAAATGGAAAGTGGAAAGGAGAACAAGCTTCTGAACCATTAAAATGATCACATTCTAGACTAGCCTTCAAATGGGCCAAAAAGAGAAGAGAAAACAACCTCAAAGAAACCTAATTTCTAAGAGAAAAATTTTTATAGGGGATGTATAAGAACTTGCACTTTGGGCAGCTCAGAGTTACCTTTTTAGTTAAAATTATCTGTTCAGCTTTTCATTTAAAATGTATAATCCTGCTTGCTAGTAATTTACCAAACATTCAAGATAGTGCATAGCCTAGTTTACATGGTTCATTTTTTAAAGTCTTTTACATAGAAAGATTTTTAATACCTCAGCAATATTTTTTTCTGCAAATAAACAGGTTGCTTTTGTCCTCAGTGGGCACAAAGCAGCAAAGCAGTCCTGCTCACTAACTTTACAATATTTTTTTTATATTTGGGAAGGCTTTCTTCATTTTTCTCAATTCTAAACATATTCAGTCTGTTCAGATTGTCTTTACAGCAGATGTATTCTATACTTCTTGCTGGTTTTGACAGTTCTGCAGATTTAGTCTATGTCTTTGTTAAATGGAGTGCCCCAAATGGATGCAATTTATGCTGAGGACACTCCATTCCTAGTAGAGGGAAAAACTCTTCCTGTTGAGATACTCTTGTTCATAATTCCAGGATGACATTGACATTTCTTGCAGTACCAGCATTGGCTCATTCTCAGTCTGAGATCTACTGTAATCCCCTAAACTCTACATGCAGTAATACCATAGCCAGTTTTTGTTTACTGTAGATTTCTGCACTGTAGATATTTTTTTATCACTGTATGAAGCAGTTTACACTATTCTCTTCTGGTTTTCAGACCATTCTTCTAATTTACTGAGGTGGTTTTGAATTTGAAGCTCCTTCTCACCATTCCTCCCAGATTTTATAAATTTATTCTTTTTTGTATCACCCAAGCTGTTCATGAAAATTCTGAATACTGCTGGATTTGGAAAAAGCTCCTTAAGGATAGTATCCCAAGTATTGAATTAATAGTCTTTTAGTCAATAGTTTCCTTTTCTGTAATAATTTATTTAGATTATATTTCCATTAGATTTTAGCAACTAATTCTCCAAGTTTTCTGGATTCTTCTTTTGTGAATCCCATTGTTCTACTAATACTTTCTGTTTTTTCACTTGTTTTTCAAATGATAGTCTTTTCACAGCAATTTTCAAATTACTTCGCACATTCAGATTTTCAATTGGACTGAAGTAAACTGAATTCAATCTGAAAGAGCTTTCTCTCCACAGTCTTTGGTGCTGTGTTCCAAGGAAATGTTGGACAGTTTGTGTCCTGCAGCATTGCTAATCCAATAAATTAGATCCTTGTTGCCATTTGGTCCTGGGCTCTCCTCTTTACTAACTGTACAAAAAATGTCTCTCCTGCCTATTCCGGATTTAGTGGTCAGAATTAATAATCCTGGGCTACTCTGCTGTGTTATTAAATAGATTAATAAGTTTCCTGTATTATCAGTCTATCAGCTCTCACCAAGCCTAAATTAGCATTGTAATCTCTCCCACTCCCTGTCTAAATGATTGCTGTGGCTGCCTGTGTTGTACACAAGAAGCCAACGAAAAAATGGCCAGAGGATTTTTTACGTGCCATTTTTCCCATATGAGGCAAAGTCTTACCTATTTTGTATTGCTACATTTGCCATTTACTCTTTCAAAAGTAAAAACAAGTGTGAAAGAACCTTGGGGAAGAATCTTGAGCAGCATATGTATTTGCTTCTGAAGGGGAGGTTCAGGAAAGCATCTCTGTGGTATGAACTAAGACTGATGTTCCAGAAATACTTAGTAAACAGATGGTGTGGCTTGAGATCTGCAAGACACTCAACTATTTTCTTACTGTTGAGGCACTGTCCTTCTTTAGGAGGGTGTAGCTGACAGGCTCAACAGTGAAGTCTTTGAAAGCATAATTAAAGAAGTAATATTGGAATGAGCAAAGATGATGTAAATTGAGCCCTGTTTTGGGGTGATGTTAAAGACATGTTTTCAAATCATCATACTATCATATTGCAGTAGTAAGATGAAAAGAATATTGAAAAGATTGTACTGACTAAAATTGCTAGTCTGGGCTCTAAAGAGATAATTTTCCTTCAAAGTAATCCAACATTAGACGCTTGGGACAAAAAACCAGAAACCTCCACTAAAAATCTCAAAACACAACCTCACCACCATAACTATCCAATCTATTTCCATCGAAGGGTTTGAAAGTAAATAGGAGTTATTTTTGTGCTTCAACAAGTGAAGTTGTAAACGTGGTCTGAACAAAAGTGGATTTGAAAATTTTATTTTCATCACCTATAGAAAAAAACCCAAAAAACCAACAGAAAAGCAAGATCATTTTTTATTTTAACCTGACTGAATCCCTTTTACTTTACTGTATCTTGCTGTATCTTTTTAAAATCTTTAAATTAATGGTTGCCTAAGTAGTCCTGTAAATTTATTATATTATGGTAATTGTTGTAATAGGAATCTTAACCATTAACTTAATATTAAAAAAATATTGCTTAAATGGCTCTATTATTAAAAATAAGTGTGTATTTTCTGTAGTTTAGATATCACTTGTCTTCACAGAGCAAGTGCATCTTCTTGCACCCATCATTATTGTTTAGTAACAATGTTACTTTGAGTCAAACTGGAAAAAAGAATTCCCTAAACTTCTTCCTATTAAAGAATAATGTTAATTGGTTAGCGTATATAGAAGAAGGTTATATGGCCCATTGACTTTATATAGATTGAAATGCTAAGCAGGGCTAAGTAGAAGCATCAGTAGGGAATAGAGGGTAAGCGCTCATCAGTTTTATGTTCTCTTTCCTATTTACTGCTTACCCCTTACAGTGTTTTACAACTAGATAAATAAAGTTTTCTTGGTCTTTCATAAACAAAAATCTATTTTTCCTTTTGTGGCTGGCCTGCCAGGTCAGTTGTGAGAGAAATAACACCCACAAATAGGTTGCCTAGGGGCAAACAAGGGAAAGGTATTTGCTAAGAAGAATCACCTGAGAGCATCCAGGCTAAGAAAGGGTGTAACTACTTGAGACCTTTTTTGAGCCTGAGACACAGCCATTCCAATGGCAAAAGGATAGTAGGCATTTGTAATGGAGATGGTATCTCAGGATGTGTGCTGAATGTTGTGGAACTGACACCAGAGGAAAATGATGCAAAAACTGAAGGTAAGATCAAGTGACAACAAATATCTCTTCCTTTAATGTAGATGAAGAGGTCTGATTTACTGAAGAGTACAACATGGAAAATGGAGTGTGTGTGGGTGTCACTGTGTTTAAAGGAGTTAAGGAGCTACTGCAGTTAATGAGTTATTGATTACCCACAGTGTGGCATATTAAATTTAAACAAAAAAAACCTTCTGTTTTGCAGTTGGGATAGTTCAGAGTACACATATGATAAGCTACTAGAAGTCAGCTGGTGGACAGTAATATTTGGAACCTTGAAAACCTAGTCTGTGTGCTTTCACATAAGTTTCCATTAGAGTTCTTTCTTTTTTACTTGAGCATAAAATCAGAATTAAGTTTTCTTATCTGTACTTGTAAGACACTAATGATAGTCTAGGGACTGATTCTTGTTCAAATTAAGGTCTTCTCCCACTTTCAAAAAGATAATGAAGCTTTCAGCTGAACATAAATATAACTCATCCAGTGTGGAGTGTGGTTATCTGAGTACAGGACTTTATTGGCTGTGTCCTACTGAATACATTTTGCAAGACATTCTCAGGCTCTCTAACAATGTCCTACTGAGACCTTCTATGCAATGTGTGGGGTCTGAGATGGGAATTTTTCCTATTACTGTCCACAGATTAAAAAAAACCCAAACAAAACCAACTCATCCTTTAGTAAATACCTTTATATGATGATTGAAAATAAGGCCTAGTCCTGGTCTCAGTGAAATTCAATGGTGAAATAACAAAGGCAAATGAAAATGGATTCTAAAATTTTTTACCCTCTTAAATTAGAAAGCCATCCTTTGAAATCCCTCTTATCTTGAGATCAGAAAAAAAGCTTCTAATGTTGATTTGTGAGAGCTGGGGAGGATGCAGCAATTCCAGCTACCCTAGATTCATAGATAGATTTTCTCATGCTGCAGTTAGTCCCCCAAGAAGATGGGTTTCATTCAAGCCTAATATTGAGGAAGCTTCCTCACAAAGAGCTGACATTGGAAGTTGTGAAGGACCTGACACATTACAGACATTTGCTGTCTCTAAAATGAAAGATACAACTGAGTTCAACCAATACTTGCCTTTTCCCTGCAATCACTGGAGAGCGATTGTGTGGTATACACACAGCTGGTACTAATGGCAGATTCCTTTCTCAGTGCTCTGCTGGGAATCCGGCATAGATGAATCCCCTGGAATTATGTGATTTGCTGGTACAGCATTTTCCTTGCATCTAAAGAAACATTTCCTGAACATGCAAGCACAGATGATTGAGGGGTGCTGAAAGTTGAACTGAAAGTTGAAAAAAGTCATGATCAAAGAGGAAACCCTGGCAAATGGAAGTAACTTTCCTAAAATTAGTCATTTTGTTTTAATCTCTGCTTTTTTTTTTTTTTTTTTTTTTTGATTCTTCTGCCTCTGTCCCTGCAAAAAGACTTCCATCCTTCTTGAGCTTTGAGAGCCAAGTTCAGAAATCAGTCACTGCCTCCACTAACATTTCCCAAGTATTTTTCCCCCATTCCTAACATAAGAGTCTGGTGGTGTGTTTTGGGGCCATAACTCCCACTGGAGTATTAAGGTGTACAAAGATAAAGAATCAAGACAAGAGGTAATTGATGTTCTTAATAAACTCCTATTCTCCTTACTATTAGTGAGATATTTTTTAATTGTTATACTGTATGTCAAATATATAACATGTCATACCTTGGTGTATAATTGTTGTTTAATTGGTGTTTTATTCCTTCCATTGAAAATGATGTCAGGAATAAAATGTCAATATTACTCTTGTAATTGACAGCTCATTTCTGCCATGTATTAAGGAGGATTAAAACATCAATTTAATGATGATACTGTGACATTTTAGATATTTGACCCAAGCATCAGTGATAGAACAACTCATGGGCAAAGGAACTATATTCCTCTTACAGAAATTATTTTAATTAGTAGTAATATTTATAAGAGAAGAAGAATAAAAGAGAGAAGGGGAATTTGCCCTGTAAAGATGTTTGCTATTTAGTAACAGTGTTTGGCAACTGATTATTTAAAGGGCACAGACCCAGAAAAGTTTTCAATAGTGGGAATATATAGATGATCTGAAGCAGCTGGTATGTTGAAAATCTTCGATTTTGCCCACCAGTCCTCTGTCTGTGGAATCCTCTGTTCTTCCAGGTGATGAAGTTCACAGTTTTTAACCCCTGCTTTCTCAGATGGAGGAAGTCATAGTAGGCAAGATAAAAGACTCTGCATCCTCTCTTGTTTGTTCTAGGGATTTCGTTATCTACTTCTATGCAAAGCACTCATGGAGGTGGAGTGAACATCTATTTGAGTAACTGAGCCTTCCTGTACAGGAAGCTAAATATCTATAAATCTTACTTTATATCAGTTTACCTCTCAAAACAGTTGGCTAGGATTTTTTTCCTTTTGCTTTAAAATGGCTGAAGATAACTAGTGGAGCATTTCCTGATCAGTTTCAGCACTTGACCAGTGTGAAGGTAGATATAGATGAAGCATGGATGACAGAGAAAAGGCCACAGTAGATTTCTCACAGAAGATAAAGTAGCTCTGTGTTGGACTCTTCTGCTGGGTCTGTCCAGCTCTTTGAGCATCACAAGTCTGGAGTGATGGAAAGCTAGAGCTGAGGTACTGATTTCCATTTGCTGTATTTGGAAAACCCGGTAAAATGTCAAAAGACTGTAATTTCTGCCCTGTGTTTTAACAGCTTCTCAGTTCCCTTTTGTCACTTAAACTACCTGGATTACAAATATTTTGCAAGTGCTTGCTAATAATATTCAGGTGCCTCCATACTATTAATGTTTTACCTGCCTCTGTACTTGAACTCTTCCTCACTGCCCAGATCTTATATTGTCTCCCTTCTTTTGCTGTATCTCCTACTGAAGTTTCATAGTCATCTTCATGCCTTTCCCCAGATGGCCTCCTCTGCATGGTATGCTCTCACTAGGTCCATCCTTGCACATTAAAACCTCTCTTAAAGCTACAGGTTTCTGTGCTGCATACACTGAAGCCAAATGACCTAGGTATCAATTGCGTATTGTTGTTGCACCTCTTCAGCTTCTGTAGTGATCTGCAGCCTGGAAAAAAGACCAACACTGACA
Organism: Microhierax caerulescens; assembly: GCA_035590215.1. Lineage (NCBI taxonomy): Eukaryota > Metazoa > Chordata > Aves > Falconiformes > Falconidae > Microhierax > Microhierax caerulescens. The sequence goes on along the minus strand of JAVJGJ010000060.1, from coordinate 39,931,797 downwards.
GGGTATTAGAAAAGTAACTGCTCACAGGCACTGCTATAAATCAGCAGTCAATAGCTAATGATAATGGAAAGGATTGTCTGTTACATGCCTGATCTTTCGGGTATGTAGTGAGGTAAACTGCCCTTGCTCCTGCAAACAGCTCTACAGATTTCAACAGAAAAGAGTAGCTGTATAGAGCTCCATCTTCCCCTAACATGTGATATGCCAAAAGCCTGACTCAGAGCTCACTGGAAATATTTTGAGTCTTTGTGCTGACATAAATTCATTTTTAGACATGAATAAACAAAACATAAAGGGCATTCAGAATTCTTACTTGGTAATTGTTATTGATATAACAATCTGGTTGCCTATCAGAACCTGAGTTGTGAACAAATGCAAACCGTAGGAGAGTATTTTGGAATCAGTCTCAAATGTTTCAGTTGCCTGTAACCTGAATCCTTAGTTGTAAGCCAGCATTCCACTGAATTCTGTTTCAAGAACCTGTCCCAAAGAGTTCAGTCATTGCAAGTAGTTTTGCTATTACCTAAAACCTAGGTTGTAAAGGTTTTGAGCTTCAAACAAGCAAGCACAGAAGTCTCATGGAGCATATGATCATACACAGGTGGTCAGACGAGCGCATTGCAGAGATCCTGCTAGTCTCATACTCTTAAGAATCATTCTTCGCTGTATTGCAAATGACACCTTTGTAAGAGAGTTATAATTTTTCCCCTCATAGAACTTATATTTTGAAGAAAGCTTGTCAAAACATAATTGCAATTATGTAGCACAATATTTTGTAGATTTAAAGATGTTTTAAAACTTATTTCTGAAGCTTCCAGAGTTGAATCTACAGAAATGGGTAACTACAATGCTTTTCTTTTCAGTTCTCAAGGCACTTAACCTGTCTAGTTTCAACATTTATCCTCTGATTCTCCTCATAGTAGAAGTATCTCAATGAACTCTCATGTTTTAGTAAAGTGTCATCAGTACAGATATAACCTCATGGACTCCACTAATAATGCATAGACTGAATCATCCCGGAGTTTAAGAATTAGTACAGTTAGATATCTTGTCTTTTCTGCATGTATACTGAGAAATAACAGTGACTAGATAATAGGAGGCAAAAATAACTAAAAAGAAGAGAACCATATCTCTAGTCTAAACAAAACAGCGTATTTTTAATTGAAATAACATTCAGTAGAACTGAACATCAAAACATTTAACTTTTTCAAAGTTTTCAGCATTAAAGAATTAAGATGAAACACAATTAGGAAACGGAAAACTGCAACATTGTAGAGGATGGTCACTTTTTGTATGTCATGTGGCTTTAAAAACAAGTCAGATAAATGATGATGCCATTAAAACTGAACTAATTAAAGAAAGCTTCTTTTAAGAACTCATTAACTGCAACCTCATTTGCATAATGATGCATATTAATTAAGTTTTAATGAATCTGAATTTGCACCAAGCCTATTCATGTTGGCTTTGAAACAAATTGAACAAATTAGTTAAAAGCTTTTTGGAATCTACTTTTCACACCAAACAGGATATGAATGCAATCATCTCCACAAAAAAGAAATATTTTTCTTTTAATTTAATTCAAAGGTATGCAGACCCATCTATTAATTATTTTTAAATGCAATAATTTCCACCTTTTCTTTGCAAAATCAACAGTATTACTCATTCTTGAATGACATATATTATAAATGTATGTTGTGGGATAAAATCATTACAGCCAATTTATTGAAAATAAGGTGGAAACATTTGACTTCAGGGTGCATTTAGTTTACTTAATACATGGATTTCAATTTTGTTGGTAACCTTTAGGCATTTTGGCTGTCTGCAGAACAACCACTAAAGCTATTTTTTTTATGTTGCTATCAATTTTTCAAGATATATGTAAAATGCTAAATTGCTTTTATAATACTCATTTCCTAATGTAAGATTTCACAGCATCATAAGTATTATAGGGGGGAAATAATTTCTAAGCTTTTAAAAGCTGCATGTTCTTGCTTTGGTGTTGTTGGATCTTAAATTTTTTTTTTTCCATACACACAGGCATATACACACAAGAAGCAGAATCCAATTTTAACAAGTTTGCTTTCAGCTCATAATAAAAACAAGAATTACAGCAGAAACACTATTGATTTCCGTATACTCCATTGTGTCTTCATCAAGAATGAAGAGATTTATGTAATTACTGCTCCATCTTTTGTTGTTAGAAAGCACTTTTTTGTAAGTCAGCAGATACAAAGGCTGGAATGCTTTTATTGTTGAGATTAAAAGATCATTTTTTCTCATTCCGTTAAACTGTTTTTCTGTGATAGGTTCTTCAGGGAGGTTGACAATTAGGAAGATACTACACATTGAAACCCCATAGTTTTTATCATAGTTTTTCCAGCATTTTACAGTGTCACCTTTTTTTCTTATTAAAAAAACCCACCAAAATACATTGCGAACCGTCCAAACCAAACTCCTCTCTTTAATTCTCTTCTGTTTCATTGTCCATGGTGGCATCCACTGACACTAAGCTGATACCAATGCAGATTTCCTGCAGCGCAGTACTATGAATCCCTTTATATTTACTAGTACAAAATAGCAAGATGTTGTATTATCAACTGCTAATGATTTTATGTTTTGGTTTTCCTTCCCCTGCCATCAACAATTTACCTTTCCCATTCATTACTAAAGTTAAACTAGAATATTTGATATCTGACAGATTTGAGGGCTGTGTTCTAAATTGTGTTTTCAGCAGTGCAAATATCTCCTGAGTGTCCATTCCACTAGTGGAAAGTGGCTGTACTGCAAAAGGCAATAAACCTACTGCCAACATTTTAAGGAATTGCATTAACTGGGTTATAGAGGCAAACAAATGCCTGGTTCTATTGTGGTTATTTACCTCACAGTTAATGAAGTAACTGTATGGAAAACTTTGGAGTGGAAAAAGAAATAAGACTTAGATCATGATTGTGAAAATGGGAGAAGCTCAGCTTGCTTTTCTTCACTTTTATTATCAGTTTTTCTACAGCATTATTCCCTCTTTACCATAGATTTCAATTTGAGAAACACATTGTCTTAAGTTGCTTGTCATTGTCCAGGGTAAAAACGTCAGCAAGGCTAAGGGAAATGTAGACTTCTTTGTGATTTTGAGGGCAGTGGATATATTCTACAGTCACTTTAAAAGAAGACATTTCCTCATTTTTAACCTTTTTTTATTCTTGTACTTTTATAGTGTACTGTAACTTGAAAACAAAATGAAGCTATTAAATATTTTAAGTACCATCTGATTTCCAAATAGGAATAAATTTTTATGAGATCACAACCTGGAATAAAGAAAAAGAATTGCTGTAAGTTATAGAGTCGTAATTCTTTTGATTTTAGGATCCTGGATTCACCAGTGAACATTAACACCATTATAATAACCTATAATTAAAAAAATAATAAAGGCAGTTGGGACCTTCCATTATGGTCTCTATTTAAGTAGACAGATATCATTACAGATAATAGTTTTATATTTGCCAGATATGCAGTCACCCTAACCTATAGGCTGTTACTGTAACCTGTCATGTAACCCGTTGCTTTGTGTTACACTTGAATATTCATGTTTCTGGGCTTAAAGATATTAAGCTTCTTGGAGACATAAAGCACAATTTGCAAGGGATGTTCGCTTTTGTTCAAAATTACTTTTTATTTATCTGATTGCAGGAGGCTTTCCCTTTACAAAGTGTTTTGTGTTTTTTTTTGTTGTTTTGTGTTTGGGTGGGGGTTTTTTGTTGGTTTTTTTGGGGTTTGTTTTTTTTTTTAATACAAATCTAGTGTGCAGAGCTAGTTTCTTTTGGGGGAATTTTGACAGAAAGTGTCTTCCTTGGGGGAGGTCAAGAGTCATTGGTATTAAACTAGACAAGCTGGTAGTGCAGTGTTAATGGAAATGGAAAGCAGATGTTTGGTAATTAGGGGAGATGTGAATGACAAGGCTTGAGAGGTATGGTACATGCGCTAGCTGGCACAAAGCAGCTGTTGTTACCGATTTCACTGTCAGAAATGTACACAAGTCAGACCATCCCCTGCGAGTTTGCCATAGCAGTGACAATTAGAAAAAAATTGTGTTTGATTAAAATAAGTAATATATCATACAAAGTAATTTTTGTAACATTTAGAAATGGCTTGGGTTAAATCCCACGAAAATAAACTAGATGTAAGTGAAGGTTGCTGAATTGACAGTCCCTAAAAGTAGTGAAAGTCAAGATGAATGTTGACAATTGGTTCTAGCCTGACAGAGAGAAAATTGTATGAGCTTCTTCAGGGTAGAAAAGAATATATTTGATATTTGAAAATTAAGAAAAAAATTAGTTCTTCTAAGAATTCTATTTTTAGCAGAGAGTTTTCTTATTTTAATTCACTGATGCTAATATATTTAATTAACAGAATCTTTATTCAGCTTTCATTCATGTCTATTAACAGAACTTTCGTTCATCTTTTTGTTGTGAACTATATACTATGAATTGTAAAACAAATTTTAATTGTTTTACTGTGAGAAAGCAATTCACTTGAGATGGACTAGCATAAACTCTAACAAAAATAATGTATTTGTTATGGCTAATGCTAGGTACCTGTTCCCCATTAATTTACATGAGATTTATACCTCCAGTTTGCATTAAACAGCTTCAAAAACTTCTGTGGCAGGTGCTATGCAATTACAAAAAGTCATGGTCTCTCACTGGTTTTACTCATTTCTTGGACTAGTTGAGAGCATGAGAAATAAAACTAAAGGAAGAATATACTTTTAGTACCGTTGTTAGTATTGTTTCAGTAATGCCTGTAAATGCATCAAAATGAGTTGGAAAAACATTGTTTGTATGTGATTCAGCATGTTTACACCCGGATGAAGGAGTTGTCACTTCGGTCATCAGAAAAGACTGGGCTTGTCTCTAGGTTAATATAGTTTTCATTCTTCCTCCATTTGAAATCCATGGTGTTGCAAGTTTTATTAAAAGATTAAAAAGGTTCCAGCCTTTCAGACCTTAAGCTGTGCTTCATTCAGCCCATCAGTGGTGTCTGCCTTAAATAAAGGAAGATTCCTCCTTGTTCATTAGTATTGAGACTGAAAGTTGAAATTTCTTTCCTTTTGGGAGTGTTTTCCCTTAATCACTAAGACAAGCTATAATTTTCAAAGCTAAGTTCTGGCAATATTAATTTCCAATGTCCACATATGCCTAAGATATTGGTTTCTAAAACACTTTGGGGAACACTGGATGTGAAAGATGGTGTAATAAAATGTACATCTCTTTATGGATAAATGTTATCTCAAGATTTCATCTGATAATTTCTTTCTTGTTAAAGAAATGTAATGTGCCAAAAATATTAGAGTTGATTTCTTGATGCATTGTTGTTAACTTGGTACTTGCATAAGGTATATCTGACTTAGATCTCTTATATACTTGCAATTAAATTTAATTATGTCTATGTGTCTTAATTCATGTATCCATTTGTGAATGAAAAGTTCTTTCCATTCATAGTAAAGACTATTAAAGGTATTCACTTTCTTAAATGTAATTTAAAGATTTCAGAATTTTTTTTTTTATTTCCTTGAGGAAATAATTCCCTCTCCCTGAGACACGCACATGCACTCACACGCACACATACTTCCCATGTAGTAATTTTACCATTTTCTTTCAGAGATGTCCTGGGAAATGTTATATATACATATATATATATATATATATATAAACTTAAATATAAACCCCCAATCTCTTATCTTTCAGGAAAGGTTGATTTCTGAAGTTTGCTACAGCATAAAAGTTTAAGTGACACTAATATATGTTGCCTGAGTGGAAAATAATCACTTTTGTTTGCATGTATCAAAAAGCATAATATATTTGAATATCTACAAGTGCAAATTCTCATAGAGTTTGCAACCTCTACTTTTGAATTACTTAATTCTTATATTAGTTTTTCACCCTTTTCTGCTACATATTTCTATATTATCATGTAAGGGCAAATTGTGCCTTTAAATGTAGCCCTGTAGCTTCTGTTAACTTGAATGGTGTTCCCTATCTTAAATCAAAGTCAAAGTTTGGCTGATACTATGTAACCTTTTTACTCTTATATGTTCACCAAAATGCAATATTAATTAAAAAAAAAAACCAAAAACAAAACCACAAGGGGCAAAAAAGTGGTCGCAATACAACTGAGTGAAGAACACATATTTTTAGGCTTGTGGGTCATAAGAAAAAGGTCAAATGGTTGGTGACTGCTTTATGACTGTTCCTTGTTCTGCCAACAGCAATTCTGCCTGAGAAAACCTTCAGTGTTGGACTTCATATGACTGCCTTTAATGTGGTTGTGCTTTAAGCCAATTGAACAATAGAATCATAGAGATTACATCTAGAAGGGTTGTTAGATCATCTAATCTTCAGTGTGTCCTATAATCCCTTTTTAAATATATCTACAGATGGTGTTTTAACACCTTTTCTTACTGGTGGTTTAGCTGTTGGATTGTTCTTGCTGCTGACAGAGCTTATTTCCTTTTAATTTTGAGCTGTTTACTTAAAGAATTATTGGTCAATTTGAAATTAATCTTAAATAAGAATGAAATTAAAATTAGAATGTGGCAAATTGGAGCCAAATACTCCCTCTCTAGTCGCAAGAGGAGAAAGCCTGAGATTAGATCTTTATGCAGTTTTAAGTTGCAGTAGTTGCTCTGCATGTGATGAAGCTGTTGTGTGATGACAGAACTGGAGAAACTGGTTCCATAAAAGCAGCACAGCTTCTGACATCTGGGTTCACAAAGACAGAGGCTGGAGAGCCTGTGTGTGTTTGCAATGTCTGCCTCAGGACAAACCCCAGGGATTAGATAAGAGAGGTCAGGAAGGTGGGTCTGTGATTATGCATGTCCTGCCTAGAGAGCTATGGATGCTGCTTATAGGTGCTACTTTAGTTAGTGGCTTTTAACATCACCTGGCCTCATCCTCTGTAGCTGATAATTTCTAGGTTTAGGTCAGTATTACTGTTCTGCAACTAAACATTCAGTTGATGCAAAATGAGTGTTGAAGTCACTGGCTGAAGATCCATTCCTTTGTACCTTTATAAGGGCCAAGCCAGACTATGGGTTTACTGGTGAATGTTGGAGATATGAATTAGGATCTTAGTGCTGTGGTTTGGAGAGAAGCAAGTAATGAAAAGGAATCACAGTGAAACAGGTGCCAGGACTCCCTCCATCACACATTGAAGAGGTAGATGAAAAATCCTGAAATTAACTATGGGATGTCTTGTTGGAAGGATTTGGGTGGGAAGGGGTAAGAGAAGAGGGCTAAGTAGAGTATATGGAGTGAGAGGTACCTTACTTCTGAGAACTGGACTCAAGCCCCTGTATCAAGCCTGTTTTGGGTGAGTTGGAAGAAGGGCAAAATAAATATACTGAATTTTGAAAACAATCAATCTGGTCACCTATAATAAGTGAGAGATTACTTTCAGTACATTATCTGCATAGTAATGTTCTTTTTAATTGTTGCTTTGAATTCATTCTAACTACTTTTAAAGGTATGTTGATTCAGCTTTTATTGGAACCACACATACATATATTTCTTGTATTTTGTCTTAGTGTTTTTGTACCCAGTGGGAAGCAGAAAAAAACCCTAATGTATTTAAAAGGTGATATATAGAAAGGAAAACATAAAGAAATGATTCCGAGTTGGCTCCTATTGCCATATAAATATAGTATAGTTACTTGAATTCTATAAGAATTAAACTCAGATCTTTTAAAATGCATGCAAATTGTTGCAGAATATATATGAAAAAGTCACTATGACTGTAGAGGCATTTCTGCTCCCTTGATAAATGGGACTTCTAGACCACACTTTATTGAGTCTCAGATTTTTAATAATTTGAATCCTGCAAGATTTAATTCTGTATAATTCTGGCTGAAATCAGCTTTTGATTGAGTTGTAATGGCTGTGTTATTGTAAATATCTCTGCATGCTAATGTTGTGCTAGAATTCAATAATATTTAGATGAAATTTCTAGCCTCAAGCAGTGTGGAAGCTGGATTTAGAAAGCCTGAAAGTTTGTGTCAAAAAGTCATTTATTTTTGGGAACCCATAACATGCAGTGTAATAAATGGTCATCCTGAGGTCCAATTTAAATATAGCCAGTAGAATAGGAAACAGTTGATACAGTCTATTTTTTGCACCCTTGAGCTGCTGGACTGAATAGTATTGATTTAGCAGGGTTTCATAGTCTTAAATGATTTTGTACTGTAATCATCCACGGTGAGGATAGAATCAGTGACACCAGATGAGCAGGAATAAATCATGCTATCAGAATAGGCAGCCCATAGCATACTGTGCTGTACTCTAATGCTGTAACAGAAATAACCTGTCTCAAAAAAAACTTGTTCTAGATGTGGCTTTTTGGTCACATTTTTTGCTTCTCAGGCTGGAAAACACTGCATACATGCAAGGTAAATTTTTGTAGTCTTTATCTAGTTTGTATTAATATGTTTTCTTTCTGTGTAATGATGGAAAGTCTTAGTATTTGGTGGGAGGGTGAAAGGTAGAAAATAGATTAAAAGAATAAGTTAAAAAAAACCCAACAAAAAATGCAAACCAAAATTACTCAATGTTTTTTAAAATATTTGTAAAGGGGGAAAGAAAGAAGTCTAGAAAACCAGTTGGGGAAAAAAAAAAGAAAGAAAAAAGAAATGGAGATCTGAAATTCAAGAAAACCAGGATGTTTTGCTCTTACCTGTTTGTACACACAGATTAAATAGCACACATACCTGCTTTTGAGCTTTGTGTCCTGTTATGAGCCATGCGGCTCCAGTGAGGCATGGTTCCCTGAGAGATGATTTTTCCTATCTCTGTGGACTGAGCATGAGGAATAAAAATTTTCTACCACAGTCCTAAGTTTTGAGAGTAATAAATATGATGTGTGCTGTGTATATATGAACACTGTGAAGTGTCACTATTAGTACAAGTAGTGAGTTTACTTAAACTTACAAAGAATAACAACAACCAGATATGTAGGAGCAAAGTACCTTTACCAGGTGAAATTCTGGTCTGTTGACATCAGTGGCAAAGCTCCCACTGATTTTCCTGGAGTCAGATTTTTGCACCCTTTGTTCTTCCTCTAAGAGTTCTTTAAATAATAAAATATTCAAATTTAAATGGTTGCATATCTTAGAAGGTTTTTTACAAAAAAAAGTACAGATGTCCTGACACATTTTTGTTGAGTGCTATAGTTCACAGTTTCAATTAAGACCATATATTTTTGTCATCAATCCTTTCAAAATATATATTGCATATGTCTCAGTACTTTATTGTCTAAGGAGGATTTTGCAGTTTTAACATCTCTCAGCTGTGTTGGTAGTTCAGATTCTAGGCTCCTCAGTCAAATACAATGCATATATATATGTCACTCCTTGAGCAGTGCAGTTCACATCTACTATAAAAAAAAGTAGTAATTCTCTAAACATGCCCTCAGCTTCAGATACGCAACTTGATTCAGCAGCAATATTCATACCTTCAAAGCTGGGCAAAATCTGGACATCTGAGGACATGCCTACCCTGAAATAACTGCTCTGACATACCCACACATCTTCAAGTTAGCTGCTTTGGCTACTGTTAGCTGTATAGCTGCAGCAGTATGCAGCTTGGAGTGGTGTCTTAAAATCTGCCTTGCAGACCTCCAGGCTATTAGCAGTATTGAGGCTTGGCTAGGTAAAGTAAATCTGTATGAAAGACTGTCAGAACAAGGACTGCAGTCCAGATCTACCCTTCAAATAACAGCTAGCTTCAGTCCAGGCTGCTTCACTGGATGAAAGACATCTTCTATGTACAGACAGTTAAAAGGCAAGCTCTTCTAAACTATTGAGTCAGTTGATACTGTTGTCCTAACATTTTGATTGATTTCATTGAAAAGCATAAGAAGAGATGAAATGCAAATGTATCTTTTTTGTAATGGGTACAGATATCTCAGATTAAAACCACAGAAAATTGCAAGGCATGCCTCTCATATTAAAAAAATGGAACGATTTACCTCTGCATCTAAATACAGGAACAGCAATCAGGAGACAGTCTGCTTCTGGAGTGGATCTCAATAGCAGAGAAGAAAAGTCACTTTTATTTATGTAGTTGCTTTGCATGGAAAAAAAAGAAATTATGCTCATAACTTCTGTAGACAATGTTTATTTAGAAAGATTATCCTCCTTTCCCTGCTTTCCATCCCCTCTCTTTCTGTTCTTAAAACCTGAGGTGAAATGAAGTTTAATTGTCAGCTTTGGTTGTTGGTTGGGGGTTTTCTGAGCCAGCCAATATCTAATTTCCTTCTTTTTGTCTGAAAGCAAAAGGTGAGACTCTTTTACAAGACTTGTCCTGTTTCTTTTATTCCCTGTATGTGTTAGTCAGCCCTTGCTGATTATTTTTGCTGTATCAAGCTACAGTATATTAAAAGTGCTCTCCTCTCAAATGAAATGTCTTACAATTTAAATCTCACACTAGGAGTGTCAGCATTGCCATGGGACATCTCCATCCTCCCAAAGCAAACAAAATTGACACAGTTGATTTGGTGTATAAATGTCTGCAGCTTTATTAAATATGCATTAAAGTGCAACAGTCATAAATTACATGCACTCAGCCCACTCAGAACATAATGTGTACAGCTAAATAACTTTCTGACTGTACAACCTAAGCAATAAGGCCAACCTAAAGACTGACTGAAGCTGAAAGTCGGTTCTCTAAAGTGTCTGCTATTGGAGTATCATTTTATCATGCTGTTAAACACCTCGCCTCTCTTGTGTGGGGTATATATGAGCAAAGGAGGGAGGGGAGGGGGAAAGTGAGATTTCTGTATGACTTTTACTTTAAATTATCCATTTCATTTACTTGTATGTGCATTCCTTGACATGGAAGGATGGGCAGTTTGGTTATTGGAGCTTTCTGTTTGCTGTATAGAAAGAAAATCCTCTCAAATAAGGAAACATTTGTTGCTGATTATTATAATACTAATTTATATCTTGTATTTATATGGCAATTTTATCAGAAGATGCTAATATCTTTCAAAACCTGCATGTATACAGGAACACTCCTTTCCTTTAAAATTGCCTCATTTTCCTGTAATAGAATACAATATAAATTGTATGTACTTCTGCACCAGAGTGGATTCTATGGAAGAATGAATTCTCAGGATGAAACAAAGGGGAAACCTTTTTAGAGAAGACAGAATGTAATTACTTGCATTCCTGAATACATACCCATTACACAGTGAAGTGTCATGACTTTTTGATGACTGTGTGTACTCCAGCCCTTTTTCAGATTTCACCTGAAAGCTGACTTAATGGCCTTTGTGCCTCCCAATATCATGACTTTGCAAAGAGGATACAAATTATACTGATAACATTAACCATCACATTTTGTAGTCTTTGGATTTCTCTGAACTTCTTTCTTCTGATAGCTGATCAGTGTCAGCCCAGCTTACTTTCTGTTAGCACTTAATATAGTACAAGCATCAGTTGGACCGGGAGTGAACTATACATTGCAGTCTTCTCATTTTCATTCACTTCAGCTTTTTGGCATTTTGTTGTTTCGGTGTCAGTTTTGTTTTGGTGTTTGTTGGTTGGGGTTTATTGGTTGTTGTTATTTTTTGCCCCCCCCCCCTTTTTTTTAAACACTGTATTGAGCAGAGAGGATTTTTTTTCCTCTTTCTGCTTATTCTTACTAAAGTCCTCTCAACTGTCTTAAGAGTCAATGTCACTGTTTTAAGAAATACTCCTTTGTAAAAATAGCTGGAACATTTGTGAGAAATTAGCTTGTATTATGAAAAGGAAGATAGCAAGATGCTAACTTTCTACACAATATCTGTAATTTGTGTTTATTTTATTTCCTGTTGATTTATTGCCATGAGTCTCTTGGCTTTCTCCCAAACATCTCTTGGCAACAGAGTCAACCAAATTAATTTTGTACAAGAAAAGATCTACTATAGTAACTTAAAGTCTGTCTTCATCATCTTGCTAATGATCTCTTGTGTGCTGCTCTGTACTTGGTTTATTTTCCCTTGCTTGATAAATGTGAAAAGAAAATCTTGGAGTACATATTATAACTATGACCTTGCTTCTCCCTTTTGAGAGCACTTTTAATCTTCTGTGATCTGTCATGTTGGAAAAGGTCCTCCTGAAGAAATTTTATTCTTTATCCTCTATAGATTAGTTCCTCACTATTCTGTTTCATAGCTGATCCTCATTTAACATTTACAATTTCCTGATATACATTGCAGAATATAGAGTAATTTGTTTCTTGTGGCTATTACTAGCTGAATTTAGAGAAGTATTGTTCTGAAGCGAGTTGATCCTGCAGCTTTAACTATATTTCCGCAGTAGTTTAGTTTTGAGTTATTGACACTTAAAGCTTTGCCTTTTTTTTTTTTTTTTTTTTTTTTAATAAATCACAAATCAAGTAATAAGTTTAAGCCTTCTGTTTAGTTCTTCTGGCCGCTTCTAAAGTGAAGGAAATGGACATTATATCACAGCATACATTTCACATGTCAATGTCATGCTGGAAATATGGATAGGCTAGAGGTTATCTTGAACTCGGGTTGGTTGCTGAATGAATAACCCTCGTTCAAATCAAGTCTTTACAAGCTCCTCAGTGATAATAACCATACTGTTGTAAAATCTTTGGCTGACATCCATCTCCATTGTTCTTTACATGGTGTACCAGGCTACCATCTCTGTATCTGTTTTTCCAGACTTAGTGAGGCATAGCTTTATCTTCATGAAACATAAATGATAATAAGTAAGTTTTTTGAAATTTCTGTTATTCCACTAACACAGAAGTTCTTTGCACAGAGGCTGGCAGATCTACCAAAAAGTTTAAAAGGCAAGAAAAAAATATTCTTTGTGGTTTATGACAATTTTCAAATTCTTTTATTGCCAGCATTCTGCTTTACAACTGTTCAGTTCACAAGAATCTATCTATAACTGAAGAAGGCAGCCAAAAGGGGGTGACTATTCTCAAAGAGATGACCCAAGGGATGATCTGTAACCATGATAATTAAAGTTAATCCTGAAACATGTGTCACTGAGCTCCATAAAAGACGTGCTCTACTGGGGGCCTTGCAGTGGTAGAAAATCAAACCCAGTGTCTGAGTACTGGTCTTTTTCTGAAAAAAGTGGTGGCTTATGGGTGGTTATAAAGTATTCTCAGCCCAAACTAGTGCCTTTTGCCAGAAGCCTCACAGCGATGCACTACATATATTCAAATAAGTTGTAAAGAATCTGAGACAGACCCTCCACATTTAGACCTGTACGTATAAATGTTTATAGGATAGCCATTACAGCCAGCAGTGAGCTAACATCAGAAGGCCTGAGAAGACATTGACATCCCTTGGGACCAATAAGGCTGGTAGACTTGGTTTTTTAAGTGTTGTTTTCAGTGTACGACTTGTGGGGGGGAAGAGTACCATTGACTGGTGCGTGAGCTGGATCTCCTATATGAACCATTGGCCTGACCTTTATATTCTTCCTTGAAAAGAAAATTTTTGTGAGGTGACTTCTGCTGAGTTCTGTAACCTTCTGACCAGCCAACCCCTATTGCCTGAGAAGCTTTGAGAGGAGAAAGGCCATTCTTTGTATGCAAGAATGTATAACTCATGTTGTATCAAATTTTTGAAATTCGAGCACAGTTGTCACGTTACTGTTAGGATTGTCTCTTGGAAGTACGAAACGTTTTTTACTCATCTAACAATAGCATTACAACCTACATATTTTTTAAAAAAATCTGTGTGCACAATCAAGGCAGAGTTAAATTATTGTCCTGGTCTTTAAAGAGATAATAAACTAGTTTAATGTATGAGGTAGGGAAAAAAGAATTCAGGAGGGAGAAATACACCTACATGCAGGTTCCTAAATAAAGTCTGAATATGATTTTGGGCTCGGAAAGAAGAAAACTAGCTTACTCCTACATAGTGTAAGCTGTTAGTCAAGTACTTAGAATGAAAGGGTGAAGTGTAGAATTTTACAATTAAATATTTCAATTTCATAAGTTGGGTGGGCATGGAGACCCAGAAAATTGTAGCTGTATACGTGATACCACTTTTACCATGGTTGTTGATGATGATGTGGAAGTGAGCAAATGATTCAGACTGGTGATGTTTGAAAAATGGCAGATTGCTGATGTTTTAGATGGAGAAATAAACAGGTGTAAATGTTAATTTACATTGAAAAGGTTCCATTTCAATGGCCAAAGTGTTGTGTATCTAGGAATGAAGTGTAGGACAAAATTGTTGAGTGAGAAAGAACTCCAGAAAGGATTTATTAGTCAATATTTAGATGTGCTCATGTTCTTAATGTAGTACCATGGTCCAATGAATTAATGGCATCTCTATAGG
>JAVJGJ010000060.1:39883445-39917429 GCA_035590215.1 Microhierax caerulescens | reverse complement strand
GGCCAGTATAAAAGCATTTTTTAGAAATAAGGGAATAGATTCATTATAGATTTGATACAGAAGGAATCACTTCTGGAACAATGTGTTCATTCCTGATGTTCATGATTACATTGATATTGAAATATGGAGAGTTTGAGGGGAAAAAAACCCCACACTACAGGAATGATTAACGTAATGAAAGACACCTTCTGCAGAAAGTAAAGCTTAACTTGTTCACACTATTTTAGCTGTCTGTTTGGGGAACTTGATAGGAGTTTTTTATCTGTCAGGTAGAACTAAACCAAAAACTCCAATTGTTGATAGGTGAAGCTGGACAGAAGACAACAAGGAATTGGATTTGGATACTCCTCAGCACTGTGAGTAATTAATCATGAAATAATTTTCACTATGGAAGATAATAAATCAAGAGGGATTTTTTTTTCTAAGGATGTTCTGTGAATCTATATCAGCAGATATGTAGTTAAAATATAATGGGATATTAAAGATGTACTACTAGAAAAAATATTTTTTGTAAATTGGAAATAATCTGAAGCAAAGGCGATAACCAGAACCAATATCATAGAGTAACCTTTGAAGCTGATAATTTTCTTTTATTGAAAATATTAAACTAAAGCCTACAATGTTAAAGCAAGTCACATACTGTTAGTGAAATATTGAAGCCTATGATAATGAACACATTGTAGTTTCTGTTTGCATAGGCCTTCCATGGCACCGATTTATAAAAATATACACAGTGCTCATCAGCATCTCGTGTGCTCAATTTCCGTGATATAGGTGTCAGAATACTTTGATAAATGGATGAATAAAAATTTATTGTGAATAATGATTATAATTATTTAAAAAAGTGCAGACATGGTGAGCCACAAAATTGTTAGATTTTTTTTTGTGACTCTGATAATGCTTGTGGACCTTAAGTAAGAAGCACCAGGTTGTTGAAATCATTTACACCTGAGTCCTGGTGTCACAGCACCTAAACACCTTCACGTTCTTCTCCTTATTGAAGGTGATGGAATGTTACAATTTCTTACAATTATTCATCCCTCTAGTTCCTTGCTGAATTAGTGTAAGATGCTTAAAAAAAACAATGGATTTTGGAAGTTTTTTTCTGATGTGGCATTTTAAATTAAGGATTCATTTTGCCACAACAGATTCTCAGGTTTAAATCCTTTCTCAGCTTGATTTTTAATTTAGTCCTTCATATACAGCCACTGATTGCTATACTTTTCTGCTTAACAGAGGTTACTGTGAGTTGGTTTTCTTTTGATCAAAGGCAGTTGGGTATTCTTCTGTGCTATACTGGAGGAAGTAAGTCCCTGGGCTCATCTCTACAAATAAGATTTCCCATGAATAATGATGCTGTGCATTTTTCACTAAGGCTTCCGTATTTGTTTTTTTAAAAACATAATATTTGTGCGTTATCAGATGAAATGTGTAAAGTGCAGCATCTTGTTTCCCCAAAATCCTTGTGGAAACAATAATAAGTTATAAAGTTACAATTACTTGTATTATATGGGATCGATTAGACTAGCTAGGAACACATCTGCATTTAAGCAGCTCAACCTCATTTTCAGTGCCCTTGATAATAAAATTTCTTTCTATCTTTAGGATTTTTCATCAATTGATTTCTGTGTATTTTATCATTTAGGGTATCATGTTCAAATGTGTACTAAGAAAATAAGTTTCAAAATAGCAAAATCCCTGTAGCACAGGGTATGGCAAATACCTCTGAAGTTCATGTCAAGGGGATTGATCCACAGCTGGTATCACAAGTAAGGCCATGAACACACTGCCTCAAAGTCAACTTCTTCACCTATGCAGGAAACAAGTTACTATTGCATTGTGACTTCATAATATTCGTAATACTTTCTCTTCTGTTTGCTCCTTGTAGTACTCTTTCCCTATGCTCAGATTTTTGTCAGTTTAATTGTATTTCAATTAGATTCTTGCTTAGAGAAATGGAAAGCAGTAGGCATTCCCCTTGCAGTGTAACTGTCCAGAAAATAATAATTCAGTTTTGGTCAGGAAAAAACAGAACTCTCCATGACAGAGAGAGAATACATCTGTCAGGATGTATTCCCTTGGGTTTTGCTACTCTGAGTAATATGGAAGGAAATGTTCAAATGTTTGTAATTGGAAATAAGAGCAAAAACCCCCATGACAATATTTAAAGTACTGTTTTTCTGAGACACTCGGACATGAACCTTTTGCTCCGAGGTCTGTTGCTTATGCATTAACTGCAATAATATCAAGAATTTGGTGTATAGAACACACATTTTTGCCTGCATACCCTTAAAGAACTAAACATCTGTTGATATTTTCATATTAACTAGGGATAACTATGGAATGGATCATGAATGAATTAATGTCAGTGGATCAGCAAATAATAATAACAACAACAAGAAGAAATAATAAAATCACCTGCACACAAACAGCTTAAATTGTACTCTGAATCTAGGCTTCCACAATTTTTATTTCTTATGTCTCAAGGTTGTGGTTTTTTCTTTTTTTTTTTTAATGCTAAGGCATAGGCAAACTATCAAGTAAGTCTGGTAGCAAATACTTCTGCTCTGCTATTTGCACTTTTTGAACATGTGCACCAAATACACTTTTTTTTTTGTGAGAGAGATTGGGGGAAGTTTCTGAGGGAAATTTCAGTCATGCTTATAGAAGTAGTGCAATATGAGTAAGTTAAAAATATACTGTTGCAGACTAGTAAATATTCCACCCAGGACTGGCCCAGGTTTCAGATGAAGTACTAGACTAATCTTGTCTAATTTTGACTTTTAAAAGCTGAAAAGAGGTAATATGACTTATTTGGTACACAATGACTGCAAACAGTGTTCCTGCTCTGCATTTATATTTAATGTCGAGCCTGGAATGACCACAGAACATTAAAACAAACTGTAACTTCTGTGCATAACTGTGGGTTTTTTTGTTCAACAAGCCTGCTGAGGAGTCAAGAGTCTGATTAATATCTAGTATTTGTGTAGTGTGTTTTATTCTAGGCACTAGTCTTACAGACATTCTAAGTGTTTTGGCTTGTTGCTGTGGTTTCATAAGAAATACAATGAATCTGGAGGTTTACAAATAATGTAGAGAACACAAGAAGTTCTTGGCTTGATAGAATACAGTAAGAAAAGGCTATTTCTTAACTTGCTAGGGCTTTGTTTTGCTTTGTTTTTCTTTTATTGACAACTTTTGTTGTATTTTTTTCATTTCTTTTCTGTTTTAGTCAAAATAAAAATCAGGGTCAGTTAACAAAAAAAAAGACAGATACAGGGCTAATTTAGCATGGTGTCTACAGCTCAAAAATGGATCGGAGGACGTGTAGATTCTTTCCTGGTCGTATTTCCACCGGGCAGAGTGATACCATGTCATTACATCTGCGGAAGCTTGGATTTTCTATCAGTAAAATATGGCCAGGTCCATTTGGTTTTATAAAGTGCTTTGAGATTTGTTTGCTGTAATATTACGTAGACAGACAAATTCTTATTAAACTCATGTGATGCTTAGCAGGAGACCCACATCAATATCTTCTTGAAACAAGTCCTATGTTTGCCTCAGAATCTCTCTCAAGTAGACATTTTGTTTGCATTGGATTTGCTAGGTATAAGGTGTTGCCCTTTTGTTTTTAATAATGTTGTGGTTTAACCACAGCCATCAACCAAGCACCACACAGCTGCTCACTCACTCCCTGCCCCCAGAGGGATGTGGAGTAAATTTGGGAGAAAGGTAAAACTTGAGGGTTAAGATTAGAAGAATTTAATAATTTAAATAAAATAATAATAACAACCATAACAATAATCATAATAACAGCAATAATAATAAATCATAATAACAATTGTAACGAGGGCAGAGAGGAAGAAAGGAGTAAAATCCCAAAGGAAATAACTCTAAGTGATGCACAATACAATTGCTCACCACCCACTGACCAGCCAGTCCCTGAGCAATGATTGGCAGCCCCAGCCAACTCCCTCCAGTTATATACCCAGCATGACATGCTGTGGTATGGAAAATCCCTTTGGCTAGTTCAGATCAGCTCCCCTGGCTGTGTCCCCTCCCAGTTTCTTGTGCCCTTCCAGCCCTTTCACTGGCAGGATCTTAGGAACTAAAAAGTCCTTGACTTAGTATGAACATTACTGAACGACAACTAAAATGAACATTGTTCCCATACTAAATCTAAAACACAACATTCCACCAGATACTGAGAAGAAAATTATCCCAGATGAAATAAGGACAAATAACTTTGAGAAATTATTTAAAAGAATAAATTTAAAGTTACTGGTACTTGAAATCAAGACAGAACTGGCAAAACAAATGATCTACACTGTGGGAATATTTTGGAAGTTGCGTGTACATAAGTTTGCAATAATATTTTGTTATTTTAGAACTTGATTAATGGTCAGGTATTACCCAATAAAACATTCCCCTTTGTAGAAAAATAGTGGAAAAAAATATTTTATCTGAATGAAATCTTACCTTTGTAACATAAAGGACATATCCATTTCGATTTGTGTCAAACAGCTGAGTTAATCTGGCACAAATATTCAAAAGGTTTTACAGAACACATAGAAGGAAATAATAATTGTCTAAATTGTTACAGTTGCAAGGGTAGGCTTCACATTAGAGCATGTATTTTACAGAAAGACGATCTTTTTAATTAGCTGTATAGTATACAAAATATGCTATAAAGGTTTCTGATTATTTTACAAGACTGAACAGATACATTTTCACTGGGTAAGTGGTAATATCTGTTTGAACAAGAAGTTTTACAGGCATTAGCTGCCACATATAAATGAATCTAGAATTATTGGTCCAACAGAGAAATACAACAATCTTATTGACTTAACAAATGGAGACATTTGAGTGGTATAAGGTTGCCCTGAAAAGCAGAATTTTCATTATAACATGTAGCCAGGAACTATCTGATGGAAGAGGAAAATAGAATCTAACACCTAGGTGAAAATATTTCTGAAGAAAAATTAAAAAGTAGGAATCTAAAAGTCACATACCAAGTAAGAAGTGTACTGATTTAAAATTCATGTATTAATTCTTATAGAAGAGTTTTGCCCTTTTCTATTAAAGGGTTGAATTTAAGTTATAGAAAAATACTTTTTCCCAAACTGCTCATGTAGTGACGTCAGATTGAAGTCTTTTGTGTACCTCTATCTCCTATAGTGTATGATGATAAACGAAGCATATATTTCTAGCTCAACCTGTCCCTCTATTATTGAACTTGATGTAATTGTTTTTAAAATACTGAGCTTAATCCAGTATTTCAACATGATCTGGGGTTTAATCAAAATCATGATTACAGCACTTTTTATGGTAACGTCTCATTTATTCCACATTTCCTAACACAGCACAATAGTATAGGATTAAAGGCTACACAACTGCTTGTATCTCTGCCACATCTTCCCTGTGTCCAGGAAAAGATGTTACCACACTGCACCTCATTTTACAGATCTGTGAAATATGGATAATTATACAGGTGTTTTGAGTTCTTCCTTACAGGTGTTTTGAGTTCTGTCAGTGTGCCACACATTACATTATCATCTACTTTTATTCTGTGATGCTATTCATCATAACTTGGAATGATTAAGAAAACTATTAGGATATAGTTAGGAAAGCTATATCTGAGTGTGCAGAGGTCCAATAGAAGATTGATGCAGATAGTTAAAAGTATTGTATGTGTTTTCCTACAGATTTCTAAAGTTCACGCTGAAGGTCTGTCCTGAGGCTGAACAAGGTCTGGGAAGGTTTACAGATGGCTTTGCTTTGACAAGAGCAGATAGATAGCTTTGACACTTAATGAGGGTAATAATTTGTCTGGCTACTGAAATAGTTTTTCCTACCCAGCAATATCACCTCTCTTGCCCAAGTTAAGCTGGAGCCTGCTGTTTCTCATCCGTAAGTATCTTTGATATAAGAGACTGAAAATGTGCATGTTAGGTGTGTTTTATAGAGGCATATAGTAAGCTGTGTGCAACCATTCTTTCAGTGACAGTTGTTTTTTACCCCGTGTGTGTACTGGGAGAGGTCTAGTTATTGTAACCTGATCATATATGTAGGGTCAGTTCACAATCATACCATAATATAATTAATAATGTATGGAATATATTCTACACAGAAGACATAATTATAAGGCATAATCATATACTGAAGGACAGTCTATCTCTAAACTCCATAGCTGGCATCTTGTGACTCATCATCAGACTATCTGGGTTTTGTTCCTGAGGAATAAATGAAGTCAGCACTGTTATCTGTGCTTGGTACTATCCTGTGATCCACTTTGTTTTAAAGACAGCTGATAGATCCCACAGTGTCAGTATTGATGTGAATCTCCTTCCCCTGGCCATAAGGACACGATCCATCAGTTATCATCCTGCTTCATGTTTGTGAGGGGGCTGTGTGAAGTGTTTACACCTCATAGTTTGCCAGTAAATGACAATAGACATCAGTTTGTGTCTACCTCATGAATTTGAAACTTTCATGAAGATGAATGGAGTATGTCACATCAAATAAGCTCAGTGTCCTCCACTACTGTATTGGGATCCTTTCAGAGCTCCCCCTTCGTGGAGTGCATTTCACCAGTATTGGACATGGCTATTTATATAGCATAGCTGTTTTGGTCAAAGCATTCATTGTTAAGAGAATGTATCGGTACAATTTACTGCAGGCTACTGTGCTTTTTATGGGTATTTGTAAGATTTAATCAAGTGGATTATTAATAGTGATGTATTCTTTTATATTCCTGTGTCTGCAAAGCTTACATTAGTTATGTCTTCAAAAAATATAAAAGGCTGTGTTAACTTCATTTTCTTTTGCATGTATGATTTCACATGTTTTTCTGTCAATGTCATATAAGCAAATTTGGGTTAATTTTATGTTAAGTTGCTGTATTGGATGTAAACGTCAAGAAGTTTAAACAGTGGGAGCTGGTGGTAACACATCTAGTGGGAGCTGGTGGCAACATCTACGCCCACTGAAATCTTTAACTAATTTTTTTTAAAAATGCTTAACTTTGGTGTATCTTCAGCTGGCCTCTGTTGTAATACAGAGCACCATTTTAGGATGAGGGAAGCAGTGTGTGAACAGGAATAATGGTTAAAAAATCAACCCTGTTTTTGATTGACTTGCCTTTTCTGCCTAAGTGTACACATGGGAGACCTAGGAGTATAAGTGCTGTTTCTATCCCCATGATCTATTAAAGCTTTCCACAACCAGTTTTCTACAAGTCTTTATTTTTAAAGCAGAAGCACTAAGGAAGTCAGCAGTCAGTTGTACACTGAAAAGTGAAAATCATTTGACTGCTAGAATAGACTGAACAAAAGTGTTTTTCTCATGTGTTATGGAAAGCTCATGAGCAACTTCCTTTCATTCAGAGTCTATCACCTTTTTTTCATAATGGATTCTGAGAATATTTTAAGCACAGATTATATCTATACATTTTCTATTTCCTTCTGCGGTATATCTTTTCTTCCTCAAAGTACAGCTAAAATCTTGCCCTTCTGGTTTTGCTAACCTTTGTTTCGTCTCACACTTGAAATTATATTATAAATTGTATGTGGCAAGGCCCATTCATTCTTAGAGTAGTCTGAAGTGCCTAGTAGAATTTCATGTGCTGTAAAGCTAATGGCTAAACATTAAAAAAAAAAACCCAAAACCAACCACCTTTTGGTTATATGTAATTCTGAGGATGGCTGTGATGCTGATGCATAGTTTAAATGAACAGGCTGTGAGACAGATATTCTCATTTTAAATGATGCTAAAATTGAGCCTTTCAGGCCAGTAAAGCAAGCTGAAAGAAAGTAGGAATGTAATAGTGTATTTTAAATATAAATAATAGCAAGAAGAGTTTGAATTATGATAGCGATACCTTGCTGTGACCAAAGGAAATCTATAGTAGAGTAGGGAACAGACCTCAGTTTCTCTAGTTTTCAACCCAGTGGTACAAACACCAAGGAATGAACTTTAATATCTTGTACCTCATTCACTGCTTTTATGTTTTGTATAAAGGGAGCAGAGAGCAGTCTAAGCAGTTTCACTTTTTGAATCCTGTGACCTTCTAATTAAGAAACTTCTCCAAATTACTTTTATTGCTTTTTTGCTAGAAGACAGAATTTGTATGAGATTTTCCATGCCTTTTAACAAGACAAAACAAAGAAAACTGCTGTCATGCAAAATCATGCTAGTGTTCATAGGTTTATCAGCAGTGTCAAGATTTCTTGGTTCAGCTTCTGGCTTTGTGTGGAAATGTGGTTTGGTAACTGTGGAGAGCACAGCCAAACACATAGATTTGAAATGCAGCTTGGCTAAGTGTGTGCAACTTGGGTCTGCTCTGTTAAAAACCTGGGGTTTGATTCCTGCTGCACCACAAATGACAGCTCCTGAGTTAATCCATCTGCAAAATATGGCAAATGATACTTGTCTTTTTCTTAATGAGGCCTTGCTGCATAATAAGGGTTATGTAGTGCACAGAATTATTAACGTTGGATGAAGAGCTGCAACTAGAGCTTGTGGCTCACTGCCCATCGTATTTTTGCTAGGCTAAAAGGGTGCTTTACAGATGTAATTTGCTCATGTACTCTGGAGCTGTATATGAGTTTTTGCAAGGTTTGGAGTATAATAGATGTGATTAGCATATTGGGAGTGCCATGGAGCTCCAGGCATGCCTAATGCAGTTAGAAGCTTGGTGTGCTGGGAACAAAAACTCAGAGGAGTTGGCATGTCAGGAACTGTGGGCCTCAAGTACTCTCAGCACAGATGTAGTTCATTCATGGGAATGACTGAGTGACTCCTGCTGAAAGTGTAAGGAGGACTGAGAAGAGGTAACCCTGAGTCAGAAAGAGAATGTGTGGATGATTGTAGAAAGTATTAATGTTTGGCAAAATTAAAATTAGAATTTGACAATTAAAGTTGATCGACATCTACTGAAATGGCTTATGCTGAGGCTTTTTATATTGCTTCTTTGTAGGCAAAATGTCTGTTGATGCCAATAAGATTTATTTCTGTGTAAGGAAGGCTAGAATACTTTGCAGGTAGTTAAGGCCTGGTTTGCATCAGAAATTGTAGAGGAATGGTTGTGCTGGGCAAGTATAATTTGTAAGGACACTTGTAAGTGGTACAGGTCTCTGTAAGCAGATCCCTAGTTGTTGTCAGAATTTTGCTGAAACTGATGATGATACAATATACATGTCAGCTGAGGAACTAATGTCATGAGAAAGGAATTCAGGCTTAACTCTGCTAAGTGGGGTGGAAAGAAAGTGGAGGCATCTTCTACTTATGTCTCCCCTGCATTACCTTGTTTTGGTTTCCTGACAATGTTGATGGTCAAAGAAACCTGACTGAAGCTGGATCACTTAATCAGGGAGAGGGCAGGATAAGACTCATTTATACCTGTTCACATTTGTCTTCATGAATCAGTAAGTAACTGCCTAGCCCTTTCTGCAGCAGTAGGGTTAAGGGGCATTTAATAGTGAGCATTCAATGTAATTAAATATTTGCAAGTATGTTGCACATATTTTGTTTTCACTGAAGTTATCAGTAAAGCCCTGCATTCCATAAGGTACTAATGCAGTATGGCAGAGATAAGTATATCATAGAGGGAGGAGGAGAGCTAAAGTACTGTCATATGTAAGCTATTAGTGTAATTACATTTTTTAAGTGGTGCCTTAAATTGGTTGCTTGAACTGCATTTCCAGTTTGTGTAGAAGAAACAGTGGAAAATAATTTATACGAAGGCCTCAACCTTTTGTTTAAGTCAACAGCACATAAAGCATTTTAAGTTTGCTTTTTTATTGTTGAAGTCCCATAATCTATGAGGCAGACTTGGTCATGAAGTAGCTTGTTATTAAAATATAATATCATGTTCATCTGTGATTATTATTTTAATTCAGTGCTCAGTTGACTTATACAAAGCTGCCTGAACTCTTTCAGTAACCACTCTCCATTCGCCTACATTACATTTAATTTATACCAAGATGATAAAAAATTTGATTTATTTTACAACAGATCAGTAATTGTGCTCTACAAATAAGTCCGTAATGATAATCAACAGCATTTTCAACATAATTTAATTTGTCTTCTCCCGAGAGGTAGTTAAATGCAGTAATAATAACACTACTGTTATGGACTCTGCTGCAGTTAATCATGGCCTGAATATGCAGACAGCCCCAATATTGTATTGACAGAAATTAAATTAACCATCAGCTTGGGCAATCAGTGGCTGTACAGCTATTAAAAGTAATAAAAGCAACAAACCTCAACCATAGCCAATTACATTTTGACATATAAACGAAAAAAGACAGATGCTTTTGATTTGAAATTTTTATTTTGTTGAAGTAAAGAAGACATATCTTTTCATATACGTTATTTCCCATGCCTTAATTAACCAATAATACACATGACAGCCTAAGAGTCATACTGACATAATGTAGTATCACAGGTATAGTTTGAGTGCCACCTAACCCAAACATTTCATTATCTCCATATACAACGGCTTGGTATAGCATGTTGTTGCAAAAGGTAAATATGAAGATGCATAGACAAGACAAGGTGCAACAAACATTCAAAAACAATTCCAAGAGATTAGAAAAAGGTATCTCTTTGGGTTGAGTGTGGCACATTTTTCTTAACATCCTGCTGAAGTGAGAAAAAAACTTTCAAATTTTCTTAAAAGATAAATGACTTGGGTTCTGTTTTGGAAAGAAGAAAGGAAAAATATTATTTTATTAATAATAATTAATATATTATATTAAATGATTTAATATTTTCACTGTGTAGGTGGTTAGCACTTCATTTTTTTTTTTCTTATGTAAAATGAAGCATCCATAAGTTGGTAAAAATTATCTTTATGTTGTGTTCACTTTAATCTCCATTCCGTCTAGGAAAAATCACACACGTAAGTGTATTCAACAGTGGCTAATTATATAAATTTTAAACTGCAAAGTAAAGATTAAATAATTATATGCACTTGTATATATGTAATATTAAATTATGAAACTTATGTATATTTAAGGGGAAATAGAGTAGTTCACACATAAGGTTTATGGAAATTTTATCTGGAATCAATGTTTTTACTTTTAACAAATCAGAGGAGTTAACAGGTAATAAAATCTGAACATAAAAATTTGTTTATTTTACCATGTAGTTTCTGTAGGTTTGCAGCTTGAAAAGTATGTATTTAATCTTACTGTGGTTTATATCTTATAGTGGTTTATATCTTATAGTGAAAACAATATCTCAAGGTGTAAGTGAAATAAAATGGCATAATATATCATTATTCTTAATCAAAATCAAACCCAGAGCATATAAGAAGAGTATTTTGAGAATTGCAGACTTACCTGTCACTTTAGACGATATTTCATGATCTTACATAGAGTTATCTGGTGTTCTAGTAACTTTCTGACGAGTTTGAAAAACTTGGCATTTGTACAGTGATGTCATGACTTGACTCTGACTGATGACCAAAGTCACAATGTTGTAGAAGGATGAAGCTTTGTAGATCAGAACTTGAATATTATCATCTAACACCATAGTAATCTGTAACAAGCTTAGTCCAGATGCATTGAAAACATAAATATCTGCTTAATTTGACACATATTATTAGTGACTTCATATAATTTTTCCCATTGCTGAGCATTTTGCTGGATAGAGACCTTAGCCAGATGAGGATAATCCTTCACCTCTAAATCTTTTTGCTCCTTAGACTTATTAAATTCAATATAGTTCACTTACACAGGAAAGGAGAATAATCCTGCAGGAACTACAAGATAAAATTCTGTGGCTTGTGTTATGCAGGTCAAACTAGGAGCTCAAGGTTTTTAGAAATTCCCTTCTGGCCATAAACCCCATGCATTAGAGTGCTCAAAAAGTTTGCCCAAGGCAAAGGCAGATTTTAGAGCAGCCCAACTGTAAAATTGGAGACACACAGAAGATGTTTTCAATTTTAAAAAGTCAAATTGTCTATGAGCAGCAGAATGTGCAAGGCCAGGTTTCCTAAGGTGCTTGTTGGGTGTTCCCAGACCCTAGTGAAGCCCCAGGTTCCCCCTCGTAATACCCCTGCAGGCTTCAGATAACCTGTATAGCAAACTCGCCCTGTGCACGTGCGGCCTGGCTGCTGACAAGTGGAGTGTCTAATAGCCAAGGTCTCCCTGCTATTCCTGGATGGGAAACCATGAGGGACTTGGCTTCTTTTGCCACCGATTTTCACAAAACATCTAGGAATGTAATGATCTTTAAAAGTTTTACTCTTTCAAATGTAACTGCAGTTGACCAGTGGTTTGAAAAGGTGCAAAGAGAGACTTGCAGGCATATGCCTGTCAAAAGGGAGGGATTTCTCTTTGCTCTGTAAGGCCAAAATTCAATCCTCTCCAGCCATTTTGAACACAGTCATTCTGTCGTATTTGTAATAGGTCACGATGTTATGAAGGCTTTATTGGACTTCATGGGAATCATCTTTGTAGGCAACGTATTCTTACCTCACCTATTACCGGTCTAGCTGTAATAGATTTCTTCAAAGATAACATTTTGGTGTATATTCCATGTAGCATGTGTGCTTACCTCTAAGTACAAATGTAATAATGTGCTGTCACGTGCTCATGTTTAGATGTAGGGTTGGGTTTAGGTATGTCGTGTAATGGCAAAACTCAGACTTCCTTAAGCTGTACCAGATTGAAAAAAAATCCTTTTCTAGTGATGTTTCTGGGTTTTAATTTTCTTAGAGTTTATAAATAACTTTTTTTTTTTCTAAAGAACAATGTTTTTATAAATAGGTAGTACATGAGGGCCAGTATCTATTGTGGCATTTCTTATGAGGAAAGACAGATATATCATTCATGGCTATTTCAGTGATGAGTTATCTCTCCCCTCTGTAGCCATGAAGATACATGTCATAACAGAGATCAACTATCATTGTAATGTAATTTTTCTCTGTACAGCATGTGTTGTAAATGGTGTTGATTGCTGACAGAAGCTCAGAGGGTGGGAGATATGATTCCTGGTACTCACAGGGCAGGAAATATAACTTAGACAGTGAATATTATATCTGATGCATATTTACTTCTATGCTATAACTTTCTTCCAGGTTCTCTACAAGTTTCCATAAAGCAATCCATTAAAATGTAATCTGGAAATCCTGTTTCCTCAGACACTATATATCTTCACTTTTATTTGTTCAGAGCAAGATACACAACATGGAAGTAAACAGCAGGTTGCAACTGTATTAATTACAAACTGATTCAACAGGATAGGAGTTCTATTAATTATGAGGGTCTATGGGAAAATAATATTTGTCCTGACAAAAATATTTGTCCTGTCCATATATATAATTAGTCCAGTTACATCGTTCACAGTGAATAGTATAATATTTGTGGAATAATATTGTACCAAAGCTGCGTAAGTTTTACAGACATTTGCACACGTATAACCCCAGAAATATTTCTGTGTCTTCAAGAAGGCTTTTTACTTCATTTGCCAATTTGTTGTATTTTATTTGAAATATTTAGACAATGTAAAACTCTTTATTGATATTATACTAGTAAATAATTAAGTTAAAATTAAGGTCAGGAAATTAAAATAATAGAGCTCTTAAAAACTCCTATCTCAGCTATCTGTTGGATGGCATTTTTCTGTTCCAGATGTTCCTATTTTAGTAATTTTTTTTATTTATAAATTTTTTTAGTAATTTTCTATTATTACTCTTTATGGATAACATAAAATGAGAAAATATTAACATTGAACACCCACTACTTTAAACTGTTAACTTTTGCATTCCTTCGTTCTGATATTGATGATCTTAATGTTGCATGATCATGCTTTTCTCTTTCTAAAGTTGTCTTGGATGAGAAGTATTTTAGAAAAAATTATCAATAAGAACAAATTTTGAAATTACTGTTTCTATGTTTGATATATAGAAATGCATATATATATTTTGTTACATTGCTGTGTTCTTAACCACATTAGAATTAAAAATATTTGCTTAAATTAACAGCAATCAAGAGAATACATATACAAAGAACAGAGAGGTTGGTGTGGGGTGAAATTTATTGCAAAGTAATTGTGAGTCAGAACAGAAAGCTGTTTAAATGACCTGAAATTTTCACTGAAAAAAACAAAGCTATTTCTTCATGTTCCTTCTTTCCTTGTTTTTTTTCTAACAGCTAAGTTGTAAATGATACTTGATTTTGTGGGAATATATTGAGGCCCAATGACTAACCAGTGAAAGGAAGACTGGCTTTTTGGTTAGAAAGGTCTCTACATGTTGCTATACTTTGTAGCTTTTATGATTTGAAAGAAAAAAAATATTTCTTTTATTCCTCTCATCCTTTCTGGAGTTGAGACCACATATTTGGATTGTCTGTGCTTTTGAACTTTGGTGTCTTACCACAATTCAGTGACACCTCAGCAAGGTAGACTCCAAGAGGACATCCCGCATATCCTAGAAAATTATAGACTGGAAGAAAAAAAATTGCTTCAGGATGTATAGCTTGTTCATGTTGCTATCTCTGTCTAACAATTTATTTTGATCTAGCATTAATGAAAGCATGCCCACACTGATTCTTAAGGAAACTCAAAGGCTGTGGACACAAACTGGTACTGGTATTTCACACTGTACCCTCTCAAAAAGATAGGACATAAACCCACGAGTCGATCTGTAGTACTGGAGTCGATCAGTCAGTAACTTGGGGATTAATTCATTGCCCACTTTTGGTAAATACAGAATCTTGTCGTACTTTCCTTGGGAGTGAGTATGTTAAAGCAGATGCCGCAAGTGCAGTTGCTGTTATCTAGACTGTGCGTTTGAGATATCCAGATATTTACATTATTACTAACCTCTACATGAACACAGCTGTCCTCTTGCTCACAGGACATGCCATGGGAATGGGAGCTGGCAGTTGACTGGCTCTAGAGCTGCAGGGTGGCTGCCCAGATATATGTGTAACTTAAGCAGTGGGAAGAAACAGCTTGATTCTAAGCAACAGTTGAACACTAAACATCACCCTTGTTATGCTGGTATTGTCTAGAAACTAGAGTGGCAACAGATCAAAACAGAAAACCATAACTTAAAGAAACAACATGATATTTTGATAGCACTCATTTTAAGAATACAAGCACATACCAGCTTGATTTTAAGTATGTTGTTGTTTTAAAATTGTAACAGCTGAGTGAGCCCTTCTCTGGATAAGCTTTTTGTATTAGCTGTCAGTTCCTTGACTTCTGTTCGTTCCCAAAAAGTGCTAAAGGACATATTTCCTTAATATCTTTATGGCCAAGTAGTTGCTAGACTGAAACATCTGATACAGCAGTCTGATCCTTCTTCTGTTTAAATTTCACCATAATTGCAAAATTATGTGATTTGAATCAAATGGCACAAACAGCTGACCTGTAATGCAAATTATATAATCTCATAAAGAGGGATGAGAGATTAGAAATCAAATATATTAAAGGTAACATTCACTGTAAGCTCTTAGGGTTTCTGAGTATGAGACTACACCAGGAAAAAGGAACACAGAATATACCACCTCAAACTACTTAATCATCCTTCTTGTAACCTTTTATTTTTAAAACAATTAATCGACATATTATAAACTGCTACTTTATAATTTTCACCTCCCAGTCTGGCTTTGCCTTCTATTCCATCGCAGTATTTCCTTTCCATCCATGACATCATCTTAACCCTCACTAGGGGAAGAGGGAAAAGAGGCAGAGAGGGAAAAAAAGAAAAAAACCCCACCACCAAAACAAAACGAACAAAAAAAACCCTTCCTTGGCAACAGAAATACCTTTAAGTGTAACATAATTACCATCTCTCTGCCCTTTCTCCCCCCTCTGGGACTATTCAGCAAACCCTACAACATACACTTAAATCTTCAACTTCTCAGAGACACTACACGCAGATGGGAAAGATTTGATTAAAATTACAGTGCTTTAGGTTCAACTTCACCTATTAAGAAAAAAAAGGATCTGGTTCTGGACTTTTTTCCCTGAGAAATAACTAGGCCACAGTAATTACAGACAGGGCCCTGCTGTGCACCATGAATAGGATCCCTGGGGTGGTATTTTCCTGTTACCTGTCTATGTAGGGCTGTTGACATCAACATGAATGATAACTATGCCAGGTTTCTTTTTTTTTTCTTCCTTTTTTTTTTGTTGTTTTGTTTTACTTTTTTTTTTTTATTATTTTATTTTATTCTTTTTATGCCTTAGAAAAAGAAGGGGAGGAGAAAGAGAAGAATTGTTGTGATATACATTTTCTGTAACAAGGATGCTTTTATGTATTTTTCTATACATCTGTGTGATTATTTTCTTCAATTGTTTTTCTTGAAGTTGAATTTTGGCCTTCAAGCAATAAACAGACCAACACAAGGTAAGTAATAGGTATAGAACATTAGACACTGTGGCTGTTTAAATGTTAGCCCTTTTCTCAGTATCCAAATTAGTAGGAGCTTTCATTTTTGACCACTGAATCAATTTAAGACAACTGATTTGTACAACTGGTACTGTCCATTAATTTTATTTTCATTTCAAGCCATATTAAACATTAAAAGCTATATTTTGTTACTGTTTCAGCTAATAAAAGCACTGAACTACTCAGAAAAAGCTTTACTCTGTATTATGTTGCACTGGTGAAATGGAGACTAGAATTGTAGCTGATGGCACACCCCAGGAAGTGAACAGAATCAGGGGAAAGTGTATTCGAAGAAAATATCTAAATAAGAAAGGTAAGGAAATAGCAATAAGCAATATTGTCAATATGTTAGGATGGGGCTAAAGAAAAGCAGTGGAAGGTTAGATTGAGCTTTGACCATAACTGCAAGTGCATATAGGAGACTGATGGAATTTAGAAGAGATACTGTCTGTAAGTCTTCCAAAAATGGCAAAAGCTTAAGGATAAGATGGGAGAATAACAGCAGGAGTTGGAATGGAATATATGTATTTTTTGCTGGAAAAAGCAGACAAAAAGCAGAAAAGACAAAGTCCTTTCTATCTCTTGTTACTCTGTGTTTGTGAAAGAAATATAAAGCACTGAACTGACCAGCAGAGAGTTTTGCCAAACTCAGATGAAGCTCAGACTCAACTAATAACAGAAAGCTGAGGTACCTCTTACATCATGTGCTCAACTCAACCTTCTAGAAGATGGCCTTCATGGTTTGGGAGACTGAGGAAAAGACAAGATAAATGAATCTTTGTTCTATTGACTCTTGACTGATACTTGCCTTGAAAGTGTCTACTGCTAGCTGTTGTAAGTAAATGTATCCCTGAAGGAACCTGTCCGTCTTAAATTCAATTGTCGGAGCCAGTGCAGGTAGCTTAGGAGAACTGGGAAGATGTAACCTGTTCCCTGACAAGAAGTCCTCACCCTGTCCCAAGAGAATCCTGGAACAGAAGAGAATCAGGACTAGTACAGCAGAAAAGTAATTGGCTTTTGTAGATATCAAGCAAAAAAAGAGGTTTTAGGAGGGATAGTTTACTGAAAACTCTCTAAGAATACTAATAGGAACTGGTTCATGCTAGGGTACCTGAAAAGCTTGAGAAGGAAGCTAGCATCATGACTTAGCCAAAGGTGAGAGCTATTGATTGAGAAATGACATACAGGCTGAGCATAGGCTCTGCTGCTCCATGGAAAGCTGGAGGTGCTTATGTTTGATGTAATAACATAACAGAGCCAGACAAAGGGATAAAGAAAGAGGAATGACATAGTCAAAGCAACAGCCTGAGAAAATGATCTTTGAGTAAATGATCTTTGCAGCAGAATTGTGAATGGATATGAGCAGGGTATGACTGTATTTTTCAAGATTTGAGAAAAGGATGTTGCAGGGATCAAGATGAGAGATAGGAGTCTGGATACATTACTTAGATGAATGGGATGCAGAAATAATCTCAGCAAGACTTAAAAGTTTCACTGTTAGGGCATAGGCATAGGGCACTGAGCTGAAGAAGGTTCTGACTTCATGGGCCTGAATGGCAGACAGGGTGTGGATACTGTCTGCAGTGACTTGGAATAATGGGAGAAAAAAATTTCTCTTCTCCATATTGAGCTCTAGCTGACTAACTTATATCTGCAAAGAGATGTGTGAGAGAGAGAGGCTTAGATTTTACTTTGGAAAGAATTGGGCAGGTAAAGGAAACAGGGGAATGGATAAGATACCGGAGATCTTAGAGCTCATCCCTGAAGGCATGCTGTTGGCTGGCTGCAAAAATCCAGTGCTATAAATGCAGAGACTCAGTCTTCTTTCTGTTTGTTATAACCATGATAAAGATGAGTCTTGCTATTCCAAGAAAGAAAAGGTGATGGGATTGCTATGGGAGTTGAAGCATCAGGAGTTAGAGAATGAAATTTCATGGTGTTTTTTAGAGGTGATGTGTGAAACTACTGCCTTCCAGGAATGCCACTTCAAGGGAGGATGGAAGAGCAGAAAGGAGAGCAGAAAGGGTGAGGCTTAGTTCTCTCTGTGTGTTTCTCATGTGGAATGGAGATTAATGTTTTTGACATTTGCTCTCTATTGAAATGGAGGGGGCTGAGAGTGCCATGCTTGGAAGTCTTGTGGGAGGGAGCTCACCTCCAGTCATGTTAAGGTGTCCCTGCTTTCTCACTTGGAGCAGTCGTGAAGCTAATCTGCACAGTGCTGCATTGTGCTGATGAGTCACATTCTCCATTTGGTGTTTTTTTCCATTCCCTTTGTACTTTCATGGGGTCTTCTGTTACTAATTTTGTTTTCTATTTATTGTCCTGGGCTTCCATTCTTCTGTAGTATCCATGTGACATTTTCTGTCTCTTATAAGATTGTTCAGCTCTCTTCTTTTTCAGTCCCTTATTTGCCACCATGGTTATTCCTATTACCATCTTTGGCAATGGACATTGTATTAGGCTCTAAAGTCCTGAGATGGACTTAAGCACTGTAAAGGCAGGGCAGAGCCTTTTTCTGACTCTTTGTCAGCTGAGACAGTGGCTTCTTTCCTTTGAGGCAATTGACAGCTGCAAGGAAACACCTCTGCAGGGCAGGAATACTCCCCTCACTCACTCTTCTCAGCTCCCCAAGCCTCTGTCCATCCCTTCTTCCTTAATTTCATAGCAGCAATTTAATGTGCCTGGCAGTGAAAGAACTGCTTCTGTAGCTTTTTCTTATTTACTTATTTCACACCTTCTGGCCAAATATGAAACGTAACCCTTTGTGCCATAGCTTGCCCTCCTGACTGGCGAAAACGATCTTGGCTCACAATACACCTCCTTTACAGAAAGTGCTCAGCACAGTTAAGATACCTTTCACTACTCACCTCTGGTGGTTTTTGCAAGGAATTTGCTTACCGAGGGTGTGTTTTCCCAAGCACCCTCACAGTTCTAACGATAATAGGTTTATGTACACTGTAGAGTGATGCTGAGCTGATACAGTTGTATTTAGTTCACATTAATCACAGCCTTTTACTTAAAACAGTATACCTCTGGTCTAAACCAATTAAGCTAGTAATATTTAGGCAGAGAGATTAATACAACTTCGAAAAGCTTAACCTTTATCCATAGAAATGTCTTAAGATAAGGAATTTTATTCAGTGGGCTGGATTTGTAGAAAGGCGTGTTTTGGATATAGACATCTAATTGTATGTACTAAACCAGCAGGCAAATAAGCCTGTGCAGGCAGACAAGTTTCAGCTGCTTACAGGAAGATACAAAGATGAAATTATCTCAGTTTAGAGCTAATGCTTGAGAATGTATGGGGAATTAGGGATAGCACCCACCCACAAAATGAAAAGATAAATAGACTAATAGGTAAAGCAGAAAAAAAAAAAAAATCTTTGCTTGTATATAAAAATACACTTTCTCCTTCGTGCATCATGCTGACAAAAGAAAAACAAAATTTTCTTTGATTTCTCAAGTTATGCTAAAGACACATATTGTCATTTTTATTTATAATTTTTCAAGTTGCATTACAGCCTCACCATGAACAAATTCCTGAACTGTAAGTCTAGGATACCATTTTAAGTTCAGGGAATAGATAAACCAGATGCACTTATTTATTATATTTGTATCATAATGTACTTGGGTGCCTTAAAACAATTGATATTAGTTCATCTATCAACTTGGAATTAATCAGAATTTAAGTGGTTTTTTTGAATTAATTAGATATTAATTCAGTACATATTAAATCTATGTTAAAATTAAGCTCAACGAGCTGAAGTGCTCATAATAAGACCTGGTTTCAATGGAGCTTCATGCAGTGTTAGGTCATTGTTATTTGGATAAATTCAAATGGTGAGTACACCAGAAAGTCACTTCTAAGTAAAGCACCTCAGCCCCTAGGACCTGATGTGGTCAACAGGAACAGAGCTGGAAAGGCCACTGTGCCCCAGTACCTGAACCCCTGGCAAGGGAAAGAACTGGAAGAAATTAGATGATCATGAAAAAATTCAGGAAATTAAACCTACCCAGGCTGCAGGGAAAGGCAGAAAATTCCTGGTGTCCCTACTAGTTTGAGTTATTCAAGAAGGCTGTATCAATCAGGCATCTGTAAATGAAAATCCACCTTAGATATATATTATCTAGTGTGCTTGTCTCCTGTCGTAGCCAGTCTGTGCTGATTCAGAGCAAGGCAGTTCTTTCCTGCTGCTGAGTACTTGGGCATTTAAAAGAAATAAATCTTTCCTGACCAATCGAAGCCCTGAAGTATGGGTTTTGATATTGCTGCTTGTCTGGATGCAGAAATTGTAGTAATTTAATAGAACTCCTTTATGGATCATGCAGATGTACCACTTGAAATAAAAGTCACCTACTGCATTCTCCTCTGCATCCCTTCTGGGATTTAAGGTGCAGTCCACATGCTTTACTCAGCGATGGTTGTTTCCACTTGAAATCTCCAAGCAGGTAACTCAGAACATTTTCACCCTGCAGGGCTGCATGTCCCAGCCCAGCTGCCCCAGGACTCCCTCACACTGCCCACAGCCCAGGACCTTGTTTCAGCTCCCTGGAGCCAACAACCCCTGTCCCAGGGATGCTGCAGCAGGGCCAGCCTCCAGCTTCCCACAGCTGTGACCTGTCAAGCCACTTGCAGGCCCACATCCCAGCCCAGCCTCAGTCCATCCCAGAGGGGATGCCTAATTCCAGGAGCTGGGGATGCCACTGGTGTCCCCATAACTGTCTTGCTTCCAGCTACGGTGATGGCATGGTACCCTCAAATCCAGGCTCCCTGATGGGAGGGATCAGTGGAACCCTGCTGTGCCTCCCACACCTCCCCGGTTTTCAGGCACTTATCTTCAAAGAAGCCATGAAATACACAAGCAGTATTTCCTCTGCTGGTCAGATGCCACTGAGGGCTTTACTTCCTCCATCTGTCCCCTTGTGGTGCCTAACAGGGATATTAATTATTTCAGGATTGCCATGGCAGTTCAGAAACCATTTTCATCTTTCCCACATGAATAGGTTGTGGCTTCAGTGGGTGAGGTGTCCTCACGATCAAAAGCAGGGTGGGAAGGATGGCACTGTAAGACTTGAAACTGTGTCCCACCCCCAGGTTTCCTCCCACATCACTGAAGTCCCTGAGTTGCTTTTAGCATCAGACAGAAACCAACAAACTGAAAGTCCAGACACCTTCTATTCTGTGTCCTGGTACCACCACATCCAGAAGAAATGTGTCCTTCTCCCTGGCTCTTCTTCTCACTATAAAATAGATGTTCTACTCTACCAAGCAGCAGACCCAGTAGCTGCACGCTTCCTCTCCAACCTTTCGGTATCCACCCACTGCTCATCCACTGACCTTGGAAAGAAATGCCAGCTCAGGGAGGTTGAATGCTTGTAACCTATCATTTGTGGTTACATATACAATGTAAGGAGCAAATGTTCATCGTTTCATACACATCAGCAAACACCTTGTGTTGTCATGGTTGCATGCCTTGGAAAACTACCTCCTAAATTAGTTTTGCACAGATTTCTGCTCTAAGGGCTTTTCTTTCTCCACAGGCCCTATCAAAAAACCTACCTGCCATGGAGGAGCCAACAGTCCAGGCAGGGCCAGCTTTAGCCAGAGGAATGGGGGTCTGGTTGAGTACCTGTCATCTGAATTATATGAACTGCTTAAAGAACAACTTAGTGAGGGGAGAAAAAAAAAAATCTCAAGCAGTCTTTGGATTTGTCCAATCTGTATAGCACTTTTTTTTTTTTTTCCCTATAATTCTGAAGCTTAGTGGGAGCTGTCTCATTATCATTGTATCGTTTGGGTTCACTGAACACTGTGTTGAATTCCTTACAGAGTGCTGATCAGTTAGTCTTACAAGTAATTCTCTTGGCTATAATACAGGTGCTTGGTAGAGGTGCTATTCACCACCAGGACTAAGTGATACACAGCATGGTCAATAGCAATCCTTTGCTTTACAAATGAAAATGTGGATTTTTGCAGATCAGAGGTATTTATTGAATCAGTACTGAGAGTGAAGAGTCCTGTGATTCTCCATTTTTTTTGCAAATGAAGTGTAACCTGGTAAATTTGAATCTGATTTTTGTCTATATAATGAGTTTAACTCAAGGGAAAACTAAGTATGTTTGAACCTGGTGCTTCCTGACCTTCAGTGCTAAGTACTTATGGATCTAGATTCAGTATAAAAATAGTATGAATCCATTTTACATTAAATGCAAAAGTTTTTGCACAACTTTATGCAAAATAACTTTTTATTACACTACAGTTCTGTGCAGTTTACTCTGTAACAGTGCTTTCAAGTAAGAGCTTAAAATTGGAGGTCATGTTTGCTCCTCATGAATATTAAATATACCAAGATTATTTTCATAGTCATACAGATTCATAGTATGCCCTTGAGCAGAGCTTCATTTCCACCAGTACTGGGTAGTTCTGCACCCCTGTGTAATCAAACGAGTGTCTGTAAGTTGAGACAATGCTTTGAAAACAGTCAAATTAGAGGCTTGATATAAACATACAACAGTAATTAGATCAGTGGAAAATCCATTGCAAAACTACTCATGCAGCATAAATCTCTTGGATTCTGTGAATTCTCTTCCCGCTGTCTGTATGCAGAGTTCTGTATGCTTGGACACATCCCTGCTCATGGACAGGATGTGGAGCCATATAGCACAACTCCTATCTTCTCCTTTCCCATTCCCGGGAAGGATTATCTTGTGGCCTCTGGGGTTACATAGTAGTGAAAAATCCCAGGGTTAAATACTGGCATTGTAAGGGGATATTCTCCCTTTCCTTGGTCTGCAAGGAGTTTGGGTTTCATTCTGGGGTTGCTTTCCATAGAAGCTGGGTTGACAGGGAGGCTTATTCTTTCAGTCTGTAAATTTTTTCTGCTATAATTTGGGCTGTTTTTTTCTGTAACAGCATTTGACCTGGGAGCTGGCTGAACTTCCAACTTCGTATGCAAGTATATAAAGATGACACTATACTGAAAGGAAAATGGGTTCCTCTTGTTCTATCCTACAGGCATTCCCAAAATAGAGACGTGTGATCCCTGCTGCATCTCTTGTTCTTTAAACATGTGTTTTCTGTAGTCATTCTTGCTCTTCTTCTTGTCTTAGTGCACTTTAAGGAGAGACACCTGAGTCACAAGAATTGGGTCTTGGACTGGACTGGCTCTAGAAACATGGTCTGAGGAATTCTGAAGATACTTCTAAACGTAAGGCAAAAAACTCTTGCAGCTCAGATTAAAGGTATTTCTTTACTTTCTTTAGTGAACAGGATAGTAGGGTAAAATGCAGAATTGTTTTTAGTGGAACAGAAAGTAAAAATCCTTTTTGCAAAATGATGTTTTTGTACATTCTGTGGAGATGTGTACTATGTTGTTTGGCACTGAATAGATAGGCTCCAGGCTTCATCTAAGATGCATTCATAAATACTGTATTTATGAGTATTTGTGAATGTATTTTAGATGTTGTCCTGGTTTCAGCTGGGATAGAGTTAATTTTCTTCCTAGTAGCTGGTATGGTACTGTGTTTTGGATTTAGGATGAGAATAATGTTGATAACAACACTGATGTTTTAGTTGTTGCTGAGCAGTGCTGTTCTTATCTCAACCCACGAGTTTTCTCACTTTTGCTCTTCTGATTCTCTCCCCCATCCCACCGGGGGGGGGGAGTGAGTGAGTGGCTGTGTGGGGCTTAGTTGCTGGCTGGGGTTAAACCATGACAGATGTATTTGTGACTGTATCTTAGATGGTATCTTCTTCAGATCTCTGCATCTCAGGGAATTTTGCAAAACTAACCTAAAAGCATCTTCTAGGATGTGTGCATATATTTCTCTCATCGCCTCTCTGCCAACTAAATCTAGTAGTTGCAACATATTAGCATACATTTTGTTTGTATACAGTCAGCTGCCTATGAACATATATATACACAGAAAGTATTTGGTAGCATTGCGACCTTGAGATAAGAGCCATTCATCATTGACTAGCCTAAGAATACACATCCTGGTATGTTTTATTCATAACCCTATATGTGTGTGTAAATATACACATATATGCAAGTAAATATTCATTTTGTACATATTACACATTATAATGAGTGTGACTTATAATTTGAAAAATGAAAGTCAGTGGGAAAAATTCTTACAAGTGATTAGTGTTTTCTCCTTTGATACCTTTCCAAATTGATGTTTCCATCTCATTGTTTTTGTATTTGTTTTTAACTTTATCTAAAAGATTTTAAAATGGGGTATTATTTAACAAAGAAGAAAACTTTACCAGTTTCTCATGTAAAGCTAATGTGACAATAAAACTGTCAACAAGGAGGCAAGATCAGTCTCACAAAAATCTTGAAACCTCTAAGTGGAATTTGCATAAAATAGTTCTGGTATTATTATTCACTGTTCTTTCAGTGACAGATATGTCAAGGCCTTAAAACCTAAAAGAACAATTATGCTATTGTATCTCTCCGAGGATTCAAGGGGTGTGTCTTTGGTGAAAAAGTGCTATTAGAGCTTTGAAAAGCAGTAAAAAGACAGCCCAAGGGGCTCTTTAGCTAGTCATTTTAAAAAGAATGCCTGGGCTTTAAGAGTCTTAAAGTACATTTATTCAACTCTTACTTTGTGCTTTAAAAAACCTGCTAATAATTAATGGCTGTAACATTTTTTTAACATTTGCATTAGCTATAAATAAAAACTCTTGATAAAACCTTTATTGATTAATTTAAACTGTGATTCTCTGGTGAATGTTTCTGTATTTTTGTCAAGCATATTGCAAAGAATTATACATAAGCTTTTTGGTTAAGCTAATATTGAGGAAATCATTGAACAATTATAGACCAAAACAGGAACTAATCAGTAAATCCATTACTTGAACAAGCTAGCTTAACATAACATGTCTGACATTAAAAATGAGGGATTGATAAGTAATGTATCATTACAGCTGGATGTGCCATGAAAGTCAGCAATCCAAATGTAATTTTATATTAAACATGTTCATGATTTTAGCTTTATACTTGTTGGAGTTTGGGTAAAAATATATATTTTGAAGTTCTCACTAGAGAACAAGTTGAAACAAGCCTGTAAAGTACAAAATCATGAAGCAAAGAAAGAAGATGTAAAATAAGTATAAAAAATTGATTTGACTTGAGAATATGGAGCAGAGACATCAAAAAGAATTTAAATAGGGAAAATCAAGACCTGAATTAGGAAACTTTAATTGTTGTCGACACTAGCCAGCTAATAAATGTACTTTAGAGTGAGACCAAAAATGGCATGAAAGTAATTTATTTCATACCCTTCACTGTAGAACAGTGTAATTATGAACTTGGCAGCCAGGTGCTATATTGGCCAGAGACCAGGTTAATATACAGTATTTGATTATAAAATGATTCATTATAAATATGGCAGGTCTATCTCTTTCTTATCAAGATTGTCATATATCAATATAAAATAAATGAGGAAAAAGTGCTGGCCTTAGCCAGCTATTTTTGTTATAAAAGCATGCATTGCTATTACATATAGAGTACAGTGAAGTTGTGTTCAGTTCTCACAGTAACAGACTCTTTACAGATACCGGAGTTACGTGAAAACTCTTGGAGCTGTCTTTTAAAACAGAGAAAAAAAGAGAAATTATTACATGTTAAATTTTACAACAGACAGAGTACAGCAACTTCCATTAAGCTCCTTATAAATAACATTGCACGTCACTAACTTAATCTTAATATTCTTTAGATATTCTTTACACTAACTATAGAAAATGCCATAAATGCCAGAGTAATGCTAGATATTTGGAAAAACTGAGCTGTAAAGTTTTTAATGGTGACCACTCTAACAGTGTGAATGGTTAGAAAGTCTGATGAGGAATACATAAGGTTATGTCCATATAATTTCAATTTTGTCATGCCAATATTTAGGTAAAGGTGGCAGCAGTCAATTTCTGATTCTGGTTATTAATCTATATTTTATGTGATATTCACTTAGTGCTTAAGTGCCTATTCTAATTAAACTCAGTGTGAATCTTTCAGGGTGTAGAATGCAGTTATGCATTCTCAAGTTTTGTGCTATGCAGTTCAGTTTACATTTACATTGCTGGAAGTTTTGTCATCTTACAGACATGTAGAATCAGGGCTTTTGTTTTGTAATTTTGGTCACATGTTTGCTGTATGCATGCAAATACATATTTGCGTATAGATAAATAAGCAGAGCAATGCTTCTGTATTAGAACTTAATTTATTGCAACATTCTGGTGCCAGCGCTTGGGCCAACATGCATTTTATCACACTATTAGGTGATTTAGGATTCTGCAAAAATATATTATGCAAGTGAGGATGGATTGCACTTTATAAACATAAGACTGAACCATACCTCTTATCTGTCCTTGAATTTTAGGATTGTCATTGACTTTGCATGAAAAATTCTCCCTAGCTTTCCTCAATGTACAGTACAGTAGTGTTGTCTTTTAAAGATTAGGATTTATAAAGCAGAACATAATCGTCAGATTTTAAAATAGTTAGGCTTTCTTTCCAGCTGCATTCTTTGTTAAAAGCTGCTTAAATTCCCATATATTTAATGATGTCTTTTTAATGACTTTTGCTGATTTAAACCCTTTCTCCATAATTTAATTTTTCTTCTCCTTTTCTTTTTTGTCCCCAGCTAATGTAAGAGCATTCTGACAGGACCATATTCAATTAAGGAAACAGGCCAAATTCTGCCCTCAGTTAAAACCCATTCAGCTTCAGAATTAATGGCCAATATGGAGATGGAGAACAAGGTGGCATTTTTCCTAGCTGATAGATTTTGTAAAGCAGCAGGCAATGAGCTCAGTCAGAATGGGGCAGTGGTCAAGCACAGAACTTGCTCTGGAAATCTTATGTGGATAGGCAGAAGGGGAAGCACTGGCAATTTTTGCTCTGAATGCTTTAAGCAAAAGTAGTCTCACAATCTCCATTTGTAGCTACCTCAGTGCTCTTACCAGTCTTTGCTGTACTTTTTCATGTAGCATTTCATCAGAATGTACTGACAAGGAATTTAAAAGAAAAATAGGGCAGTGGCCTTGCTATTTGGCTAAAAAAGGGTAGCAAGGAAGAGACCATTATTAGTTTGACAGAGAAATAGGGAGTCAGCTGTCAAAGCTGGAATTGCTGCCAGAGTGGTGGGGAGGAGGTGCAGTAAGGGCCAACTTGAATAAATAAGCAGAGCAAAGCTCTGAAATGGGGGGAAGGAGCTTAAATGTCATAATGATGGGATTGATGGATTCAAGGTGTGGGAAAGATACATCGGGTCAGAATAAAAGCCAAGGCAGATGTTCCTTAGTTGTAGAAGATTGTACAGAGAAGGTGATATGAATATGTGGGAGGGTAGAAAGGAAGATCTGTAGTGAATAAGGTAGGTAGAGTAAAAGTAGAAGATAAGGGCCTGAACAAGTGTTTTAGACATATGGTCAGAAAGAAACATCTGACTATTGAAGATACAATTCAAAAAGAAATGGCAGGATTTGGATACAACCTGCTTATAGGGGGAAAAAAAATTGAGAAGAAACCAAAGAACCTATCAAACCTGTGGGCCCACCCAAGAGAAAAGGTTGTGATTTTCTTATACAGTGAATGATGTCAGCACAAGAGGCACTCACAATAGCATTTCTGAAATGTGACAGTACTAATGAGTTTGCAGCCCTGTGACTCAGAGAAGTTGGCCCATTTTTTTTTTTCTGAAAGATGATGAGATGATGATCAGACTTAATCTAGATGACAGAAATCGCTGTCGTCCCAGATGTACCATCCTTGCTTCCACAGAATACTTTAGGAACGGCTCTTTCAGGCATAACATTTCTGTCTTCTAGAAGAAAAGCCTTCCTTTATCTAATAGACCCTAGAAGACAACATAGATCTTTTGGATATGTGTATGAAA
Source organism: Microhierax caerulescens (assembly GCA_035590215.1). NCBI lineage: Eukaryota > Metazoa > Chordata > Aves > Falconiformes > Falconidae > Microhierax > Microhierax caerulescens. The sequence goes on along the minus strand of JAVJGJ010000060.1, from coordinate 39,889,120 downwards.
GTACAGAATTATACCCTGTATGTGTCAGTAAATTTGTTCACTTTGGCACTAACATGGTTGCTGTTTGGTATAATCTTTTGTGTTAGAAAAAGAAGCACGTATGGCAGATGCTTCTCTCAGCCCCTCAGTGTCCAATTCTCTTAAACACGGAAGAAAAACTCCAAGAAATATTAATTAATCTGTCGAGATTACTACACCATGAAACATTTTTTTTACTTGTACCATCTTGATGTGATTGAGGTATTTACACTGGTATGGAAAGTGTGTTAAATATTTAGGGTTGTGCATCAGCTTGCTAGTTTTGGAACTTTGGGGACAGGTACTATTATTTGCTGTGTATCATGAACTACACCAGGTACAAGAGGGCCTCGACCTGCTAGTCCTCCAGCAGCTGCTGCAATAAATAATAGTAGCTGGGGAACAGTCTGTCATTCTAACGTGTTACTGTTACTGTTGTAGTCTAAAGTGAAATGGAAGAATCATTTTGACAGTACTTACTGGTTCTGTTTTTTGGTGGTTAATGTTGTCCTTATGACAGTAAATTCAGTGAAACATGTTGTGTCAAGCCCTGACCCTGGCAGCTGCTGAAACCCCCAAATTTCTAACGAATGCAGGTGTGCTTCAGGTAGTTGTCATCCTTCATGATCAACCCCTATTGAAACACGTTAATATACACATATGCCCCTCCTGTGTATTGGGCACAACACTTGATCACCTGTGGGAAACGATAGTACCATCACTCAAAAGGGGGGCAATGGTCAAACAATAATACTAAACTGAAGCTGAGAACATTGTGGTACACTAAGCGTTGTGCTTTTCTATGCAATCTTCTGCTCTGTCCTTCATGGGCCCGATCAACCCCCTATTGCATTTCTTGGACTTGCTATGCCTCTATTCAGATATTCTTTCCAGAACTGGGCAATGCAAGCTGCAATTTTGGTACTTGTGGGAGCTGGAGCTTCAATCCACCACCCAGCTGAGAGCACTTCTCTCCCTCTCACTGACATGAAAGAACAGAACAGTGCTGCCTTGCTTATGGGATCTGCTGTGGATCTAAGAACAGGTTGAACTGCATCATCTGTGCCTCAGGAAAACCCTGGAATTGGTCCTGTCTCCAAAAAAAAGGTCAAAGGGAAGGTAAAGAGTTAACAATGGAATGAGAACAGACCATCATATTTACCTTTTCCAAATCCAACTGAGTCGTTGCCCAAGAGGTTTAGCAGCCTATCTTAACTTGGTGGTATCTTAATACTTTCTGGGTGTCAGTATTTTGAATAATTCAGATGGTGTCACCTATCGTTAATCTATGCCTCCTCTGCCAGTCAGGATTCTGACATTGTCTGTGGGTGGGTAATAAGAGATCCAGTACCTGAAAAGTTTCATTGTACTCCCTGCTGTTTCAGATCTGAAGAAGGGCTTGCATGCCTGAAAGCTCGTCTGTTCTTTTCTAACTGTGTCAATTGGTTTAATAAATTCTATTACCTTTCTGTACTAACCCTGCCTCTAGTCTATTGCTCATTGCACTGTGCTTTTTCCTCAATTACCCTTAAATACAACCCCTTCATCCTCAGTTTTCTACTCTTCCCCATCTTTCTATTTTTCCTTCTATGATCCCTTTTCATATATTAATTTCCCATATTTGCTGTTGTTTTATTTTAGCTGCCAGAACATAAACCACAAGTTTAAAAATTACACCTTCCAACTATGCTGGTTATACTGTCTTGGCCTAAATCACCTTTTCTCACCTATAAGGCTTCGTCTTTTTTCTTACATTAATCTTTGCTTTTCAATGCTTCAGCATTCTCCTAATAGACTGTTTCGATGGGTAGCAGCATTGCAGGACAGACTAAAAAATGCTAGTTAGAGTAAGATTTGTCTTGACAAAAACTCAGTCAGGAGAAGTTTGATCTGACAGTATTTTCATCTCATGATTTGGAGGAAAAAGTACTTTGAAAATTTTCAGAGGAGACCAGAAAATCATTCAGGAAGGCAAATATTGAAGTTTATTTGATTTATTTTTTTTTTCCCCTCAGTCATTGAGAAAACGTGCCATTACTAACAAAGGAATTCACAGAAATTATCCAGTCCAGAGTGACTTGTCTATTATAATATTCAAATGCACAATTCAAATACTTAACTAAAAATATTTTTCAGCTGGAATGAAGATTATAAGTATGCAACGGTTTTTATAATTGGAGACCATTCTGTAATTATCAAAAGAAAAATTAGAAGTTATGTTTACATTTTTAAATATTTGAAATTGCAGAAAAGCACATTTCAGGAATCTAAACACATTTAACTCTTTCTGTTGGAAAGTAGTATCACTTACCTTGTCCCCTTAATATTCCTTTCATTCCTACTACGTAAGGTCATAATTTTGTATTGAGAGCTTTTTCTAAGGATTCTTTTCCTAAGAATATGACTAGGAATTCTTAAATTTGCAATCCCACTATTCTATGATCCCCATTCTGTGATCCTACTGCTGCTATGTCATTTAAATTGGAATGGTTCCTGTAAAACAAATAGATTCTGTAATTTCATGACTTTTCTGGAGCCAAATTATTTTGTCTTTTCTCTCCTGAGCTTCTGGGACAAGCAAAGTAGGAGATATGTTTTATTATTTTTTCTGGAGTGTTGGAAGTTCTCTCTGTTACTCGTAATACTTGTAAGTCTGTGACTTGCCATGTGGCTTTGGAGAGGATGTAAGTAGACTGCAGCTCATCCCAATTGTTCTGTCTAACTTCAAAACTGATTCACAGGACTTTTCTTGACCCTTCCTAGGCAATTGTGCATCCTGCATGATGTCTCCTGGAGAGCTAGTGTTTGGAAGAACTTGTTGGCAACGGATCATCTTACATGGTCTTGGTTTCCCTACCTCCTGTGGCTGCAGTGACATCTCTTATTCAAGAACCAGGAAGATTGGGAATGAAGAGCCGGATCTTACCGAGAAAGCCTTGAGGACACCGTCTGCAGGTCAGCTTTAGGCACGTTATTTCAGTCAGGTCTTCATTTCCTTAGGGAGAAAAGGTTGAAGTAGTAGAAGAAAGTAGGACAAGTTATTTTGTTAGCATTTTTTGTACAGTTTCTGAGAAGACTGTAAGTAGAACAAATGTTTATCACTCTCTGGAGAGGAATGAGAATAAGGAAAAGAAAGAGAGCAGGTGTTTGAGTTTACATATAAAGATATAAAAAATGGCAAAAAAAGAGGGAGTTTTGGTTGTAACACATTTTGTTTTCCTGTTTTGTTCTCAGATTCTTTATCTTGCATTATGTTTTGAAGAATGGATGAAGAGGCCTTACAGAGGTAACTTTTATCCATCACTTTCACTAGTAATTCGTAGTTTTACATACAAGTCAATTGCAAGTAAAGTATTGTGACATTTTGAATACATCCCTGAAAAACCTCCTGATTATTCTCTTTCCTGCCTCAAAATTGTTCTTACCTCTCAAATACATCACAGAGAACTTGATGTAGAAATGACCTGTTGGAAGATTTCTAAGGAGCTATCAAATCAGGCACATAACTTAAAGTAAATCTTAACTATTAGTGTAGCCTATCAATTCCCCACCATGCTGGAAATATCTGTCAATGAGTATACTGTAAAGGAGGTATTCAAACCAACTTGTTGCAGTAAACAATACTGCAGCAAAAACACTATTATAAAATTTCATGTGACCTTTTGAGAAAACTGCTAATTTCATGGGGAGTTCTGGGAAAAAGTGCCAATTTCATGCAAATTCAGTGGGAAAGATAGATTGGAAGGTTTTACTTGTGGTCAGCACCACACTATAGAAATCTCTAAAACTAGTCTTACTCATCATGTTTGTCACCTTGAGATGCACTTGCTTGAGAATGAATGATATTGCAAATTTTTAGCTATGCTGAACTAAAACAAGAAACATGTTTTCATAGTTTTGTATACAATTGAAATGGTAAAATTACTGTATGATGGATGTTTACCATATCTGCTCTGGTATCTCTCTTCCTTTGAAAGATGCTGTTAAGGCTTCCTCATCCACATTTGATGATCATTAATCTCTATAACCGTGCTTGAATTGGACTATAATTTGCCTCAAATAGCCACACACTAAGAGAATCTTCATGGTACTCCAATAGTTTCTCTGAAGAGTCACAAAAAAAAAAAAAAAAAAGTCACAATGTCTGACCTCAGCTGTCCCTAAAGCAGTTTGAAAAGCACTCCTAGAAGAATGAAGAGATGGACTATAACCTGTGTATAGTGTAGAAAGAAATTGTATAGTTCCCTCATACAGAATACTTAATAGAGAGATGACTCTTTATGGAGTTGTAACTTTAAAAGGCAGTTTTATTGACTTACAGAATACCTGTAAGTCCAGCAAAAGATGAAACACTATCTCAGAGAAGTCCACTATAGTTTAGCAAGAGATCAAAGAGTTCCATTAACAGTGCAGTAGGAGGTAATATATATATCTGTATCTATACATATCTATATATCTATCTCAAAGGTTTATGTTTCTCTGATGAGGCCCCCCTAGGGAACTCGAAGAAACTCAGTAGGTGAGAAAGAGGTGCAGGAGGGGGGAGATGGATGGGCAATTATTGCCAGTCTGGAAGGAGGAGGCAGAACAAATTATTCTAATGGTAGATTTTAGGAATACATCTCGAATGCACAAGCTGATAGCAATAATTGAATGTGATAAAATCCCAGACAGTGTACTTTCTTTTAGTACAAACATGTCAAGACAAAAATATCAAGTCACGTAAAGACCCTCCACCCCCTTCCTGACATCATGGTTCAACATTAGTCATGGTTGGCAAACTTACCCTGAACTTACAGAAACAATTTTTTTAAAAAAGCCACAGTGGGAAAACAGTGAAAACCATTCCTTATTTTCCCACTAGTTCTGATTGGGAGGACTTCTAAAGGTGCATCTTTTTTGTAAGTATTTAATGAAAAAGAATTAAAGGGATATTATCACAGTTCAAAAATCCAGGAAATAATGGAGGGTCTAGGTAAAGAGTCTAGCGGAGGTCAAAGATCTACACCACGAATTAGCATGCTAAAACTATAGAAGCAATATAAAGTTATACTTTTTTGCCTTCACGATTGTTGTTAGTAAAATCTCAAACCACTTCAGAATAGAGCACAGAATATGGACATTCTCTTCACTTGAAGATGAAAAGAAATCAAGAGGGCTGATGAGTTAGAGACTCACCTTGAATCACACTGAACTTTTGACAGTACTTGGAAAAGTGTTCCTACCTTCTTGCCCAAGTATTGAGAGCCAGACATCCCTCTCTGCACCAGCACACTGTGTACCTTCCTCCAGCATCCCAGCAAAAATGGGAGCCCAGGGCTGAGGCTGTCTGTGGACCCTGTACTGGGACAGAGTTCATTTTCTTCATAATAGCTAACACGGGGCTGTGTTTTGGATTTGCTGGAAACAGTGTTGGTAATTCAGGGATGTTTTCCTTATTGCTGAGCAGCATTTAACGCTGAGCCAAGGCATTTTCTCCTTCTCACACCACCCCATCAGCATGTAGGCTGGGGGTGCACAAGAAGCTGGGAGGGGACACAGCCAGGACAGTTGACCCCAACTGGCCAAAGGGATATTCCAGACCATATGATATCATGCCCAGCACATAAAGCTGGGAGAAGAAGGAAGTGTGGCGGGGAGGGGGGGGGCGGGCGCGG
>JAVJGJ010000060.1:39846532-39876383 GCA_035590215.1 Microhierax caerulescens | reverse complement strand
TTCACAGGCATGAATGTGGCATTTGTCATGGGTGTGGACATCAGCAGATTCCAATCTGACTAGAGGATGGGGTGTGTCAGAGGATTGTCATCAGAGGTCTAGAATCTCTTGGCTACTGCCAACTGACAGCTCATCTCCTACTATGTCAGAAAGAGTGCCAAAACCTATGCTGATGCTCTGTTCATCAATCTACCAACTTAACACCACTTTTAAACAAAAAGGAACACAAACCAGCTTGACATTTAGCAAGATTGCTCTAATACAGCAAATATGTTGTGAGCCTGAAGACAGGTGCATTGCCACTAAGAACAATTTTGTTATGAATGTTCTTGGTACAGTGTGTCATGGATAACTAACAGCATACATGCCTTGAGTTTCAGCTTTGCTGTTGTTATATTTTTATAATGTGTTTCTACGTTAATCTTTTAGATTAAATGGTAAATATAGAACCCTTTATTCAGTTAACAAAAAAGTGGTCATTAAGAAATGGTGATTGAAATAAAATGGTGAGAAATACAAGTTCTGTATCTTCTTAAATATGAAATTACTGGATGAGTGAACACATGCAGTACATTAAGTGATGAAATAAAACCAGTAAAGAGCAAAATCAATCCTGAAACCTGCCCCAGCTCTTTGTTCAGCCGGTAAATGTTCAGGATTTACTTAAGCTTTTTTACCCATTCTGCAGGATACAGGTAATGTATATCCTAAGTTCTGCATGTGAATATTCACATACATAATGTAAGGTATTTACTCTTTCACTGGTTTCGAAAAGACACTACTTGAAGTTTGGTGCTGACTATAAGCCTGTCACTGTAGTTTTTCTCTGAAGTAAAATAACGGACTTTTTGTGTGTTTATCTATCTTCCTTGTACTAAATCACCCAGTTGAGGGATGTATTTTAGTCCTGGACTTTTGTTGTAACCTGTATTCTGATCAGATCTGTAATGAATGTAATGAACTGTAATGATTATCCTTATTATTATTATTATTATTATTATTTGATTTCAATAGACTAACAAGATCCTGGAATAACATAGCATATGCATGACAGCATCAGCCAGCAAGGGAGAACCTGCCTACAGAGCCAAAGAGTAAACTGTAACCCACCTTTCTACTTATTAGACAACTAGGAAATCTCCTCTGTCCTTACAGCAGGTAGGCAGATATGAAATGTGTTAATTATCTGTCCCTTATCAATAATTAATACTTTTCACTTGCATTTTGCTCTCTTGTTTCTAGTTACTACACCTTGTTCATCACCACGCTTGCTGCATGTCGTTCTGTACATTTCCACAGCTCTCTTGTTTGTTTTCTTGTACTTTACTTGGGCAGAAAGGCACACAGAAAAATTTGGGTTATTTTTCGTAATCTGTAGATCTATACATATCTATTATTAAATGTTTTGAAAGAAAGCAAGATCATGGTCATGATCGTGGGGCTTGTAGGGATGGTTTTCTCTGCCTTACTCTGCCAACAGCATGTCAGCTGCAAGTAAAAAATGGTAAGTGCTCAGAGCACGAATCTATATTGCTTTGCAGGTGTTTAGGTTATATCTATTTTTCTTTTAATAGTCTTCTGACGTATCAATTGTCTTAGGCATTGCAGCTTCTTTGCACTGCTCAGCACGTGCAAGCTTCAAGTAAACGCCCAGGAGGGCATTCAACTGAGCATCTTATTTGCCTCATCCTCAGAAGTACCTTTGCTGAGGATCTTTACCTTTATCCTGACTGTGATGGCAGGACCAGGGCTGACAGTGCTCAGATTTTCTCTACCTTCCCATCACAGACAGAAGCCGTTGAGGAACCTATATGACCAGCGTAACTTAGCACAGCTTGGCAACAGCTCAGCGCTGCAGTCAGCCAGCCTGTTCTGGCTGCAGATGGTACCCTGATTTCTTCCTGCTCAAGCATCCCCTCAGCTCACACCCAGGCTCCTGTTGAAAGGTACTGCCTCCTTGGGTCTACTGGCATGAGTCACAGAACATCTCTCTAGTCCAGAGTCAAACTGATGCAGGTCAAGGAAAATGTTTCTATTGAATCAGGTTAGGGAGCAAACAGGTGAGCAGGCGTGGCAGCTGTGAGGGAGCAGGTAAGAGGTGAGCAGCTGAGGGGGTTTCATCTGCAGTAGGAAGAGGGTGCTTGAGTGCCACATAAGTGGTGTCAGAAACCCTGTCTTCTGAGGTGGGCAAGGGGTGAGATTTTTTGTTCTTTCCCTTGCTTTTTCCTGAAGTCTAGCTCTTATATAGAAGCATATCAAACCCTGTGCTAAATTTTATTTATTTATTATTGTAAGGAGTGTAACAACTCTTTCCCCAGTCAGTGAATGGCTTCTCTAATGTTCTAGTCACAGGTCAAGTGTAGAGGCTAAGCTAGACTAATTTGTCCCACTAACTGCTTTGTTAGAGTTCTGGTTTTATATACTAGGTTAATTGATTAGATCTTCTTTTTCATTTTCATCAGCTGGTTAATCTCTAAGGCCTATACATGTTACAGATAGTGTGCAAACATTCAAATCTGAGCAGCGATCGACTCCAGTCTCACGTGAAACCTATACATAGTTCTGATCAGAACTTCAGCAGGAACGGCTTTAGAAAAGCAAATTATTATAGGAGGTGGTTGATGTACTGACTGAATAGCTTGCAATCTTCCCCTGCAGTAGGTGGTGCTCACTGCTTAAATAAAATGAAGTAGTGACAGTGATGGGTATACCTGGTTTTGGTTGAATCCTGAAACCAAGGATGGCCGATTTGTGATGAAAAAAAAAAAAAATCTATGAGAGAGCAAAGCCTTAGTTCATAGGGCACATTCTGCCTAACTTTTCCTTTTGCAGTTTCACTTAAAAATACTCTTTCAACTCCTCTGTATACTGTGTTGTTGCAGGGACACCTGGTATATTTTATTGCAGAGCTGGCTGCTTTTCAGTGGTTTATGAAGCATGTACTTCAGTATACTTTCAGAAAGTCTCAGAATACCAAAAATGTTCAATTTTTATATAAGCAGTGCTATTTTTGGTGAGAAAAATTGGTTGGCAATTTATATAAACAACTAACTTTACCTGTTGCTTCTAGAGCCTCAGAGCAAAGTGAAGGCAATGAGAATTTGGCCCAAATGCTTTTGAAAACTCCTACAATTGGTTGTATGTGTTTTAGGCACCAAAAATACTTTCAAAGACATGTTCTTCAGTCCTGTGTCACTGGTGTGGCTCTGTAGAACTTTAATTTGTTCACAGATCCAACTACCTGCACATGCCTCTTCTCAGCCATGATGCCCTGGGAGGTGTCCTGCTTTCAGGCTTACCCAGCATTTTTGCTGCAGGTCTCCACAGATGCTGGAGTCTGTACCTTGCCCTCTCTGGCCTTCCCTGTTCCAGCACCAGTGTACTGGTGTCCTGAGCGAGCCTGGGGCTTTCAGCAGCAGAGCAAGAGCATTGCAGGTAAGGGGTATGCGCAGGCTCAAGTGTGATGACGAGAAGCCCGTTTCTGTACTAGAGCTTGAACAGAAGTGGTCACAGAAATTAAATGAAGCCCCACGTGTTCCTTTGTACTACAGTTTTGGAATTCTTACTGGAATTTTGGATCGAGGCCATCCTTAAATTTTCAGGAAAGTTTGGCTCAAGATCTAATTTTTGTGACTTATTTCTGTAATGGTCTTGAACTGGATGCCAAATTTGTGAAGTTTGCCCTGTCTAAGTACTAGGATATTGGCCAGGTGCTTAGATATTATTGCCTTAAAAAATAAAAATCATTTTCTCAATAGTGAAAAATCTCTGTTTTAATATTTTTTTCAAAACAGCTGGTCTGGTTACCACAACAGAATAAAAATGGGAATTGCATTAAAGAATAAGTGTTACAAATTTTGTAGTTTGATTTACTATTTATAGATAGGCAAGTCATTATTAACGTTCCATAATAGTACTTCACCTGGTTATAATACATATTCATTCCTTCATTTTTCTAAAGCCCTTTGAGAACTTAGTAAGGAGCCACTAAATAAGAGCAAAGGGTTGTTAAATGAGTTTAAAATTCCAGCTGTTTTCCCCACAATGGATTTTGCCTAAAGAATGAATATTAAAGAAAAACCAGAACTTTTTCTGAAGTGGATCTTTGCTGACAACCTCATAAAAGTACATTTCTTGGCATGCTGTCCATCTTTTTATCTTGACACTTAATTTTAGTTTGGTTCAGTTATTACTTCATTACTTTAATAATAAAAGTTCACCAGGGGTGACACTTGTTTCACAAGGTAGATCTCCACCCCAGTAAAAATGCAGTAAACCTCTCCTTTCTGGTCAGAAGAATATTCTTCTGTAACATTTTTTTCATAAATATTAGTATAGTGTTTAATAATATCTTCTGTATAGAAATCATGCTTCTCTTGAGTAATATGTTCATCTAAGAGCCTCAGAGATATAAAAATAAAATCATTGCCTTAAACCTGGCATTTTCTAGAAGCAGCAATCTGTGTGGTTTGGTTTTGTTTTGTTTGAAACCATAGCATTTCTATTACTATAGAACCTGTTGAAACACAGGCTGTTAGCATGCTAATGTAAATTGTAAAAAGGAAACTAATTTGTGCTGTTTTCTTAGGACACAACCAAGATATTTTTTTTTTACTGGGAAAAAAAAATTACGGTGATGTAAAGATCCATGAGTTAAACTGCAACCCTTTGTGTAACAAGGAAAAAAAAGCCACCTGGAAATATGTGTAAAATGTTTTAGGCTGCAACAATGAACTCTTTCAAAACAATGCTGTCACTGTTTTAGTACTTTAAAGTGACACTCTGATTTTCAAGAATTAATAAACGTCCAGGGGGAGCTAGGGAGTAGCAATTTTGCATTTTTCTACTGGTATATAAGGAAATATGAATACAGAGAAAAGTAGTATAAATGACTAATTCTTATTTTGGGGTTGGGGCTTTTTTTACTAGGAACTTTTGATGAGAAACTGGTCAGCCATTCTGAGAGTGGTGGAAAGACTGTCAAGGTCACTGCCAAGGACAAGAGAGTCAATTAGTATGCAGATCAGAGCCAAGGAGTTCAAAGGTATTGTTCCAATTCAATCACATTAGCCAGGCCAGTAATGAACAAACGGCATGACCTTAATCAGGGAGCCTGAACCACTCATTGAAGGGAAGTATGTGTGTCTGTGTATGCACTGGGGGAGGGGGGGGGGCGCCGGGACGGCAGGAGGAGGGGTTAGGGTACAAAAAAGATGTGGTTTCTTTTGTTGTTGTTGTGTTTTGGCTTTTTTTTTTTTTTTTTAAAGGGACAGCAAGCCCGGTTTGCTTAATTAGCCACCCATAAAGCAAACTTATTTTTGGATCCCTGTGTTCTAAAGTACAAAATTGCTTTTCGTTTTGGGTGATAACTGAAACAGGCTTAAATGGACAGGTGGCTAGAATATTTTAATAAAATGCATTCGGTGATATGCTAAAGGATATGCAGGAGGAGGCAGATAACCTTATGTAAAACACCAAACAAAATTTTGCAATTACAGTTTCTCTCACACTGTGCTAATTTTCTTAAAGTCTACATGCAAGGAAAATTTTGGGTGATTTTTTTCCTTTAGACATAACATAAAGTAATCCATACTCTAGTTAATAATGGAAAGAACATTTATTTAGAACAAAAAAACACAGCTTTAGCGCTTTCAGTCTGACAAATACTCCACCATACATAATTATATTTTAGATATCCAAATTGCTAAGTTGTTCCATATTCTCAACACAATACACACTGCACATAGTGTACTCAATTTAGTACAATCAAAAAGCAGCATTCTGTGTTATATTCACCCTAACAAATGCCCATTCTATTATAAACTTAAAAAAAATCTTTGTTTCTGCTATTTTTCATGTATATGCATATACATTCAAATACTTATACAGAAATGTGCACATACCAATGATGAAATAATAAAATGACAGGATATATCTCTACTCATTTATATACTGTAATGTTTTAATGTTTCTGTAAAATAGTTTTTGAATGCATACTTAGGACTCCATTATATTTCTACGTAAATCAAGACTGTGTTCCCTTTTTTCTAAACTAATGATTGAATTTGGTAGCCAAATATATTAAAATACCACTTTAAAATGTAACATTTTTCTGTGTTTGAATAATTGAAATTGTAAACATATACTTTCTGCGTGTGGAATGATAAAAAACAACTCTGCAAAAATCAATATTAACTATTGAAAATATGAATGATGCTTAAAATATATTCACATGGTTTATCTACATGTTATTGTTTTGTGTTTATGTATACAATAAGTTTCCTGTACCTCTCTGGACAACATGTGCTCAAAAATTACTTCAGCTAGAGCACATTATCCAAGAAAGCTGCAGGCTTCATTAGGGAAACTGTTTGCAAAAATCACTTCATTTCTCTATAAATGAATCATGATAGGCAACTAAGATTTTAGGAATCAAGGGGGGGTTGGTGGGTGGTTTGGTTTTTTTTTTCACTCTCTTCCTCTCTGTTCTTTACTGGGGAGGTAGTTCATCGTATCTCACTAAAACGGAAGATGCATAACAGAAAAGAAACTATTCTAGGCTATGAAGCACCCTAGGGGTTCATGAATGTTGGGGGAGGAACACTGATTATACAATGCAATAACATATTGAGACACTATTTCAGTTTTACACTTGGTATCAAGTAAATACAGGATATCTCACCCATGAAGGGTGATTATCTTTCATGAAGGGAGGAAATGAGTTATTAAGGTCTTTCTCAGGAGCAAAACAAGGATAAGAATCTTTATTAATGTAAGAAACAATCTGTTGTTTTGGGGTTTTTTTTTCCCCTACAGTAATATACTTCCTTTTTAGCAAAGATCTGGGGGTTTTTGTCTTTAAATTGTCTATATCTCAGAAAGGAACACATATGAGTTTTAGCTGACACCACTGCGCTGCTTGAGAATATTGTTATAAAACATGTGCTCATTTTTATCTAGATCACAATTAGTAACATTTTTAAGCATGCAACGTCTATCTAGTCTCATAAAAACACTTGTAAAGTATTTGATATTTTATTTGGGGATATTAAAAGATTGTTTAAAAATAAACATATACCAATATACCAGCAGAGCAGAATTTTCACACGATTATTCAGATAGTCAATAGGTCTTCTTTGATCATATTATTATGATGCTTCTGCTGGTTTTCAGTCTAAGACAGGCGTATTTTTTCCTCTCTCTCTGTCTTCTCCCCCCCCCCCCAAACAAGGTCATAGATTTTTTTAAAATGAGGACTAGAAGTTCCAAGTACAAGATTAAGTAAGTTCTAACAGTGTTATAAAAGTAAGTGCTTTTTTCTATAATAAAAGGTGTTTAAAAGGTTCGCTACAGCTTTAAACAGAATTACAATTTACTTCTTTCAAGTGTCCAGGCCATAAATTCTTCTCAATTCCCTCTCTCTCTCCTTGTCGGAATTAATGAGATCAGATTTGATCAGGGCAGTGATGTGTTCAGAGCCAAATCACACAACAGCGCGCGTGCGGTAATGGAATTTGCATCTAATGCATACATAAATCAAACATCTTTCTGGACATTTTCATATGCATAATGTCATTTCATCCAGTTCTCTCTGTGCAGAGGGGGAGATTTTTCTCTCTGAGAGAATGACTTTCTTTAATGCTTTCATTTTATTTTCGCTGACTACAATCCCCGAGAATGCGCTCGGTCGGAGAATCTTTCGGGGCGCGGTTGACAGTTCCTTTTCCAAGAGGGGTCCTTCACATTTATCATGCCTCTTCCTCGGGGGCTTTGTTATGCAAATGTGGCTGAAATTGATAATTCCAAAGTGCTTCATTTCGGTTCCTTGGCGGTTGGAGATGGTAGATAAAAAGAAACTGACAAGACACACTGATTGCCCTCAATGCTTGTAACTCTCTTGCTAACAAGGCTCGATATTGTTAAAAATTCCTATTGTTATCAGGGTGGCAGTTCCATTATGCAGGCCTTGCAAATTTCTCATTTGAATATTAACCCTTTAATCACCCTGCTCCCCTCCCCCCAGCCCCGAATCACTTGCTGTGAAATGGGTCAGAACACAAAACAGTAAATTATCGCCCTGTTATTAGTGCAAAGTGTGTGGTGGGATTTTTCCTCCTGTTTTGGTTTTGGGCTTTTTTTCTCAGCCACCTCTATTAAATCATTTTTCAATGAGAATTTTTTTTACCTTAAAAGAGTGTTTTAACAAAACAGGTCTAACTGAGACAGACAGAACTGGGTTGTTTCAAGTCAGAGTTGGGAGAATATTTACATGGAAGTATCTGTTTGCAGAAGTCAAATTCAGTAGCTCCTGGAGAGTGGAGAAGTTTCATTATTTTTAACTTGTACATACTTGCACTTTATGTTCTAACTTAGGTAGGCCTTAGGGAGGGGATAGGGTGTCTTTATATACCATAGTTACAGGAGATTTTTAGCTGTCTGTCCTACTGGCTGCAATATCCCTGTCTCAGGCAACTAACGCCAGCCTATAGAAAAGCCACTAAAATAAAGGAGTAGAGAAAAAAGGAACTTGAAATCTGCGAGGATTTCTGGAGCTGTGGTTTTTTTAACCTCGAAGGACACATGCCTACAACTTTACTTCCATAGCTAGGCAGTTCTTATATTGGCAGATTTCACTGACATACTTATAAAATACTGTTAATATGTGGAAGGGGAAAGACTGATTGAGGGACCTGATGCTGCAGCTGCTGTGGTTTCCAGGACCTTTGCCAGTATTTCAGTGACCACCGCATCAGGCCCTGGCAGTGACATACAACCAAGCAATGGCAAGTTCAAGCTAAGGATTAGGTCACACTGCAAAAGAGCATGACTCGTTGCTAACTGATTTACCCATTGATTAATGAAATTGCAATGCCTGGAATTTCAAATATCCCTCTAACATTCCCCCATGTGCCTGTGTCCCTAGAAGGTGAATTCTTTCCCACCAAGCACATGCCTTTAGGCTCATATTACAATTATAGGTTAATTTTAGTTTGTCATTTTTCAGGGGACACCTGAAAATGGTTCCAGTTAAAGTAAATCTTGGTGTGGCAAAGGTAAGTACTGCAGATGCTGGAGAGAAGGGGAGAAGGGAGGAATTTGTGCTCTAATTCAGTTCACTGCTAGCACCAGGCAGCTGCAATGATATAATATTTCTCTACAGTTAGGAAGAAGATGCATCTCAACCAGCTCATGTCAAAGGAACGTCAAAGTTTTCCACTTTCTTAGTTCTGAAGTCTTGCAGAGCTGTGTCTGCCAAATTATAGTAAATAAAACAGACACTCGTGCAACAGTAACCTCTTTTATATTGGACCAAGGATTTCTCTTCCTCCTCCTATTAAAACAAAAAAAGAAAACAAACCCCAAAAAAAGAAGAAAACACTCTCATGTTATTGTAGGAACTCTTGGGTAGCTCATACTTCTTTTTTTTCATTTATAGGTGTGATGACAGATTAAATCCGTGGCAGGAAACAGTGATAATGCCCACTGTAGAGCTGTGTAAGTTACAACAGCTACGTTTCCCATGTCAGTGCTTTTTCTTTCAATTATCTGAAAACACCCTGTTAATTTTTAATGTGTCATACCCTTATTCTGTTACCAAAACTGCTACCTCTCCCCGCCTCCCCCCCCCTCGCTTCTTACTTCAGAAATAGATTTCACTAAACCTGGCTGCTGTAAACTCATTATACAATTCTATCATTTATTCTGTCCATTAGAGTAACCAGTGTTAGTGCTTTTCCCCCCACTTGAGTCTGTCAAGTACTGTTATTTATGCTCAACGGTATTAATATCTCTGGTTGTATTATGGTTGTGCACTCACATTTGCTAATACAATCTAAACTTGGCAATAGTGACTGCATCAGCTATCAATAATCAAAAAGTCTCATGCAACTTATAAGTATTAATAAGTCAATAATTACTTAAATACAATTAACGTCTTCTGCTTGCTACATGAATCGTCAGTAGGGCTGATGACTTTAAAAAGATTCCCCTTTTCAGAACCAGAGAGTGTGCTATATTACGAACAAGAAAATTAAAGATTTGACAGTATGATTTTGAATGTTTCTTATTTTCAGTTACCCTTGGCAATGACTCTGCTGTAACCTGGCTATATAATGTTATCTGCTCCCTTTAGGCAGAAGAGGGCTTAAAAGTTGATTTTTCTTTTGCTGCATAATTTCTGTGGGTTAATTTCACCAACAAAAGGATTTTCTGTTTTTCTGTAACAAGAGAACCTGTTAGGTAATTTGTGACCATAGAATTAGAGCAATGCAGCTAAACTAATATATATGCAATGGCTTCATTATGCATAAGAGCAGGCACTCTTTACTTTGCAGCCCAAAACACACAAAGCACCCATTAGAATGAAGAGGCCTGTGATGTCTCTTCATGTGCAGAGTGTAAAGGTACATGAATGTCCTTGCTTGTTGGCATTTAATTTACCAGTTGCCTCTGTAGTGGAGTCTTGGCAGATTCAGCTTGAATCTGAAAGACAGGCTGTCATACTGAGAGTCTGCTGCCTACTGCTGAAATTGAGAGGCTTGGCAGATATGCAAACAGTAACTGGGTTTGAGTTGTTTTGATTACAAGTTAAACAGAAAGTCATTGGCAGGGCCAATATAAATCTGCTGAGGTTTTTTGGCAAAATCTGTGGAGGTATTTCTATAGATTCTGCAGAATTCTGTAGCACCTTGATTTCACATCAGAGAGTGTCCACCTCTGAACCCATTTTGCAGATAAATGTGTCAGAAATGTGAGTGAACATGTTTAAGTTGCTGAGATTCAGAAATATAAAGCACATTAACAACATGCTATGCCACACCACTTTTGTACAGTTGTTAAATTCTGGAACCTCGTGTTTCATTCAAGTTCAGGTGGGTTTCAGGTGAAGTAAAGTCAGGTGAGTTATAAACACCTGAAACAGGAGGGCAAAATAGATTTTAATGAAAGTTCCAGGTGAATAAATGAAAAAAATGATTGGACCAGGTCCTGAACTCAGCTGTGTTGCTTGAAATGCAGAGATATTTCACCAACACATTTTTTATGACATTAATCAAGATTTTCTGAAGTTCCTGCCTTCCTGGCATACAATGTTTTAAAGTGGTTCAGGCTGGGACAATTCAGTCTGCAACTGTGTTGTTTTTTTCTTCCCATCTTCAATAACTTTGCCTGAAACATCTTCGACCAAACATCCAGATAAAATCCAAATTCTCATCCTAAATTTATTTCCTTACGGAGTTCATTTGTCTCCCTGCTTAATCTGCAATGCTGAGTTGATAAAAGTAACCCAAACTGGCGTTACATAAGCAAAACCAGGAATCTGTACATTTTAATTATATGCACTTCTAGAATGCAACCTCTGCTTGATTCCAACTTAGTGTTTTGAGCACCAACACATCCTTTGCTAAGACTGCCTTGCAATTTTAAGGCAAAACCATGTTAATTTTGGAGGGAGGGAAAAGAATACATATAATTGTCGCTCCTATTGTTTCTGTCTGACTGGCTGTATACAGATTTCTGCAAGGCTGACTAGCAACAATACATTGATTTACAGAGGCAAGAATATCTCCACAATTGCAAGAGCTAAGACACCTTTATTTGAAAACTGAGAATCTGTAAAATGTGGCAAAGTTCTTGGAAAGAACCCAAATGTATGGAATCTTTTTTTCATCTTTTTGTATTTTTTCCCCTCCACTTGTATCTGCTACTTCACCTATTACAGCTTTCTAGGCAGAAAAAAAAAAAAAATCCCACCCCTGAATTTGTACAAATTATTATATAGCTCATGCTAAATTTTACAGAAACCTAAATTGGACAAATTGATTAGAATATAAACATCGTTATCTAAACGCTTTTTATTTCCAGATCTGCCAAACTGAAAAAGCACATTATTTTCTTGAGATAAGTAAAGATTTGTTTTCTTTGGAAATTAGTCCAC
Source organism: Microhierax caerulescens (assembly GCA_035590215.1). NCBI lineage: Eukaryota > Metazoa > Chordata > Aves > Falconiformes > Falconidae > Microhierax > Microhierax caerulescens. The sequence continues at coordinate 39,864,448 of JAVJGJ010000060.1, read as the reverse complement.
TGATTTTCTTTTTCTCATATTGAATGTCCTTTTACCTTGAGCAAATGGAATAAAAGAGTTTATATGAATGGGCCATGTTGCACTCTGGATAATGGATAACAATACCATTTTAGGAATTTTATTTTCAGATCCAGGTTGAAAATATAGACTGGTTTTCTTGCCTGTTTTTCTGCCTTTCACTGTTATATGTACTTCAAAAAAGTGAATTTAGGAACCTTTAAACAGCATGCTCCCCCAATACTGCAACCCGATGCAAATTTTTAGAGAATGCTTACAAATGTCAAATCTCTCTGAAAGTGATATACTTTATTACTGTTCTTTCTTATAATACAAACATTTCAGTGCAGCTCGGATCTTATTTTTGAAAACACACAGGATTTTGATATATGGACAACAGGAGAATATGTATTTTAGATATAATGCCATAAGTGCTTAAAAGTTATTTCTGAGCTGATTTAACACGGAAAATCTCCAGGTAGATTAATTTTATAGGCTGCTTTTATGGGTGTAACATTTCAAGATGAGAAAGCCGTGCTTCTGAAATTTAGTTTCGGCAGATTTCATTGGTACCTCCATCTCCATCTTTTATTACCTTAAAGTTGAAATTTAATCTCATTTTTTTTTCTGATTTTTACTTAATTCCTGAGTGAAATGGCTGGGGCTGTATTTTTGTGCTCAGGTTCTGTTGCTTCTATTGCTGTCTCATTATTTACACTCCCAAGCAAAAAAAAAAAAAAAAAAAAAATCATTACAATAGAGGTACTTAAATAACTATGCTTAGAAATTACAAGACCTGCGATGCTGACAATTTTTACTGGGACAGGCAGCTATAGAAGGAGGTTAAACAGATGTCCCCCAAAAGCCTCTTTCCAAATGGCTGAGTTAATTCAAAGTGGTAAGAGCAAGCTGCCCTGAAACCAGTTGCTCTATTGTGGTGAAGGCAGAGCTTGAAGCTGCAGTTCTTGCACAGGCAAAACTTCTGACTGAAACACAACTTTTTAAAGAAATACCTCTTTCTAACGTTGCCCACAGGGGCTGAGTTGCACTAAAAGGAGAATGTGGGCTATACAGAAGAACCATGCTTAGTGATGTTTTTGTATGACTCTTAATATGGATTCAGCACAGACTTAGATGTGTATAGTGAATGTCTATGAACAATAGTACACATTTCTGTATTATATAGGATTTTGTATTTCTGAAACATACTCCAGAATGCATTGCAACTCTGTATGAAAAGTAGGTTTTATGCATGTGTTAAGAATGCTTTATAAATCTCAATATCTTAGCCATTTGGTTGGAGGTTTGTTTTTGTTTTGTTTTGTTGGGGTTTTTTTCTTTCACTGTACTGCAGAGATAGTCTGTATTCTGGCCTGATGGCCTGCAAAATTGCTAAAAAGGACAAATGTGTGTTTAGATTTCAGGAATGTAGGTGAGGGGAAAGAAAAAGGGACTGTTTTAAATCAGAAGCTCTGTGTGTGTGTGATGTGTGTCTTTGTGTATGTGTGTTTGGAAATTCACAAACTAACACTTTCAGGCTATGGTCTCAGTCTTTATGACTGAATTACATACCTTAAAAAATTGGTCTTGCTAATATAAATGCTGAGAAACTCTCAACTATTGTGGTGCCTGCTGTAATAAAGAAATTCTCTGGGAGAGAATGACAGAGATACAAAACACTAAAGAATGATGATTTCTTCACTACCAATACGATTGCATAAATTAGGCATGCATAAGTTTCCAATGATTTATAGCACTTGAAACTTACAAAAAATAATTACATTTGATGTTTCCTTAGAAAATACAAAAAAGCTGATGCTTTTTTACAGAGTGGATAAAAGAATCAGGAGTTAAATTCAGATTACAGCAGCTGTCTTGTGGACATCTTTGCATACCTTTTATAGAAATTATTTTCTGCAAATTTTCCTTGAAGACATATTTCATTAGCCAAACTTGCATATACTATTTGTTAATTTGGAAAAAAAAAATCCTTTTAGTTTTTCTCCTCTTGCCCTCCTTACTGTTACCTTATTAGTGGAAGTGGCATTTTATTGATTAGACATTTAATAAAAATAGTCCTGTATATTTGCTCCAATATTTACCTGTTTGCATGGTAACTGGTGTGAAAGTCCCTAAGAATGGTATGACTGAAATGGGAGAATGAGGAAATGTATTGGCTATGACAAGAAGAAGTAATTGCTTTTCCTCAAAGGATCAGATGTGGTATAGTTGTTTGAAAAACAATCTAAACAACATTTTGTTCACCATTGATTTTAAAAGCATTAAAATTAGTTTTTATGCAGCTATACTCATTAAGCTTTTATGTATACTGTGTAGGGTGAATAGTTAAGAAGCAATAAAGCATTCTGCAGTAAAATATACTTTGCCAGTTGTCAGAAGAAATAAAATACATAGATTCAGAATGTTTGTTTCCTGTAGAATATTGTGATATTTACCATGTTAATTACAATCCAAATAAAGCTATTTTATTTGTGTATCTTAAACAGCCTTGTAGCTGTAGATGACTAATACAACTGTTATTGAAAGTGTTGTGTTTGGAGCTTGCATGTTCATATTGATGAGAAAAAAAGCATCAGCCACATCTATCTATCCCTACAATTCTTGCATTTTTAAACTAAATCTCCTCTTAGAAATTAGTGTTCCAAAATCTTATTGTAATTTTTAACCTCAATAATCAGAATGAAAGTGCCATTTTGTACAGTTTTCTTTTATACTCGCGTTAGTTTCCCATGTTAATATCTGCATTCATACACAAACTGGTTCCTCTGATTTTGCTGAAGTAGTTAACAGTTTATTAAAAAAAAAAATATCTGCAATACAGCAGCAGACTAGTGCCCAAGGAAAGGAAACTTATTTGGTTATGACTCATATGAATGTAAGCTTTTATTTTGTATCTCAAAAATGAAGAGAGGAGTATGTGTACAGTGCAACAACATGCCATCAGAGAGAATAATGCATATAAAAGTGAATTCCTGTTATTGCGTTCAGGTGTGTTTGTGAATAAAAAATTGAATTTTTAAAAGTCAATTAAAATGCATTTAAATTCTTTAACACCAGAATTCTTTAATGTGGAAAATTTTGCTAGACAGTTTGTCAGTATTGCTGTAAGCACTGTGCTGTGATCATAACTAGTTTCCTCCACCGATGACTGTTAGATGTCTCAGGAATGCATTACAGCTTCCTGTTGCAAAAGAGGAGACTACTCTTGAAAACATGGAAGTACTTATAAAGCAAATAAGCTTTAATTAAATATTGTTGTCTAGCATTAATCTCTATAGCTCAGTTCCCTATGGAAATAAAAGTGGGTATTCAATTTGTTTTGATTATGCATGAATTTTAACAGAAGTGTTATTTGTATATTGTGTTCTTCAAGACAGAGGCATATTTGTGTCGGCATAAGCCATTAAGAAGGTTCCTCATTAATGTGAAATAAGAGTGACTCATTTCTGTTGTATATAAATAGATTGACATTTAGAAAAATTAAGTATTGCTTTAAGAATAAACAGCAATCCATATGTGGCTGGTGTAACTTTCCCTTTCAGTCTGAATTTGCAGTTATTTTCAGAGTTAACTATGAAGTTGAATACAAGGTGTTTCTACTGTTGATTGGGTATTATTTTTGGTACCTGCTGATTTCAAGGATCTTTGGTCCCACAAGTCAAGATATACCCTTATCCTAAAGTAAGGTCTGCATAGTGGGTCTGTGTGTACGTGCACAGGAGGAATCATGGACACATCCTGCTTTCATGCATCTTGGAAACAGGCTCTAGTCAACAGGGTATCTTCATCCTAATGAAATTTCCCTCAGTTTTACCAGCTTCACGTTGGAGAATTTCATAACAACCAAGTCAGGAAAGTCCACCAAAGTCTAGCTCGGAGCTTGGGCACACTGCCAGAGTGCATCACACTTCATCAGACTCTTGCAGCGCTCAACAGGTCCTCTGCTTTTGGCAAAGGGAAGTTAATTCACTTTTGGTAAAAATACACCCTCCAGTGCTGAGCTAATGGTGCCCCCCTATGCTAATTATTGCTGAGGGAAAAACAAGGAAGAAAAGGGTGGCCTTTCCAACTCAATATTGAAGAACAATTTATGCTTTGGCCTCTAGCAGTGCAGTAAGGAAGGCAGTTTTAATGATGAACGAGGAGGTAGACCATAATCTCTATAATAATGAAGTTCTGCATGACATGGTTTGAGGATGCTTGTCCTCAGTGCAGTAAACTGTTCTGGGTTTTGTTGTGTGTGGCTGTGCTGTAAGACACACTTTGCCTACACTACAACTATGCATTTGCAGGAGATGTCAGAGAGTGTTTAAATAATGTGTAATGGTGTGTTGCTCTTTCATCACCTTGGGAAGTAGCTCTCCCCTGTGACAGTCATTATATGCTCAGTGCTGAACCTTAGAAAACATTTTTAATCCTGTCTGTTGTGCCCACACAGTTAGGCCAGTGCATATGTTCAGCACAGAAGCATTATCCCAATGTATAACATGATATTTAGTGCTGAAGCCTGGAAAAGCCACACCAGTACAGACCCTGGGAAAGGCTGGTGGCAGAGGCAGAGCTGTGGGCAGCTCCATCAGGGTAGAGAATAGCCCCAGGCACGGAGTTCTCTGCACCAGGGCAGGCACCCTAATGGTTCCTCCCTCAGCCTGGTTTTCTACTCGGCAAAAAATGTGGAGGGAGAGGAATAAACAAGAGAAGTGAAACAACAGATACAAGGAAACGCACAGCAGAACATGATTTTTTAAGGAGAAAACAAACAGTACCATTCCTCTCATTCTTTCACATAGAATTTCCATTATGGTTATAGGAGAGGAATAAGGGCTGCGAGACAGAATGCTTTTGGATGGCTGTTCATGCCATCACACCATGTACGATCAGGATCCCAGACTGCACGTACAGTCTACAGAAAGGTACAGGTTTTTAGTTCTGGTGGTCAGACATACTTCAGAAGCTCTACTGTGTAGGAAGCCTTGACACTGGCAGAAGCTGGAAAACAGTGGAAGTACTGTCTTACTAGGTAGCCATTCAGTGACAACATTCCCCTGATAGTCCCTCTTTTTCTTTCACTTAACGGAAGGTATAAAGCTGGTGCTGGGGATGTCGGTTATAAAGTGACTAGATTGGGAATGTCACAGCCACGGGGCACAAGTGCGCTCTCCACAAGGTGGGAAGAACTTCAGGAATTGTTTTCAGAAGCTGGGGAGACCAAATCTAAAACTTAATCTGCATATCCCAGACTATAGATCTTCCCTGGATTAATTCTTGCTTTGAGTCTAACAGTTGTGGTTGGATAAGATACATATCAGCTTTTTCAGCTAACCAATAATGCTTTTACTAGTTGCAGTGGGGCAAATCCACCTTAAACCTCCCTGAGCTGTTTCAATGCTGTTAAAACTGTTCATCTGATTTATAGCTTTAGACTGTAGCTATTGATTTTTTCAATCTCTGTCTTTTTTTTTTTTTTTTTTTTCTTCTTCCTGCTGGATGAAGATTCCCCTTGTATTAAGTTACTATTATCTCTAGAGACATGCCTAAACCATAATCAAGTTATCACTTGCGTTTTTCTAAACTAAATAAAGTTATTTATGTTTTTCACTGTGTCCTGTTCTCCAGTACATTAGATGGTCCAAAGTCTTTCCTGCTCCAGAGTCTTTCCAACCGTTATAGGACTGGTCCCAATGCTTTTAAAAACCCATGTAACTTTTCTGCTTCTGCTCTTTTACTGTATTCCCTTGTTTATTTGTCTAAGGACCAAGCTAGTCCTTTCAGCTACAATGTCACACATTAAGCTCATGAGCAGCAGATGAAAGGGATTAATGGATCTATGAGTCAATTTTTAAAAGTTTACACCAGAGTGAATGCTATTATAAAAGCCTTTAATGAGAATGAATCTGTGCAAATATCACTGACAGCACCTCTTCAACATTTGTTTTACAGTAGAGACGGTTGCACGTTATATGTCTTTTGGCAAGGGACTTAAGGATTCTACTGGGAGCAATGTAACGTCTACCTTTTGGTACACTATTCCTTGAGAGATCATATTGTTTCCTACTTGAGTAAGTCTATCAAAACCTGCACTTGCTCTGAAAATGGGTTATTTTGTTAACACTCATTTTCAATCTTTCTAAGCTTGCCAGTAAAATATGTTTCAATGGGTTTGTTCAATGTGGTATGAACACAAGACAAGAGGATAGCTAGCCATGACTGGGGAAAAAAAAAAAAAAAGAGAACAAACAAAAGTTGAAATTTGCACTGATCTGAAACTCAAAATGTCGATTATTTGCCATGATTTCTTCTCCAAGTTATAACCAACTGGTTCTATTACAGGTGTTGCTTCCCAGTGTAAGTGAAAGTCTCTGATGAGTAGTGATAACTCAGTGAAAGTATATGGAGGAGGGTGTGAAAGAGGCACAGTCAGGAGGATGTGGTGAGAGGAAATGATGAAAGGCCATAATAACATAGCAGGAAACGGCAGAACATGTGGCAAACATACTGAGGACTGCATGCACTTTATGTGTCAAATTACCTCCAAAGAGGTTCTTTGGAATTTAAAGCATAGTAAGAAACTGTATTGCAAAGCTCACAGGACCTAATTATGTGGGACAAATTAGTCTGCAAGAACTTCTTAATCTGTCTAAAGATGTGGGTGTAGTGGTAAGTTAACGAGCAGGTTATTATGAGTGAGTGTCTGAAAATCCAGTTGTGCCACATGTAAAAGAGCTTATGTGCAATAAACAGAAAACTGCTGGAGGTTTTAATGCATACCTGAAACAGCCTAGTGACATAAGGGAGTTAAGACAAGAGGAAGGAGTTCACAGTTGTTCATTTGGGCAAATTCGCCTTAAATGTCTTTAAAGACTGGTAGCAAGCATTATAGAACTATAGTTTAAGAAAGAATAATCAGCGAATTTTATATCATCATAATCAAACACATTTTCCATGGTTTAGATGACTCATCTACTACCTCTAAATACCTTAAGATATTTAAAAGGCCGCAGAAGAACTAAGATCTAAGAGCAGTTCAAACAGACGCCATACCTGCGATGGTAGCCTTCAGCTGGGAACTAACAGCAGCAAAAGTGGATGATAAGCAAAAGCAATGGCTTGTCTTTCTTTTGTGAGAAATTTCAGATGGATGGGAATAAAGGTGTCCATGCAACAGACTTAGCAAGGACCCTCACAACACTGTTAGTCTTCTTGCTGGCAAGAAATGTGGGAGAGAAGTAAAAGCTATAATATGGTTAATGTAGTGATTTCATGCAGGAGCAGGAAAAAAGAGCTGTGGGATAGTGGTTGCTTCATAAAGTCAGAGTCAAGGGCCTGCAGCCATCATGCAGAACTTGGGATGGACACATTGCTGCTTGAATTATGAGTGTGTACTTGCTGTCTTTGGAAATAATTATGGCAATGGTGAAGTGTGTTGTATGTACCCTTAGCCATCCTTCAATGGCTGGCCCATCTTGATAGTGGTAAATTACCATTGATGTTAATTTCTCAGAGAGTTCAATTAGTAGACCCCCCCCACCCCCCACGTAATCTAATCCCTCTAGAAAGGCATGCTGAGGATCAGTTTACATTAGTTTTTGAACATTTATTTAGCCCAAGCTAGCTTAAATCAGATATTGTCCTGGTTTTGCCACTTAAGCATGAGAGGGTATTGAAAGGGAATACCAAATATCTGTCCTACGGTACTGTAGCTGTGTACCCAGGTGAGGTAAGCAGGGAGATGATGGAATGGTTGAAAATGAATTCAAATCAATTATCTTACAGGTTATATATTAGGAAATCTGATTCTTAAGCTGAAAAAGTGTTAACAGCAAACTTTGAATCATTAGACCTTAGACCAGCGATCAAGCTAATCTTCTGCATGGAGCATTTAGTGTGTTTGAAGTTATGTTTAGTTGTAAAGACAGTGAAAAATAGTTGAAAATTTCTCTTCTCATTGCATCTGTCTTTTTCTTGTTTTCCACTACGTATTTTTACTGCTTCCTTTAGTTCATGCATCTGGAGACGTGACTGAAATGTGGTCCTTCAGTAAATCCAAGAAATTTTTATCTGCTGGGTCAAGATGTTTAGCCAGCTTGATCTAAGACATAAATAGTTTGTAATTCAGCCTGACACACTGTTACATCTCCAGAAAAGCTCAGACGGCATACCCTTTGAAGAAAAAGTTTCACAAAATACAGGAACTAATCCCCAGCATTAGTCCCTGTCTGGCTGGAAGCGTGGTAGTGAATACAGTGCTTATTATAATTAAGACAATTTCCTCTTGAACAACAAATTATAGGTTTGTGTGAAGCAATGCTGTCCAGAGAGGATATATCTTGAGAGGTGGACTGTAGTAATTTTTTTGCCTACAATTTTTCTTTGTTTTAAATATACAGTTGGTCATAATTGCCTTAGAAACGATTTGTACGGATTGTAAGAATGTCCCACTGGTTCAGAAAAATGAGAACAAAATGTTCTTTGTTCAAACAAACAAAGTGTTAATCCTCACTGTAGCTATTGATCCTCCTCAGTGATCGCACTTCAGTCCACTGCCACAGAACCACCTGTCAGCTGGGGAGGCATCAATTTAAGCTTTTTTATCTGGTTTTAAATTAATGTTTATAGGGAGCATACTTACACTCAAAATGTAAATAGCAGTTTTATTGGAGCTCTTAAACCTCTCGTAGTGTCAAGGTAACTGCCTGTACACTGTGCACCTGTAGTGCACCTTTCCGTTGTGAAACCTTCTACTGAAGAGATATTTCGTTTAAGACAGACAGTAAGTATTTCTGAATTGTCATATTATCTCCAAAATTCTAAAATGTGTCTAAAATATTTGGACATTTTTTTCATGTGGGAAAACACAAATATATACATAGCAAGTTGCTTGTCTTTTCTTTCATTTCTTAAACTGTCATTTGATTCGGCAACAATCTAGAAATATGATCTATGTTGAATTTTGTAATGTTAAAATAATAAATACAAATTGTATGAGATATAAAAAGATGCATTTAATGAATTTGTGAAGCTCTACACAGCAGAATTTCCAGTAAGTCTGATAGCGATATGAATGTACCAACCCACATGTACTTCAGGCAATTGCACAAGAAAGTTAGTAAATAAAAATGGAAGCTGGTTTTATGAGTGAATATTGAAAATGATGCTCTCTTGTGTAGAGAGCACTAGTGCATGTGAAACCCTATGTGCTTTTTACATAATATGCCTCTCTAGTTAACATATAACATAAAGTGTCACAGATCTTTTAGAGCTTGATTCACTATGAAAGAAACACAGCCATCTGTAGTGTGAAAGTTTGTGACTCAATCGTCCGCACCTTACAAAGTGATTCAGCAAAGACATATCTGGGCCGTGGAAACTTTTCCTTCCTTTATTCCATTAGTTCTTGCTTTCAAAGAATAAAAAAGATCTTTGAAATGTAGTATGCATTTTAACTCTCGCATAGTAAAACAGTGTGTAGCTTTAAGCATGTGCTTTTAATTATTATTTTTGCTTCAGAAGGCCATTTCCTGCTTCCGAGTCACATTTTGAATTTTCAAAGGTGGATTAATAAATTGTGAAAAATGGCAAGTCATTTTCAAAGTGATGGGCATATGGATAGATTAGATTAGACAGAAATCTGGACAGACCATTGGAGAAATGTTGTTAGACAAAATGGGACTTCTGCAATTACTTGTAGTCCAGTTGTGACCCATTTTGTAGTGGTTATGCAGTGCTATTTTTTAGCTTTCTTTTTCTTACAAATGCGAAAATATTATGTAGTGCCTGTGTTAGTATCCCATCCACACCTCCTCACACAAACTGTGAGCTAGTGTCCAGAGTCATTAGGTTGGGTATTATGGATAACATTCCTTTTCTTTCTTTTCCTCTCCCTCCGTGTACATAAAATACGTAACCTCCCTTTGACGATAAGCTGGTGTAGCTCAGCTTTACTTGTTGCAGGCAAACAGCATTCATGTGGATAGGTCAGTAGACAGACCAGCTGATACACAGTAACTGTAAAGACTTCTCCTTTTCCCTCTTCATTTAGTGTTCTCACCCAGCTTAGCTGTGTGAAGAGTTTCCCTTTAGGACTCCCCACTTTTTTTTTCCTTCTTCCTATTTCTTTTTTGATTGGGGTAGATCCACACCTGACATTGTGAGCATCTGAGCTTCAGTAACTTTAAGTCCCACTTCAAGTCTTACTGAGTTCTAACACTTCTTGACAGATTGGGGCAACCCTGTTATATACCCTCTGGAGAACTGGTAAATTTTTTTGCCCTTCATGATAGCTGCCAAGTAGAAGGAGCTGAATGCACATCTAGCCTCACTTTGGAAATCACCTTGCTTCAGGAACATGCTACTTCTCTCATTTGATATTAAATCTTTGCCAGAATCCAACAGCTTCAGATGAGCCAATTTTCTGAGATAGAAGAGCAAGAAAAAGTCAAAGGTATCCCCCCTTTTTTTTTTGGTTGTTTTTTTTTTTTTTTTTTTAATCTTGGCATTCTGTTCATGGAGAGATCATTGTTGCCAACATGTCTGCTGCTTCTCCATCTCTCACCCTTCAGGTTTCTTAAAATAGCTAAGAACACAGAGTTTCTAAGCCCAAAAAACACACTTACTGGGAAAAAGGGTCTGTATGAAGTTAAAAATTATATATTTATACTGTAAGCCCTGCAGCCTGGCTTCCTGCCCACGTTTGGGCATCTGCGCTATCTCTGGATACCTCAACTGACACATGCATGCCAGATCCAAAGAAGAAAAAATAAAGGACACTGCTGGTTCAATGCTGAGCCCGTGAACACAGTGCAGTGTCTTTAGAGAGGTAGTTTTTGCCACCATTAGAGTCTGTTCATTATCACAGGCCTCTGGAGGGTAGGGTTCAGCCTTTAGTATTTGAAATTAAAACTTCTTTCATAATACATATTGTCACTTCAAGCAGAACTCATTCATTCATTCATTCATTCTTTTCATTCTCACTGCAGAGAGCCTGGAGTACATTTTGAGGTGAGTGCATCCTCAAGTGCTAATCCAAAGGAAGACATGCAGGGCATGGCAAGAGACAGACTGATGTCTTAAATTATCATCTAAATTCAGGTATCTAGTTAGTACTAAATTCATGGAAATAGAAACAAATGTTTCAGAAGGGAGCATAGCAATTCCTCGGGTCCAGGCGCAGAAAGCAAATTCTCCTCTGAAGGAAGGGGATGGGTTTTGTGAAGGAAAAAATCGAACTCGAAGAAAGAATGCTGGAGTACGAATGGAAAGGAAAGATAGGAGAAATTCTTGATACATACGATAAACTTCAGAAAAGCACAGAGAGTTTGGAGGGTTGAAGGAAGAGTAACTGAATTCAGGATCCAAGATGTGTGCTATTTCATTTCTCTGAACTACTCCTGTCTTCTCCTTTTGAAATTTACATAGATTTCACAAAGGATTTATTGTCAACAGAGATGGATATTCAGCAAGAAGCAAAGAGAAATTCTTCCCAGATGGAGGTGTATGGCTAACTCTCTTGATCACCCTAACAGACAGTCCTGAAAGCCCCCAACAGCAAATGACACTCTGTGCCAAAAAGATTTCTAGTAGTACTGCTTGCCCTTAGCCCGTCCCTTGCTACCTGGAAACACTTGGTGATCAAAGCTTTTGGACTTCATAGGGTTTATGCAACACAGAACTGTAAAAATATAAATGCTGTCGGCTCCAGAGATATTTTTATTCTTTCTGCAGGATTCAAGGATATGCAAGAAGAAGTTAGAAAATTTATTATACTGAGTTAGGAACCAGTTCTGCACTGGCTGGAGAGCTTGTTGAACCTGTGCAGTGCAGAGGGTACAGGCTAGGTGGGTTGTGCCATCTGCTTAGAAAGAAAAGGCAAGGGAGAATTTCAACAGCTGTTGAGTCAGATACTCATCCCTGATTGTTTGTGCCACAGTGGCCGATTACTGCCAAAGAAATGCATCCCCTGTTGCTTTATAGACCTGACCTGGATGTTATAAAGTTACACCTGCTGGAAACAAGCCTTATGATGTACTGCTCATAAAATGCCAGTGATTCTTCTAGAGAAATGTCCTGAAATCAGCATGTTGACTTCATCCTTGTTCCTCTTTGTAGCCAGTAGCAATATAGCAGGAAGCAGTGGGGATATTTCCCAGCTAACTCTGCAAGGTGATCAAGGCCTGAGCATGGTACTCCATATTATACTCAGCTTTTCCCCAGCTATTCTCAGTTTTGTTGGATATGACATACCACGGGTCACCCATACCCTGCATGAGCAGTATGTTGAAGTGTGAAAGTAATGCCATATCTCTGCCATTGATGCCTGTTGCTCAGCTGCTGCCATACCACATAGCTCAAGCCAGTTGAGCTCACCTTCCCAGTCTGAGCCAGCTCTCATCAGCTGCCTGAGCCCTTTAAATGTGTTCCAAGTGGTGCCCAATACATACCTAACATGAATGCCACATGTGTTTGGCTTTGGGCATTGAGTTACAAGTCTGGATTAGAAACTCCAAGTGTTCTTCTGAAAGTATTGCAAAGCGTCCAGAAAACCTGTAGGCATCTCTGAAATTTATGTTAAAAAGGGGAAATAATTTAAGTAGTCTTTTATAACACATGCATCTTCAGCACTAGGCAGCTAAATTGTATTTGTCTTCCTCAAACATCCAACATTTTAAGACTTCAACAACTACAACACTTGTTGTGTGTAAGGTGGCTTGCTCAAAGGTCAGGTGAAACAAGAATGGTTCACACCTTCAAAGTCTGAAAAAATCTGGTGTAGTCATACCCTGGAGGTCATTATCAAACATGAAACATCCATTGTAGACTAACGGAAGTGGGTTAGTTTGGTTTTTTTTTTCACTGATGAAAAAGTAGACCTTTGGTTTATAGGTGAGTGCCATGTCAAGCAGTTGTGGAATTGATTTTGGCTGCAGCCATCAAGGTGTTCCCTGCTGTGGCTATGGTCATCACATACGGGCCTTAGTTATTTGTGACATCAGAAATTTTGTTCCAGTTCGGTGGTTATTAATGCTTCTGGACTAAATCTCTTTAACGAAGAATACAGTGTACAGTTATATTATACCTGTCATTTGCAAGCGTCCAGTGATCCTCCAACATTGTGTGATTCATGGAGCTGAAAGAAATGATTTGCCTAAAAAATTATTAGTGCTTATTCTGCCTGCAGAACCCCTTAATTCCTGTTACACATGTCAGCATATTATGACTGGGAGCTGTCAAATTCTAACAACTAAAATTTCATTTTTCTGTCTTTTCATGCTGTGTTTAAGAACTATAGGTTGGGAATAATTTCCCAGCTAAATTTCTTCAAATGGTAAACTCAACTGTTTGTGTGTTCTCTCTCTCCCCCTCTCTCTCTTTCTCTCTAAATTTGTGTTTACACTAGTACTTTTCTCTTCCCTTATGTTTCTCTAAGAGAAAAAATTGATTTTCTTCCCAGAACCACTGTCCATTTTAAAGAACATAATCTAAGTTGACAGCAGACAGATTTAATGCAAAAATATTTTTTTACCTACTGATTTGATCAAAACATGGATTATTTAAAACAAAGAGGAAGAAAAAGCAAGGTTAGTAGAAAACAAAATGCACAAAACCCTCTTACCATTTCATGTGGTTAAATAACCTTGACACTGGAAAATATTTTTGCCATCCTCCTTGAAACAGGAATTTGTTGACACGATGTTCAATAATAGAGATACAGGACTAATGTTAACATACTGCAAATACTGCACCAAATAGTATCTATTGATCCACCTGTTATTATGCTTGTTATTGAAATGCTGTATGTAAAGCAAAGGAAACCAGTTTCCAATTTAAGTCATTAATAGATTGGTTTTGAAATTTATGTTACACATGTCCAACAAATCAAGAATAAAAGCATGTGAAAGGCTGTGTAGTCCATATTGAATTACTCATTCTTTCCACAGTAAAAGCCTTTAGCTAGAGATTGACCAAAGAATTTTAAATATCTCATTATATATATGTCATTGTTCAAAGTGTCCCTAAATGGGATTAAACAATAGTCACTCAAGAGTTTCCTGCAATGCCTATTCCTTGCCTTGCCCCCCTTCCCCTCCTCACCTTGACTTAAATTAAGGCTAATGATGTGTTTTCAGTGTAAAGGTAAAAGAAGGATTTTCCTTGAATGACTTTCCAATATTTTCAAATCTAATTCATTATAAGTACTTCTATCAAATGATTACTTATTTCATCTCATTGTCTTAGAGGATTTAACTCTAAAACACACATGTTTGATATGGACTTAATGACCATGTTATAAAGTGAAACCAACTGCAGCAGTGCTCGCCTACAAATTTCTGTTTGTGCTCAGAATTAAAAATAATGCCGGGATTATTTTTCAAAGAATAACAGGATTTTTTTTTTTAACTGCTGTTTTCCCCCTTGTGTTTACTAGTTTGTCTTGGTTGCTGATTCTTCAGTAAAAGGTAGGAGAGAGCCTCATGGGCTGCAGGGGAGAGGGAAGAAAGGGGACAGCAGAAAGAACAGTGGAGAGAAGCTATTTTTGGATAAATGGCTACTTTCGACTACCAACTCAATGACATTGCACATTTTTAAACAAAATCCCTGTTTCAAAAAAGGTCCTTTTTCCTGATCCTATATAAAAAATATTTCCACAACCATAGGCATAGTAACACTAAATATCTGTATAAGGAGGGAAGGAGGAAATAGTTTTGGTTTCTCTCTCACACACACAAAAAAAATTAAAAAAAAAAAAAGAAAAAGTCGGGATAATTAAGGTAGTGAACATATTGCGCTGCTATATTGGTTCAGTCACCTGATCTGTCTCTCCGATCACTATTTGCACGATATACATGGTTTTGACGGGCTTGTGATAGACTGCTGTCTGAAATTCTTTAATCTCGGTCTCCTGTTTGGCAGTGCAGCAGACTTTGCTATTTTGGGTTTTTGAAACAGAGCCATACTCTGGGAGGATAAGAGATAGCTGTGACTCTGTACTGACTCATCAGTATGAAGGAAAGCCAGGTAAACTTAACACTGACAATGGTCCCCTTCATGCTGCCAGTCATGCAGATGTGCAGCAGAAGCGATCCCACTGAGGTCTGTGGTGTTATACCTGCATGCATGTCTGGACAGATCTGAGAATCAGGCCCATATAGTTTAATTTTAAGGATACCATGAGAATAAAATAAACATTTAAGCCTGCAGAAGGTATTTGGGGAAATATGACCTTTCCGAGGCTTTGCTTCAGGAGGTGGAACTGCTGAAGTCCCACACTGAGGACATCTGTGCTGTTGCATCAAGGAATGGCTTCATTCTACTGGAAGGTAGATGCTGCTGAGTCTGTCTTTGGCCTGTGTAGGAGAAGAGAAATTCATTAGCCACTTACACACAACTCAAGTTTCTCTGGTCCTAGACCACAAAAGATAGCAAGGAAAACTTAGTTTTATTAAATAATAATAAAAAAGGAAAAATAAACATTTTCTGAGCTTGTACACAGAATATGGATGTGAAGAACAGTATAAATACAAAATACAACCACTTAATCTATTCAAATCTGTATTTTACCTAGCTATTTGCATTCTGACTGTGAGTTGAGTTGAATGTGGATTTCTTCTTTGTGATCCTGGCTATACTGGTTGTGGATAACTCTCCAGAGCTCAGACAGGACGGATGGATAGCAGTGTACAGGGGAGGAGAACTCGGGCAGGAAGGACCTTGACCCCATGACCTGTCTAGTTGGGTCTGTGGACATTTCCTCAAAACTTTTTTTCCTGTTTGACTTAAGAATGGAAACTGACCCGCTGGCTTTCGGGGCACGGGTTTGCAGAGGAGTATGGCTACAGGTAGGTTACATTTAGGAGGTGGGAGCTGCCAGTTCCCTGTTGCTTTCATTTACAGGGATTTATCAGGTCTTTCCTCTGTACTGTATAGTTGTGGGTTTTTTGTTGTGTGTGGGTTTTTTGGTGGTTTTTTTTTTTTTTTTTTTTTTTTTTTAATCCAGAGCATTATAAGTATGTTTTAAAACCTTAACTTAGCTTTAGGATTTTTTTTTAGATGAAGAATGAATCTACATCTAAAAGGGCAAGTACAGTCTGCAAAGTTTATACAAACTTGCTGTCAACAAGAAACATCTCTATATCAGCCTGTATGTGAAAATTAACTAAATACTGTTTTCCTTACTTTGGGTTGAGTCTGTTAATTGTGGTTATCTCCTGCTTGTGTGCAAAAGGTGTATGAAGAACCTCACTTCTTTTAAGGGGCAGGACACAACTGAAGTCCTTGGGGCAGATCTTTGTCCTCAGCACTTACGTTGGATCTGTCTCTGACATTCAGCTGAGGATCCAGCAACTTGAACATTGTTTTGATGGCAAAATCCATTTATGATGTTCCCCATTCCTGCTCTGTAGTTTGCTGCATTCTAGGTTGAACAAGACCGATTGTGAGGATGCCTTGTGAAGTGACTCTTTGGCATAGCCCGTCTTTAATCCATGTTTGTCACCAAAGAAAAGAACATATTGTCAAGGCCTCCTTCTTGCTCATGTCAGAGAAGCCTGTAGCTAATCAAAGCTTCCCCCCTGCCCCTTCTCTCTCTTATATTGAAACCCAGAAAAATGGTCACAGGATTTGTCTGATTACAAAATAAGAAAAAGATTTTCAAAGGCTGCCTCTATAACACTGGATTATTCAATACTGCTTTATTCCTATAGACTTGCATTGGGTTTGTGTGGCAAAGCTGGGGGCAGAGGGGGAGCTACAGAGGTGTCTTCTATGAGGTGCTGTTAGAAGCTTCCCCTATGTCTGATGAAGCCAATGACACCAGTCAAATCCAAGGTGGACCCACCACTGGCCAAGGCCAAGCCCATCAGCGGTGGTGGTAGTGCCTTCGAGATAACATAGTTAAGAGGAAAATAAGTTGCTGTATTACTGCAGCTGGAGAGAGCAGTGAGACTATCTATGTGAGAGCAACAACTCTGCAGACAGCAGGGTCCGGGTAGAAGGCAGGGGGGAGACACCCCAGGTGCTGGAGCAGAGATTCCCCTGCAGCCCATGGAGGATAATGGTGGAGCAGACATCCACCTACAGCCCGTGGGGGTTGATGGTGGAGCAGACATCCCTCTGCAGCCCGTGGGGGTTGATGGTGGAGCAGACATCCCCCTGCAGCCCGTGGGGGTTGATGGTGGAGCAGACATCCACCTGCAGCTCGTGGGGGTTGATGGTGGAGCAGACATCCACCTGCAGCTCGTGGGGGTTAGTGGTGGAGCAGATATCTACCTGCAGCCCATAGAGGACCTCATGCTAGAGTAAGTGGATGTCTGAAAGGGGCTGTGACCCCATGGGAAGTCTACGTTGGAGCAGGGTCCTCGTAGGATCCATGGAGAAGGGAGCCCAGGCTGGAGCAGGTTTGCTGGCAGGACTTGTGACCTTGTTGGGGATCCATGATGGAGTAGTCTGTTCCTGAAGGACTGCACCCTGAGGAAGGGGACTGTGTTGGAGC
Source organism: Microhierax caerulescens (assembly GCA_035590215.1). NCBI lineage: Eukaryota > Metazoa > Chordata > Aves > Falconiformes > Falconidae > Microhierax > Microhierax caerulescens. Next base: position 39,846,945 of record JAVJGJ010000060.1, on the reverse strand, counting down.
AGTTCTTGAAGAACTGCAGTCTGTGGGAAGGATTCATGCTGGAGAAGTTCACAGAGGACTGTCTCCTATGGGAGGCACCCCATGCTGGAGCAGGGGATGAGTGTGAGGAGCCCTCCCCCTGAGGAGGAAGGAGCAGCAGAAACATGTGATGGACTGACCACAGCCCCCATTCCCTGTCACCCTATGCCACTGGGAGGGAGAGAAAATCAGGAGTGAAGGTAAGCCTGGGAAGAAGGGAGGGCTGGGGGGAAATTTTGGTTTTATTTCTCATTATCCTATTCTGATTTGACTGGTACTAAATCAAGCTAATTTCCCCATTTGGAGCCTGTTTTGCCTGTGGTGGTAATCGGTGAGTGATCGCCCTGTCCTTATCTCAACCCACAAGTCTTTCATGTAGTTCCTCTCCCCTGTCC
>JAVJGJ010000060.1:39800574-39834205 GCA_035590215.1 Microhierax caerulescens | reverse complement strand
TTTCACAGGTCACTTTGGCTTGCACAAAAGGACTGGACTGATACGGAGCAATCCTGAAATAAAAAAAACCCAACACACAAAGGCGTCTTGCCTGAGCCTTGTGGCCCCCTCCAGTTTTTTTCACATATGATAACTAATTGTCCTCGGTTGAAACAGCTGTTTCAAAGTGTGTGCCCATAAAAGCTTGCCTGCACAGGATGTTGCCTTTGAAGATATTTGGTACTCTGTAAATGGACCCAACAAATCTATAAACTTAAAGTTTCTGCGACAAACAATGCACAGTAACTGCCCTCATGTGAAAGTGTATGCCTTAGCTCCTTTGGAAGTGCGGTGTTTTCTGTGAAGGGGATAACTGCATTCGAGCACCTGACTTGAGAGCAGAGACCCTCCCAGGGTATGTTGATACTTAATCCATCCAATATATGCTACAGCCACCAAAGTTCAGATATAACACATGCTGCTTGCTCACCCTTTGCAGTAACCTACCAGCGTGTGAAGCTGCAATGCAGTGCCTCCGTGTGCTCCCACAGCCAGGATTTGCAGTCCCTCATTCCCTCCCCACCAGAGCGGGACTGACAGTGTCTGTTTGACTTTGGTAGAACATAACTGAACACCCACCTCCATTCATGGCAGCAGTCTTGAATCGGGATTGATTCCTTCTCAAAGTCAGTGGAAATCCCCATTATGGTTGATAGCCTGAGATCAAACCAGAATATTCTTTGGGGGAAAAAAAAAAAAGAATAGCGATCAGTCTCCCTTCCCAATGCTGGTGATTGACAGTACAAGACAATGGGAGAACCTCCACAATATTTTCCTCGAGAAAACTTATTTTTCGTATGCTAATCTTATATCTGAATATATACCCTAATCCTAGTATTCATATCTCTGCCCTCCGTAATCATGAGCCCATCTCTAATGTTTCTTTTGTTCAGAAAAGGTAAACTCTTCTCACTTTTCAGTAGCAGATTACACAAAGGGAACTTTATGGTATATATTACACTCACAAAGCAGTTTTCTCCATCTTGCAATCACTTTAAAGAAAAAAAAAAGAAAAAAAAAACCCAACTTTCTTCTTATCTCATCTTCCTTCCTGCATGAATGTCTGAGATAATCAATGAAGTTCCTGTGTAGAGAATAAATTGAGCTCGAATGGCTCCTCTTAAACTGTACAATCAAAGAAAGTGGAGGTTTTTGCTGATGATTTTGATATTCAGTTTAACTTTCTTCACCAGACTGTCAGCTCAGTGAAAGTGAGGTCAATCTGACCACACTCTTCCTAAAGGATCCTCTTCAGAACCATCTACTTGAGTGTGCATCTCCTGACAAATCAATGACAGAATCGAGAGGTATGTACTTTGCCCAGAAACCTGGGGGCTGATTGTCCATCTTACGCAGCCGTTTCAGTGAGTGCAGCATGGGCACAAGTCAGTACCTGGTAACAGTAGTAATGTTTAGCATCTGTATCCTGGTGATGTAAATGCCTGCCTGAAGGTGCAGGACAACAGAGATGCAGACCTCTGTCCTACAATGCAGAGAGAATTCAGATCATGGGAAGTGTGTGGGGATATGGGTGCATGTGTGCACACACACGAAACTGTTTCTGTGAAAGAGTGGTAAATGAGTGACACTTGTAAACTGAGATTCTGGAGTTGCTGATTCAGAAATCTGAGTTTTTTACAGGGCAGATATTGGGAGGGAAAACACTATGCAAAATATAGGAGCTTGCAGAGACTAAGAAGCCTGCCCTTCCCTCTTTCAATGTGATTTTGCATTTCTTGGCCAGGAGCACTTGCTGCAAGATCTGGGGTAGGGGTTGTTGTGCTCCTGAGAAGTTATAGAATGGTGGGGCTGCTGCACAAGAGCAACACAAGTAAGTGTAATGAATGCAACTAAAAAGAACCCCAAACATCCTTTTGCTAGATTATCCAGATCCAGCCAAATTTCTCAGGAGTGATCAACAGTTGTTTGAACCAATTCAGATCTGTCTCTAGGGTTACTGCCTTCAGACATTTACCAGTATGGGACTTTCCTGCTCAAGATGAGAAGGGAGCAAGGAGATGAGAAGAGAGGAGGAACAAAACTCAAGGGCAGAGATCTGGAGTGCTAGAATACTGGTTAGCTTGAGAGTTCCTTAAAATTCACACCTGGTGTCACTGAATCTGTGCCTTGCACTTGGGCCTGAGAGGTTTCATTGGTGAATCAGTTTCATCTGTTCATGGACAAACCCCCATCGCTCATCCTCTTCCTTTCCTCCCACAGGTTCTCTTCTGAGCTTGTCTGCATCCTGATGTGAAATGAAGTGGTATGTATGAGAAAAAGGGTATTACATCCTGGGTAATATCCATTATGTTGCTCTCTATTAGCTCTCAGTTCTTGGGAGCGCATTACTGCATTACTTCTTTTGTGTCAATGCTATTCCATCAAGGATAGCGCTGGCTTACTCAGTTGTATCAATGATTTCTTCTAAGGTGGCCTAGACAATGTGTTGTAATATATATTATACTGTGTGATTTTTAAACCAGCCTTGCAAATGTATTCTAAAAATTTTGCAGCTCTTCAGACAAATCCTGCTGTCCATCATGTCTAATGATGATTGCTGATTAGCAGAAAACAAATATAGAGGTGATTTTTAGACACATAAAAAAGAGCAGCTGAGTGAAGACAATCCTTTAGGAAGCTTAGGAATGAGAATTCTGCTTTGACCTGTATTGTAGAAAGCTTTTCAGTTGTCTTGTAAAAGAAGAAACAAAATACATTAAATAATTTTGGAATTGTATATGGTACAATACAAAAGTGTCAAAAAGTTAAATATGAATTGAAACATATTTTCACTTACTCTGAATTACAATTGTATTCAGATAATTTTTTCAGCTGAATAAATGAATTAAAGTTTATTCCCTCAATTTTAAGAGCATTTAAATAATGTTACTTTTCTGTTTTGTGAATGCATTTTTAGACAGCTAAGATCACATTTCTACTCTAGAAGTGTTACAATATTTTAAAATAATGTTGATATGTAGAAACATTTAAAAGCTTTTTTTTTTTTTTTTAAAAAAAAAGATTTCTTACTATGCTTATGTTCTTCCCAGGAGAAGTTGTCATTACTGCAATGCTTTTAATATTCCTTTGTATCCCCTATTAGCAGCGAAAGATACTAACATACAATCGTTTTTCTTAGCAGTGTATATTGTATAGTCAAAATTTCTTTTGGGGATATTCATTAACCCCAAAAGTCTTTAGCCTAATGCGCAGCACAGCGTGATGCAGACTGTGTATGTAGCCAACCTGTCACCAGTAGAGAGGGCAAAGCTGCTGTGTTACTCAGTACAACTTAGAAGTGCAGCACTCGGCTCCACTTGCTCCATTTACAGCTGCCTGGGGGTTGCTCTGGTTTGTGCTAGATAACCTAGAGCATCTACTGTGGGCAAAACTGTGTCACGTCATATAATCCCACAGAGAAAAGTGCTGCCAGCACCCTGTGGGGCAGGAGTGCTGTCCCAGCTGAGGTTGCCTTCTCTGGGTTGCCTTACGCCTGTCCGTGCACGTAGGCAGTGCAAGAGGCAGGCACGGGAGAGGCGGTATTTCTGAGTGGCCACATTAAACGAGGCCAAACTGAGGATATGCAAGACTCGGGCAGGATTTCCTGTTGCCAGCCATGCTCCATCCCTCAAACCTGAGTAGGCAAAGTTTAGGAAGCTCCCTGCAGTCAGGGAGTCCTGACCTCTCACTATGACCACTCAGCTGGCCCAGATCTTTTTTTTCTTGTGTGTGTTGGGGACACATTTCTACCCAAAGGTAGGGCTCACCTGCCTTCACACCCCAGATTTTCAGTGTTTCATTGTATACTGGCCAAATGATGCTGCCTGTTTATCTGAGAGATGAAGCTTAAGAATAGAAGTACGTGCAAGACAAAAGAGAGGAGAGGGGTGGAAGGAGACAGTACTGATGCTGGTAGGGGTAGGTGAAGAGCAAGAGGGCTGCAGGATGTTGATCAGGAGGACCAATCTGGAAGGCATGTAAATCCAGTTAACAGCTTGAAAACGGGTAGTCCCATTAAAGGAAGTGGAAATAAAGTCAATTAGTGGCAAGAGGCATTAGTTGGGAGTGTCAGCTGGTGAACGGTGCCTAATTTGATATAGTCTAATCACATAGTTTGGCTATTTGATTACCAAATTGAGATCCAAACACTGCTCCTTCCAAGCAATCACTTCAGAAAAGAGGGTAGCTGGAATAGTCATGAGATCTGATCCATTCCTTAATTTAAATTAGTTTTAAATAGCTGTAACACATGGTATGTAAAACCCAAGAAGCAAATAGTTGCTGAGACATGTGAAACATGGCTTTTCAGGGAAGCTGAGGACACAAGGATAAGGACTGGGAGCTGAGCTAGCCTGTGAATGTGCACATGGAGTTTCACACATGCGTGCACTGGGAATAAGCCTGTAGAGACACTTCGCTGGCTGCTGTGCTCTTACTCTCTAACTCATTTTCTATTGATAGTTCCTCCTGTTCAGATGAAATGGGTGAAGAATGCCAGGAATCAGCTCACTTCCCAGTGACTATCCAGTGGAGATGAACTAACACACATCTGAGGGTTGTATGTACCTTGTACACCTTCGTAAGAGCCCAGATAACCTCTCTAGTGCTGTTTACTCTCTGGCATCAACAGAAATGGATAGTTAGGGGAAAAGCAGAGGAAACGGGAGACGTATAATGTGATTTTTTATTTTTTTTCCTGACAATCAATGGTTTAGCAATTTCCTGAATCAGAGGTTACATCCAGACTTAAGAAGCTATCCTCTGTGAATTTGTCCAATCTCTTTAAATCTGTAAGTATTTTTGGCCTCTTATATTGCAGCAGAAAATGTGCACAATTACATGCTCTGAGGAAAAAATGGCTTCCTCTGTTGTAAATGTGGTGCTTGCTCATTTCATTGGGTGCTCCTTCCTTCTGACACTGGGAAGAGTACCAACTATATCCTGGGCTACATCAAAAGAAGCATCGTGAACAGTAGGTCGAGGGAGGTGATTCTCCCCCTCTAGTTTGCTCTCGTGAGATCCTACCTGTGAAGTACTGCATCCAGCTCTAGGGCCCCCAGCATGAGGCAAGTCCAGAGGAGGGCCGTGAACATGACCAGACATCTGGAGTGCATCTCCTGTGAAGACAGGCTAAGAAAGTAGGGGTGGTTCAGCCTGAAGAAGAGAAAGCCCCGGGGAGACCTTACAGCAGCCTTTCAATACCTAAAGGGGATGCACAATAAAGCTGGAGAGGGACTTTTTACAAGGCCTATAGTGATAGGACAAGGGTGAATGGCTTTGAGCTGGAAGAGAACAGATTTAGATTAGATATTAGGAAGGAATTCTTTACTGTCAGGGTGGCAAGAAACTGGCACAGGTTGCCCAGAGCAGCTGTGGATGCCCCATCCCTGGAAGCGTTCAAGGCCAGGTTGGATGGGGTTTTGAGCAACCTGGTCTAGTGAAAGATGTTCCTGTCCATGGCAGAGTGGTTGGAACTAGATGATCTTTAAAGTCCCTTCCAACCCAAAGCATTCTATGATTCTATGGTAGGATTTTAGAGGAGTAATCAATACCTGCATGCTTCTGCTGGGCAGTTCGTAGCCTTACACGTCTCTGTCAAGTCCCCCTCAATTCTCAGTTTTGCTCACTAAAAAGTGTGAATTTCTCACATATCCTTTGTCCTCAGCCATGCTGCCCTTCCCTCTACTTTTTCTAGCTCTTTTTCATATTTGATGACTGGATCCAGGCATATTGTTCAAGGTTTTCCTTCCTCTGCCTAATTTGCCCATCCAGTCATTGTTATGCATGCTGCAGGAAGAGGATGGGTATCCAGTGGAAGAGGACCTCTCTGGCAATTTTGCCACTGTATTCCGGGAAGTATTTTACCCATTCTGAAGCTTATCTGGAGGCTGGACACAGCAAGAGCTCTGCCCATATCATAAGCAGTATTTCTAGTGTCTGTGATCTGTTAAGTGGAACAAGAGAGTGCAGTGTATATATCTTCTTTAAAGGACCTATTTGATGTTATGCTGTGCCTGTAATCAAACGGGTCATGATTCAGCATGAAATTATCCATCTTTGTGCAGAGAAACAGCCTTAGTGAGATGCTTTGAGTTAGGCATGTTCTTAACTATGCCAAATTGTTTTAAACCACTGATGTGAAAGGTGCACATGGGACCAGAGAGATGCAAAAACTTTTATTCCTGCTTGCTAGCACATATAAGTGTGGACAATGCCAAACTTATGCTTTAGAGAAACAGAAAATCACCCCCACAAATGTCTCCATGTATAAGGGAGCTGCTCCAATTTGCACGAGTTGAAATGTAATCTAAGTTCTTCTGAGCAGGTAGCTGTGAATATCAACTGAGAACAAAAGAACAAGTGAAATAAGTATCCTAGGCAATTTTTTTGCAAAGAATTTCTGTTTTTAGGTTGGTCTGGGGGATCATCAGGATTGGACCTTAACACCAGCAACCTCCAGCAGACTGCAATGGCTCTGCCTTCAATACACTTCCACCCCTGTGTGTTATACAGCTGTAATACCGAACACACGAGGCAGACAGCTGCCCTGAGGCATTCTCCGTAAAAACTTTCATATCACAACAGAACTGAACGTACCATTATAACACCACGTCTCCTCTTCTTCGTGGTAAGAATTGTTCTGAAAACCAGACAATGTCATGGAAGTGTTATAATAGACACATTCAGAATATATGGGCGAGTTAGTTGTCCCCACTGATGTATTTAAGCTGTTCCTTCTACTATACATAGAGCAGGTTAAATATAATGTAACATTGGTCAAAGAGTCTTTTTTCTTTACATACTTTATGAATGTATTACCTCAATTATGAGGAAGGAAAAAGGGAAAGTGTATTCCTTAATATCTGCTGGTATAAGCCCCTCTAAGTCATTTCCATCGCAACACATTTTTGTTTTCCAAGAAGCATGAATATTTTCTCTTTCCCTAAATCCCATAATTGTTTTATTGCTACATTAAAAAATGTAAATAATCATTCCCCTCCCCATAATAAATTAGACACAACCTGTCTAGCTCTGAAAATGAACATTTCAATATCTTCAGACACACAATGACATCATATCAATATTTAAAATCATTTTATGCATGTATTCCAGGTTGTCCAACTTCATTAAGGGCATTCATCAGCCCTCAGGCTACAGTGTATTCCCATCGGAGTTGTAGGCCTCAGGCCCTACCAAACAGAAATTTAAACTAACTTGCCTTTTTAATTCACATTATTCTCAAATATTCTCTTTTTTAACCCCCTACCATGACTAAGGCATTTAGACCTGGCTATGATTTTGTGCACATCAACATTTAACAGACAAAATCCCAATTTTTATGTCAGAACTTGAGTACATGAAAATAATAGTCTTTCCCCTTTAATATCTCTTCTCTTTCCCCATCTGTCCCTGTTTCCTGGGTGTAATAATAACTGTGCTTCTTTTAATGTTGTATGATAAGTTAGTAATTTGAGCTACAGGTTGATAGAGATATGGGGTTGTTGGGTTTTTATGTTTAAAAATTTACAAACATTTCAAACATATAAAGTTTCATTCTTTTTCTCTTTATTTCTCTTTCCAAAATAATTTTAAAAAAATCCTCTTGATCTATTTTTTATTCAGCTGAGGATGCACAGCATGAATACATATCCCTGCTAGTGGCATCAAACACTATTTTATTGGTATAAAATTTCCCCCTCCCCCTCCAAATAAAACAATCAGTCTTCCCATTGTTCTGGTCTATGGGATGACTGGGGATCTGCTCCCCAAGATGTTTAATGACCTCCAACATTCCCGGGTAAAACTCACAGGCACTGCATGACACAGGAAACAAAATCACATCAAAAAAACTTCCTTTGCTACTGGCCAGACAGTGTAGGTTTGGCTGAAGCCTCTGATTAAACCTCCCAGATTTGTGTGGAAAGGATTTAAATGTCTGTAAATTGTTACAAAAAAGGATGGAAGCGTGTGGAAGTAGCCAGCCTAATATAAGGTGAATCTGGGGATGGAACAAGCCTGGGAGAGATATTGGTGACTGAAAATGTAAAAGTTGATGCAATATATTTCAGAGTTAATAGTTGTTCTGACCATGTTATAACTTTGTACATGTCCAGAGACCTGGCAAGTGTAAAGACCAAGGAAAGGTGAAAGAAAGAGAAATTAAAAGAAAAGACGCCCCCCCCAAAAACAAACCCACCAAAACAAACAAACACCCAACACAAAACCAACCAAAAAAACCCCAGCGACTGCAGGGCCAGCTTTTGGATCTTTTTTCCATAAGTAGCATTTTTTAAACAATGGTACTACTCTTGGTTTCCTTCTGCCCTCTGTATCTCTCTTTCCTCTCCCTTCCAGCCTTGTTTCAGTGTTCCTGAAGCCACTTTTTTTCCTTAGTCACTCCCTTTTTTTGCTTTGTTCCTCTGGCTTTCACAGCCCGCTGGATTGAAGACCTCTCTTAGTTATGGCACACAATGCAGTCTGTCAAAGTAAGGGAAGTTCAACCTGCCCCGCTTGCCTGGGGTTCCTTTGGTGGTGGTACAACTAATCGTTGTCTACACTTTATCCTTCTAGAAAGGAACAGATACTGTCTCTCCTGTTGAGGTCCTGGATACAATTCCCATCCAGCAAAGCTCTGAGGCTCAGTTTCTCAAAGGCATATACATCCACAAAAAGATTCAGCCTCCTAAGGCCAAAGTTTGCTGCCTGAAAACACTATTCAGCTCGAGGCAAATGGAAGTGAGTCAAAGGCTTCCATCAAGCTGTACCTCACCACAGCTAAGCAGCAGCTTGAAATACTCCCACTGAAGCCCAGAAAGCTCCACAGTGGCTTTGGGGGTTTTTTAAAACCTAATTATTATCAGACTTACTCCTTTAAAAGTACCCAGAAAAATGTCCCACTGTCCAACCATGAGGTGCTCTGAGTCATTTTGCCTCCTGTCCCAGTGGGGATTATCCTTATTGTGGTGGGATCTGCTGTGCCAGGGATGCCCAGATATCTTCACTTTCAGGGTTCACCTTGAGGGCAATCCGAGAGGAATGTGCTGCTGGTGACAGCTGCCCAGTCAGTGAAGGCAGTCTGGAGCCTGCTTGTTTTCTCTCTACAGTCACCTGCCAACCGGATTATGGAAGAGTTGGAGTTGCTGGAGGAGTTTTTGTCCTTTGAAACTACTGGCAAGTACTGTGCAATAACTGAGTTGGCTTTCTTCCTGGAGATCATGTCGCGGTGTGGACCCTTCTCCACAGACTCCAGGGCAGACTGACCTTGGAGCCAAAAACTATTCTCCCAACATACTGCAAGGACAAGCTAATCCTAACATTTCCATAGCTAGCCAGACCCTATCTCCACACATATATATATATATAAAGCAAGCTGGAAAAGAGATGTTTGAGACAGGGAATGACCCTGACTGTTTAAGTAGATCACTGAGAAGGGAGACAGTGTTGTTGGGAGTGGTGAAAGGATAGTCAAGATTAGATCTCTGGGCATTATTGCAGTAAGTTATATAAATAATGATAATAACAACAGGACAAGAGAAAGGGAATGGAGGATGCGAAATAATCACGGTAAGGATCAGGTATGAGAAGAGGACTTTGAAACAGAGTTGGGAAGGAAAAAAATCACCATTGCATGGGTTGAAGACAGAAGGCAATGGATAGAGGAAGAGATGTAGGGAAAGGGCAAGCACACAGGCAAAGAACAGAGGAGAGGAGATGTAGAAACACAGAGTAATGAAAAGAAGGACAATATTAGGAAAACTGGAGAGATATTGAAACTGCAGAAAGTCCGAAGTTGAAGCTAAGTGAGGACAAAGAGGATGGAAAAGAAAAAGTAAAACATGTAAAAAGAAGGCCCAATAAAGAAATAACTGTAGAAAATATATTTAAAATTAAAAAAGAAAGAAAGAAAGAAATTCTGTGGAGATGGAGAAAGACTATGAGTGGGAAACTAAGGGCAGTTTTCTTTTTTCTAAAGTACTGCAAGCCTTCCCATAAAAAGGGCTATATAAAAACTTGTCACTACTGTTGGTTATTTATGGCTTCTTTCTCATCAGGCAAGCTACACTGATGTAGTTATGTCCAGGCCTTGGAAAAGGATGGTGCCACTTCTGATACTAGTTTAGATAAAGAGGTCTATATTTATGTTTGCAGAGAGATTCTTATTTTCCTTGGTGGCTGTGGCATCCTCATAACTGAGACCTGCGCAGTGCAAATGAAAGGAGTTTGCTGGACTGGTGAAGCAACGTTTTCCTCTGGGTCTGGGTCTCCATGTCCACCCCCTGCCAGGACAGGTACATTCCACACATGTAGTACCTGTACATGTTGTTGACAAGCCTCTCCCTCTGTGAGGGATCGTAGGCATCATGGGGATTAACGGTTTGGGTCAGGCTTTGAGGTACCTTGGGAGAGGAGGGTGTGTGGGGGAGTTGAAAAGTGCCAGAATACACTGCACCTGGCTACGGCCAAGGCTTTTTACTCTCTCATTTTCATGAACACATAATTCATTCATAAATTTTTAAAGGGGAAAGAATCATTGTTTAATGAACTTTTGTGAAGAAAACGGAGCGAGAGAGAAAAGAAAAGAAACACTGTGAGGTCCTTACTCCCTAGACTTATGACCTGCATAACTTCAATCATTGTGTTATTTAGACAGCCTTCCTATTTAGCCAACATTAAATTTGTATGCTCCCACATGGTTGAGTTGCTACTTTTATTATCCATGCAGCTGAGATACTCTGAGGGAACATGATGGGTTGGGAGGAGGAGGGGAGGCGAGGACAGCCATCTCCAAAATGCAGTGGACATGTCTTTCTGGCTCTATGCTGGTTGCACTCCGGCAGGTACAAGCTGACGGGAATCGGCAGCAGCAGCCATGCGAACGAGGTCAGTGTTGGTTCTTCCGTGGCTTTTTTATTCTTCCGAGCACTCTGAAAATGTGGGTGTGCATGTTAAAACTGCCCTATGAGGCAGCTCTGACATGTGGGGCTGCCTGGCACAAACACAGCACATAATAACACAAAGTATTTGGCAGCATTACAGGGCTAATCTTTACGTAACTGTTCCCGGACAACTTCTCTGGTGTGCTGAGCACAAACAAGCTTTCCATCAGCCTTTGGCTGCATGCAGATTGTCTTGTGTCACCTGCTTCTCTGCTGAGCAAAGAATGGCTGTGGTCATCTTTTGCATTCATAACTGACTTTCCCTAAATTGCCTCCTTGTTTTCCAAGGCTATTCATGAAGAGGTGTGTTTGTCAAGAACGTCCCCTTTTGTAGAATTTTTCTTCTTAAACACAGTTGTATGTAGGAAATTATGTTGTGGATTGTTTTCAGGAGAGCAGTGGGAAAACAGTCTGATTTTTCAATGGTTGCTCCCCTGTTGATTAAAGTCATAGGAGGAGGGATTTCTTTTATAGTTAAGACTATAAAAGTCCCTCGCGTGGGACTTTGGGGACCTGAGATTGGAATTATAATGTTGCATTCCTTCTACCCTTTGCCCCTCGTCAGATTTCAATGTAAGCTCTTTACGATTATCTCCTATGGTTTTGTTGCCTGGTTCAGTGGGGCCTGGTCTCCATTAAGGCTTTTGTGCTGCAGACAGCAACACCAGGGCGCATACTGGCAGCAACAAAATCAGGGAAAGAAAATAAAGACTAGAGCTTCCCAAGAAGGACCTTTGATGGTAACGGGTTTCCTGCTCTTGCACGAAGGTGATCAGGCGCAAACCTTTTCTTCGGCAGGCAGGAGATGAGTGTTTCTAGCTGTCCCCTGACCTCAGGTAGCACCACGCACGCAGCGCCACGTGGTGCCCCCTCCCCACCCACAAAACTCCTTGATTTGGGTGCTCTTTTCACTTAGCGTTACGCAGCCACAACACATGTGCTGCTGCACAGCAAAGCCATGTGGCAAATATATAAAAGTATGTACGTTTCTGAATGCTGGAAGAGAGCCCTAATTTTGTTGGCAGCGAAGCTGACTCTCCTTCTTCCCTCGGAGTGGGGCCTGCAGCATTCCTCAGTCCCACAGACATAAACCCTCCCTGGATTTCTCCCAGTGTGGCGGTGGGCTGCCAGGCTGCGTGTTCGCCCTCGGCAGCCTCTCTGGAAGGGGCAACGCCTCTGCCTTGATGCTCAGGGAGACCGAGCTCCTGGCTCTGGGCTCATCTCAGTGCCTCCAATGCCATGCAGGTCAAATCTGAGACCCTCTCCCTGTTCTTGATTTAATCTTAGCTTGCAAGGAAATGTTGCATACCAGGAGGGAGGCAAAGCGAAGGGAGATTGCCAGACCCAAATGTTCCATAGCCGCGAAGATAGTTTCTAAATACTGAGCTTTAAAAATCATTTGGTTTCTGTGGGGAGGGGTGAAAACAGGGAGATCTTTCTATTTTCCTGCTGGGATTTGGAGTCTATAGTTTCCTGGGGACGCATTTCCAAGTTTTTATCGTTAACTATAGAGGCTAGAAAACACACTCTTGTGTTAAATGAAAGCTGAAATTCCCCCTAGTCCTACACACTGAAGATGTGGAGCTTTAACCCTGACTAAATCACAACAAAATCTTTAGAATTGGCCTGTGCAAGATGTCTCTCACCAAAGAAAGAAAAATCCATACAAGAAAAAGTTGTTATGGAGTCCTGGGCAAGTGCAGCTGTTAAGGGAGCAGGCACTCAGATACAACCAGGAAGGAGGGGAGGCATTTTCTGTGATGTGACAGAAGTTCATGGAGCTAAAAGTGAGGAGATAAGGGTCACCATGGTCTATTCCCAAGACCATCCTATTGCTCCAGCAGTGTATTGATTTGTGGATCTCTACAAAGTGTACAGACCAGGTCAGAGATGTCCCTATAATTCTTCTGAAACCCTTGAAGGTATGGATTTTTTCTTTTCTTGCCTACTTTTTTCTCCATCTGCCTTTCACTTTCATTGGATTTCAGGGTAGGAGGTGGTTAGTGTTATTATTTTAATTATTCTCCTCTTTTTGTTTTACATAGGGTTCAATTTTTAAATCATTCATGAGTTTGCCTACAATGATAGGATGCTTTTTGATTTGCTTCCAAAAAGAAGTGTGTGTTAACAAAAAAAAACCAACCAAACCAAACTGAAGTGCTCCATCCTTTCCAAATGCAATGCTTAACTTTTTTTTTTTTTTTTTTTAAGAGCACTTCATTTTGGAAGTGAATAGAGTGCTCTGGGCACGGGCACTGCAGACCAATTTAGATTTCCTAGATTGCTTCAATAATCTGAAGAGTACTCCAGCCATTTTTAACTATTCTCCACCACATGCCTGCAGACCCATTCATTTTTTAACTGAAGTGACTATAGTTAGGATAAACTCTGTCGTTCATTTGAAAGTGTTCTGTTCTGCATACCCATAGACTTCAAATTCCAACACAGAAATTTAATACAATATTTTATTCTAAGAATGTGTTAACATTTCAAGCCATAACATTATTGGTCAATGTTTTATATGCAGCACTCCTTATCTGAAACAGGCACATGTCATCACTGCCAGTTTGCTGCAGGAGACATTCCCATAATTAGGCAAGTGAATGTTAACAGTTTTAGGTTTTTTTGCTCCCAGTATTTGTCCTGTATTCAGCCCTGAGATTCAATTTCTTTTATGGGTTTTCAATCCACAGATTAAAATGCTTTTGCAGATAGTTAAAACACCCAGTACCTTTATGGCACACATATTTTATTTTCAGTTTTGGTAGGAAGTGAAGTGCATGACTAAAGATCTCACAGAACATCAGTGGCAGAGACAGGAAATAGTAAAAAACACAAGCAATTTTAATCCTTTTTCTCTTTCCTGTTGCACACACTGCACTGTGTCATGTATGGTATAACACTGCCTGGTACTTATACTGTTGTATCTAGACTGTTACTTGTTGCTGTTCTTCAAGGAGTAGTTATATTTCTAATAGCTCCCAGAAGAGAAAGTTTATGAGCTGTCCTGTGAGGATTTCATGCCCTAATTCCCTCCGCTACCTTTGCCTTGCATATATATATAAAAAAAATATCCTTAATTCATATTTCTGTAAGAGTGTCTGCATTTCGAGAAATATGAGTATCTTGTTCCAGGGAGGGTCTGTGCTGCCTTAACTAATTAAGGCTTAACAGTAGGGCAGCGTCATGCTATACTTTACAGTCTACCTGATATCTTATTTGATTGTGATCTAGCATTAAAATTATTGGAAGGCAGCACAGTTTGCATTGATCTGCTGCTGGCATAACTTTTTGCTAAATGAGAGCCCATCTTTCACGAGAAGCGTTAAGAGAGCATGGAGGAGACATGAACGTGCTCTGGACTGTGACCTCTTGGCAGTCTTGTGCTGCTCCTGGGGAAACAGCTGCCCTAAGGCTGGTTTTGTAGTCTCTCTCCTGCAGGGAGAAGCTTTGGTGATGCTTTAGCAACTCTGTTGCTGAGACACTGTAGATAAGACCATGGCTTTTTGTTTGTTTGTTTTTCTTTTTGTTTGCTTTGCGGGGCACTACCTATTTGTAGCCTTAAAGGCCAAATACTTGTGTGAATTAAAGACTTTTTTGGATCATTATGGCATGTCCCTAAGGACAAACCAGAACTGAGATTCAGGTTCCAGAAAATGTTCTAAGTCAGTTTAAGCCTGTTCTGTGATTTTCTTCAGCTGATTTTGCAGTTCTCAACTGTTACTGAGAATTTTGATGAGAAAAATAGGCTATTAGAACACAAGTAATTGATGGACAGTGAAAAATATGGTAAACATAAAAATGCTGTTTACTACTTAATAATTGCTGAAGCAGTCCGCATAGGAAACTCATGCTGTTTTCAGGAATCTTGCAGGCATAGGATTAGTTCTTCTGTACTAAACACTTTATTTTCTTGCCTTACAAGATTTCTTTCTAAATTTAGTGTAGCTCTAGGAATAAGAGAGATGGAGAATCCAGAACCTGGACTTGTGTGGCATTAGGATTTCAGCCAATGATGGCTTTTTCCTCTGCATGGCTGTCCCTGCCTTTTTGGAAAGACTATGCTGTTTGCAAGGTAGCACCTTTTGAATGAAATGTTAACTTGGTCCTAGCCACTTACAAAACCTAAAGATCTCACAGCTGAAAAAGTTGTATCTTAATCAACTTCTGACTGGGTGATTACATTGTCCCTACTTATGTTCCCTGAAATTTCAATTGGGTACAATCTTTCTCTTCACTTAGAGTCATCCTTTTTTATGTGTTAAACGCTTGCTCTGTTTCACCTCTGATGGAGCTGATTTTCAGGAGTAGCCAAAGAACTTCCATTGCCTACACAGAGCTTTGTGGTCTTTTGGAAAGAAATTATCGGATGTATATATATTAAATATGTGTTGTTGCTGGTTTGCTGAAATACTGTGGCACAAGTAACAGACAGCGAAATTATTTTACATAGTTAATTAATTTTGATGAAGAAATCAAGAATATTTTCCTTACTTTCTCAAATAATGCTTTTAAAGTTAGGTTCTGGGTAATGCTCAGCCAATTCCTCATATAAATACTAAGATAATGTTATTGTTAAATTATATTTACTACCTTTCTACTTTAAGACCAAAGACAGTTTCAGAAACAAAACCACAATATTGTTCTCTTATGCTTAGCTTTGCAGAACTTGATTTTCTTTTAATTTGTCTTTTTGTTAAAAAAAAAAACCCAACCAAACTAATGTAACTCCATGGACATCAGTGAAGTAAGGTATTTAATTCCAAAGTAAATGAAGCATCGTTATAGGCCAGAGCTTCCTTCAGAAAGTTATATGTGAAGGCAGCATTTGCTAATATAGTGACGTATTACCATTCATCCTCGCACCTGTCCAGTTAGCCATAGATCCATCCAAGCATAAGATATAGTGTAGGAGGATTCCATTCTGCAAGATTAAATCTTCAGTTAAATGAACCTGAAGTGGCTTAGGGTGTGTCTAGGAAGCTATCTCACTGAGTCTGAGATAAAGAGAAAAGAAGGAGGAGTGGATAAGCATGTCTTCATAAGGCTATGTCTACAACCTAGAGGCAATTCTGCATTTCATACTGATTTCCTTGTACTTTTAAGCCATTGGTATATTTTTCAGTCTAATATATAAAATAAGAACAACCTCAGTCTACTCAATAGAAATACATGACTGCAATGCAAAATAAGAGTCAGTCCTCCCTGCTAGACCTGTTCATTTCCCCCAAAGTATCAGTAGATTTAAACTTACTAAGAGTAGCAACCTCAAAACAAAGAAACAGAGGACACAGTCTTCCAGTCACTCAAGACTATGCAAAAGATAGAGGAACTACAGGGAATTATTCAGCTTTAACCCTCCAAACGATGCCTGCTTTTAAAATGTCTCTTCTTTCACCAAAATAACACCTCCAGTTTTGTTTTCTCCCCTGTGTATGTTCTCTGTCTGAAATTGTCTCTCTGCCAGTTATAGGGTATTGGAACTAAATGAGAAAAACTTGTTAGAGTCTGTGCAGAGTCTAGATGTTTTCCATGGGGGAATGGTTTAAATGATACTGGTTCCAACATGGAGTTCTTCATTGCCTCCATCCTTGGAGATATTTCAAACCTGACTGGACAAAATCCTGAGCAACCTGCTCTAGCTGACTCTGCTTTGACCATGGGTTGGACTGGATGATCTCCAGAGGTCTTTGTCAGTCTCAACTATGCTGAGATTCGGTGACTGTCAGTGGTAAGAATGACAAAACTAAATGGTAATGTTTCCTTGCTTTTATTT
Source organism: Microhierax caerulescens (assembly GCA_035590215.1). Classification (NCBI taxonomy): domain Eukaryota; kingdom Metazoa; phylum Chordata; class Aves; order Falconiformes; family Falconidae; genus Microhierax; species Microhierax caerulescens. The sequence goes on along the minus strand of JAVJGJ010000060.1, from coordinate 39,817,453 downwards.
TGGCAGGCTCTGTGACAGTTTGCACCAAGGTTTCCCAACCAGCAACTTCAGCCAAAAGCAGAAGTGCTGGGAGGTATGAGGTGACCGTGTCTGCATGACTCTAGACAGAAATGATCCCATAAAAAGGAGGGGACCCACGAGGTGGGAGGGAGATGGGGGGCATTGAACAAGTGATGGAGAGATAGGAAGCAAGAAGAAAGACACAAGGTGGAACTACAAGCCCAGGCTGGGGGAAGGGAGCTGGATACAGAAAGGTATTACAGATTGCTGATATTCTCAAGCAGGGCTTAACTACAGAAAATTTGGGATTTGTTGGTGAAGCCGTAATCAGAAGAAGAATATATAGTGGCAAAGGGAGTCTTTTTTCTTCTAACTACCTTTTTGAGTGACATAAGCCATGCCAGTAAAGGGATTCTTGCATCTATACAGAGGGTGTTGCTGGCGTATCTATATCAATTAAGGGTGTGATTTTTTCATGCTTGTGACTGAAACAGCTTTGTCAACAACACTTTATAATTTAGACCTGGCTTGAGAGCTGTCCTGGCTCTTGAGCAACTGCAGAATGTTGGGGATTTTAGAGTGAACTCCTTTATTGTTGGCAAAGAAATAAAGGGACACAAATGCAGCATAGTCATTTTGAATAGTTTTTTTTATATATATTGTTATTCACAGCACACACAGATTTTCTTTTTTGTCTGGAAAGGTGGTGACTGAAGAAGCAAAAATAGTACCCTCGTAGCAGTTGTGCAGTTTCATGGCAGGGCATCCACTGAAATATAAGCTTTCTTTGTAACCAAAAGCTGAAAGGTTCCTGTTATGACCATATCCTAGCTAGAAAGGGCTTCTGATACAGCTAGTCTGTCAGACACTTCCATTGGAGGCTAAGTTTATACTGGCACAGAAAGCTGATAAACTGATACAACTTCCTGAACAAGATAAGTATAGGGCAGAAGTGCTCTTTTGTAGATAAAATGGCATATACATCAGGGGAGTTGCTGCCATAGCGGTGCTGGTTAGGAGAGGAAAGTGTGGTTTCCTTGCTCTTTGTCTTTTTTTTTACCTCTTCAAAATCTTAATCAACGTAGCAAAGCCAGCAAAACTCAACTGCCAGGCTGGTGTCTTTCTCTATGTAATTTATTCCACCCTGAAAAAAAACCAGCTGTTTTTGTGCAAGTCTTGTCTTTTTTTCTTACCAGAGATCCCTGTATTCGGTCAGAACAATAGCTCTGGTGTGGCTAAAGTGATAACTCCAAGTACAGTGACATAACACTGTTTAAGGAGGTGGTTTCCCCAGAGGACAATCCTAAAATCCTGCTGATACTGAAAGAAAACAACCTGCCTTCCTCCCTCCTTCTCATGCTAGCTCTGGAGCTTGTTTGATGCCCCAGTAAGCTATTCCAGCTCACTGTACAGGCAGAAAAAGAATGCAGCAAATAACAATGCACATTTTTCTGCCAGTTTAGTGAACCAAATTGGTTAGTGTGGAGACCAGATGAGCACCAGTGTCTCTGCAAAGCAAGAAGCAGCAGCGTGCATCTGAGATCAAGGGATATGAGTTGAAACATTCTTTTTTTTTTTCATCAGCATTAGATTGATTTAACTGTCTTGCAAAACTTCCTAATGCTGGCGTAAACCTGGGTCACAAAATGATAAACCAGTGTAAGAATGTCCATCCACACTGAAATGTGCATTTGTTCACCTCATTCTGAATATCAGAACTCCTTAAGCCTGTCTGCACTAGAAAGAATTTCTCAGTGTGGCTTCACTGGCACTCTCCCATCTCTCTGAAGAGATGCAGTTTATGAGAGTCACTTGCTGAGGCAGCTCAAACCCAATTCCAGGAAAAGGACTTCCTTTTGATATCAACATCACCGAGTCTGCCTTAGGCTCCTTGTTGCCACAGCCATTTTGATCAGAAAAGGCATTTGTTTTCAGGCTCGTGTAATCACCAGGAATTATTGTCATACTGGTAAAACAGCAAAATGGAGACCAAGTTAAATGCACTGTACTTTGAGTGTTTCTGCTGGATAATAAAATAAGTGTTTCCTTGATCACACAGAAAAGGGACTGTTGTCTTTAAGATGGTGTGCTTAACATTTATCAGTGGACCATGCAGCAGTTTCTGTTAGAGCAGCAGTTGCAGAACACGATGCTTCTCTTCCATGCAAGGTATTCTCTTTCAGTAAAGCTATTAGCTTCGGGTTTTTTTCTGTAAACTGATAGACTGTCAACCTTCACATCAGTGAATACTTAGGGGTTTTTTAATTGCATGCATTACTTTGCTGCTACCTTGTTTGTTATGTATGCAAAATCAACCCTCCTTAAATTTTAATTGGCGAATGAAATGTGTTTGGCTCAAAGTCCAAATGGGGGTAAAAAAAACCTGAGCAGAAACCAGTTTGAGAGTAAATGTTGGAAGGTTGATTTTTTGTTTGTCACAGAAAACTCTTTGATTGGAAATATTCAGGCAGCTGCCCCATGGCAGGGTAATATTTGTGAATGCTGGGAGTTGCACAGATATTAAAATGAATCACTGCACATCTGCAAACTTCCCCCTAACAATATACAGTCCATTGGTTATTATTAGTTGCTATGTAATACTCATGCATCTAAAATCATCTGGCATGAGTGGGTTTGACCAATTTCTCCGTAACAACGGTGACTAAATTTGGTGGATGCTGTGCCTGTTATGGAGCAGAGGTCAGGGTATTTCTTACCTTTACCTGAGGGGCTCTTTTTAACGGTACTTTATGTGCCATAAATACTATGTGTTCAGCACCAGAATAAGAGTGACTAGTGAAAAGGTGAAGCAAACAACCCACAGTCTGAAGTGGCTGGGTGAACTATTCAACAAATACCTATGACAAATAGAAGCAAAATCCATTTGCAAATTATTTGTTAATCAAAACGAACTGAATCCTTAACTGGCATAATTTGTAGCTAACAGTTTGTGAAGCTCTAATGGGCAAACAAACACTTGAAAGAAATGAAATACCATGGCTGATTTTAATTAGATTTTTTTTACTATTAATGCACCCAGAGATATTAATTTGCTTCTCATTATGAGTGAATTAACTGCAAAAATATGAGCTGTGAAACTATATATATATTTTTTTTTATTTTTTTTTTTTTCTATTACAGACATGGGAACAGTCACCTACCAGGGCAAAACCACCCACTATCCGTTCCTTCAGCCGTGTGTAGCCTAAACCAGCAATTCCCAGGCTGTTGTCATTGCCCACAACAGTATAGTGAGAAGTCTGCAGAGGCTAGCTGAAGGTTATCAGCTTACTACATCTGTGTGGTTACTCTGATGGCTAGAAAGTTGGGTTCACAAGTTTGGGAAACACTAACAGGAGACTTATTTCTCAACCTTCCTGAAATTTTAAGAGTGCTGTCACAACCACCCAGTATATGTATGCTTTTAAATGCTTGTGTTGGGAGTCTTAGAGGTGTGCTAAAAGAGACATGAATACCCTTAAGAGTACCGACTGTAGGTGCCATTTGAGCAAACATTTACGTGTTTCTCTGGCAACTGAGATCTTTATGTGAAAGCAGAACTTTTATTCAGGTCGGGATGTTAGGACCAGAACATGCCCTTTCCAGATTTATTGAGTAGTATGCGAATCACTATATTTCAGTCTTTAAGGTTTGCCCTAACCCACTATTAAAGTAGAAACCCAAGTGGAGTAAGGCTCATTGTAACTTATCATGATTTTATTTTTCACAATCTCACAGTGTTTGCCTGTTTGATGTATACCCCCACTGTCTTTCTCAGATGTGGATGCAAACTGCAGGTAAGGATATGCACACTTTTTTTTTTTTTTTTTTTCCTTATGGCTGCTGTGAAGTTACAATAGCAATATAAAGACGACAAGAAGTTCATGACAAGATAAAGGACCCCTGTATGATTGGACACTGAGAGGTGTACCAGACTTTCTCCTTTTGTTTGCCACTTCTCTTTTTATTCTTTGATTAAAGTCTTTTTCCTTTACTTACATCCTCCATTAAGATGTCTCAGTGTCATTTAGGGTGTTAATTGAGAGGAGGTTTAAGCTCATCAAGGCGATTATAAGTGATAGTTAAAAATTTCTATATATGGCCTATGCTGGAATCAGCACAGTAGGATGCCATTTTTCTTTTATCTAACTGACATTGGTAATAATAGATGAAATTATTACTAAATCGCAGCTGCAGAGATGATATCATGATTTTTTTGTGTAATCTTTGATGAAAAATTAATTTTTGAGAGGGATAATTTAAAATGATTTAAATAGTATTATACTGAAGTCCTTACTGGTAATTAACACCAATCTTGTCAGAAGTGAATCCACTTTTGCAGCTGTTTCTAAAGATACCTACAGTATTTGTAACTTTTCTGGGAATGAAATTATAGTGTTTGGACTTTATTTTTACTGCATAAGGACCATTAAGAGAAAAGGATGTTAATAGAGAAGGCTTTGTTCTCCAACAGGGCCAAATTCTATTTTGCATTCGCAATGTTTCTCTATGTGTGCATTTAATTAGCTATGCTCAGCATGTAAGCAGAGCTTCGTATATGCAAAGTAGACTTTACATGGTATTTATATGTATGTATTCACATGCCAGTGTACACATAGATATGTATATCTTTATGGGTTAGCTATATACGTATACACAACTTTATTTGCGAGGGGTTTAATTGGTTGAACAGATGGCTGATCAGAAATGCTTCTTCATCTTCATCAGTGACTCGTCTTTCTTTCTTTGCATCGACTTTCATCACAGTGGCAAAAAAGTGCTCTAACGAGAAACAGCTGAAAATAGATTTTTCTTTGTACTTTCATCATGCTTTAAATGACAGAAGTGGATTTTTTTGTCCTATATATAAAGACCTGCAGGAGAAGGTTAAAAAAGGAAATATAGTGAAATCTAAATAGAAAAATTTGAATGAGAATATGGGAGAGCCTCAGATTATTCCTCTTATCTTCATATTTTACTTTCTTCTTTTTTAAAGTACATGCTGATTTTTGACAAGATATATAGTCGTGGTTATCCACACCAGCTACAGTACCTGCCAATCAGTTTTTCTTTTCCTTGAGTTTGGTGCAGAAAGGGGGAGGGAGGGACAGTAGTTGAAAGATGACACAATGGCTTAGAGGACTGTTACTTTAGGTATTCATTAAAATAGGAGTTACATGGCCAGCTTCTGCTGTTTCTGCAATTTTATTATATTCAAATCAAAGTCTGGCTTCTGTAGGCTTTATAAAGGAAACAATGTGCCTTATAAACACAGTGCAGGGTGAGTGTAGGAGTGGTTCACTTACAAGCAGATTCGTGGCTTGAGTTTATGTATAGATAAGTGAATAATCTGTCATACTTTTAATTTGAAAGAACAAGTTGTCCAATATTTTCTTTTGCCGGCACTGAAGTATTTTGCAAACAGTTGCTTTTACTTTCTGTATTCTGTTATTGTATCAACTTTGCAAATTGGTAAACCGAGGAATGCTTTGACTGAGGGAACTGAGAAAACATGCAGCTGGTGGGGAGTCACATGCAGCAGTAGAACCTGGGGATCCTGGCCTCCTTTCTTCAGCAGCAGACTCAAACCTTTGGAAAAGCTACTTTTTGCATTTTTAGATCTGTTTGAACTGAAAATGGAAGAAAGACCCCTTGGTTTCAGTGTAGTAGCCTGATGGTTTTCTCCATGTAAAGCCTAGTTTTCGCAGGCTTCCTCCTCATAAACTGGGTCAAGGATCTGCCCTTGTGCGCAGTGCAGCTGTGGAAGGAGCATGGCCCGCAACAAGAGTAGGGGGAGCCCTGGGAAACATTTCTGCTGCAAAATGTGGGGAAGCCTGGGGCTGCAAGCAGAAGGCTTTTCAGCAAAGAGGGAACAGCAACAGAGGAAGACTGCAGTTCTTCAGTACTGCTGGGAGGGGTCAATCCCATGCAGATACTTTCAGATGAAAGGGAGAAATGTGTAAACAAGGTATTTCTGGAGGTTAAGGATGTGTAGGGAGCAGTAAGTATCTTACAAGCATGAGATACAGGAATAGGCAACTTCTAATTTCTATTGTTAAAAGACTGTCCAAGAGAGAGAGAGAGACTGGGGTTCAGGAATAAGTGTACATGACCACCATCTGCCTCTTTAGTTTCAGTTCTTTGGACCGGGACAGTCGGCAGATAAAAGAAGATATTATTAGGACTATCACCTCACAGCTTTGATGTGGCTGCTCGTGTGCTTAAAAGAGCAGTCAAAAGTTGTGCCAGAATTTTCCTTTTCCCCCAGAACAATTACTGCAAGATGAGGATGTTTGTGTGCTTGAAGGAGAGAGAAAAGATGCTGGGAATAAGAACAGCAGCTTCAGATTTTCTGAGCCTTTCTTTTCAGATTGTGACCCCTTGTTTGCAGGCTTTGAAACCCTGATAGGAAGGGTGTGGGTTTAGGAGGAGGTAATCTTGGCTCAGGAGGTCCAGCAGATGGTGTTGGCAAATGGCACTGTGGGCTCCTGCAGTGTGGTGCAACACTCTGGAGGTGGGTAGGGGAGCAACGAGGTTGTGGGAAGCAGCTGGTGGCAAATACACTCAAGATGGCTCCAGTGAACAACCACAAACAGCTTGGTAGGGTGGAGAAGGAGCAGCATATAGCTCAGAGTAAGTGAACCAGTGCTGCGTTTCCGTCCTGCTTCAGGAGGATGTGTGAGAGGCAAAGGTGGGTGGCTGACAGAAAGGAGGGTAATGCATTGCTGTCCTTTCCACCTTTACCCTTGTCGTGGTTTAACCTTTGTGAGGTAAATCTTTCTTAATGCAAGCCTAAGGACTTAGAACCCAGAAAGGCTGCCATTAAAAATAAGTATCTTCATGACTGGCGGCACTCAGCTCCCTTTCATAATGGCATAAATCCATAGACCTTGCACTGAAGACTGTGATGCACCCTGAGGAACCAAGTATAAGTGAGAGCTGGTCGGGGGACTGAGCTGCCTTCCTCCTCTCCCTCTTCTCTCTCTTCCTCCCTTTCCTATCGTCTCTTTTGATGGTAATGAAAATAATCCAGGAAATTCACATCAACCACTTCTTTCTTCAGAGAGATTCGTAGCTTGGAAAAAAGTAGCAGGCAGTTCTTTCTAATCTATTGATGCTGATACGGCTTCAGCTAGAGAGGTTTTTAGGTGATACTCGAGGATAAAGCAAGAGCATGGAACTGAAACAGGCAGGAGACATACACTTGTGTTCTGAGTTGTTCAAAGCACTAGGACAGGCAAGAGGAAGGGATGTGCAGCATTTGCACAACAGGTAACACCAGCTAGGAGCTAGGATATTACAGGCGTGAGTTTATGCAAAACAGCTTCACACAGCTTTGCCAATGTACCTCCATCCAGAGCTGCAGTATTTGTCACAGCTGTGGACCTTTATCTGCAAAGCCTTACAAAACTGATTAACTTTAGTTTTATATATATATATATATGTATTACAAAAAGATTTTCTACAACAGTGAAAACAAGCAACAAGAATGCCACTAGTCCCCTGCACTTCTTGCAGGCTTATAATATCTCTAGATGTCGTTTACCTTGTCTCCCTATCTCATCATGGTTGTCCTTTACTTCATAAATACATAATCTTAAGTAGTAACTGTGAAGTAAATGGCTATTCAGGCCCAGTGGACTCAGGCTTCTGGCTGCAGATATGGGGAAGGTAGACAAAAAGCACTCTTGGTCGGCTGAATAAGACATCCTCATTGCAGTCCTTGAACTAGGGTCCATGCCAAACATTCTGTGCTGTTGCTTCCAAGACGGACAGATGGGGACCTTATAAAATAAGACAGGATGTTCCTTCCTTGCCAATGTCTAAGCATGCTGTCTCCATACCTGTTCCAGGTGTTGATGTAAAGGAGCAAGGTGACTCTCTTGCACATCATGCATAACATGCTCGGTTAAACAGAACTGAATATGAATTGTCACATCTTTTGCTGTTGCAAATCAGTGCCATATTCCTTCAGTCCCCCCCTAATTAGAAAGGAGTATTCATTTAACAACTTAAAACTGAACTTCTTGACATCGTATCTCTATACCTTAGGCAGTAGGTTTGGGTTGTGTTTTTTTTTTCAGTGATTTAAACAAGGAAAAAGTGAATGTCAGCTTAGATTACATTTTGGGTACTTTTTTAGACATAAAAAGGCTTGACAGTTGTGGATTGTGGGTTTTTTTTTTCCGCTTTCTGCACCTTCTTTTCCCTGTTATATATCCAAATCCATTTACTATCATCTATGCCTGAAATGCTGGTGAAATGATGATATCATAACAGTCTAAAAGATAAAGGGAGGAATCAATCAAGGAAAGTAAAGAAATTTTAGTGATAATTTATGTTACTTTTGGTGTTTTTCTTTTAACACCACTGAGCTGTACTGCAGTATAACCTTTTGGAGAAGGTAAGTTTAAATTCTTTCTTCTTTCAACATCCTCTTCAGTCATCCTAATATGTATTTTTAAATCGCTAATCAATTCAGTGATTAAAATACAGGAAAACCAAAACTGACATTTAAAAATACTTCAAAGAAATAAAACCCCCAAACCTCACTCAAGTAACAAGAAAAAAGATAAACTTTTTAGCATTCTTCATTCATTCATCATGAAGTATGAGCTATATAAAAAAATAACTCTGGATAAATTATTTGTAGGTCACCTTTTAAAGAAGCTCCCAGATAGTAATGTGTCCCCTGAAATGAAAAGACAAATACATTTTCTATGTTTTATACAAGGCATGCTTACACTTTAAAAACATTTTTACATTGGTTTTAAGGAATGATAAAGACACTTCAGTGTTATGTGATGTTCAGTTACAGCATTTTCTAGTGATCTTAACTACACATACATATACAAGCGCAAAAACAATCCTGAAAATGCTTTGGCAGACATCACATGTTAATCACTGCAGCATGGTTTCAAACTAATGAACGGAGTGCAATTGTTTCTATATAAATGTCTTGCTCTGGAATGCAAGTGAAATAGAAATTTAGTGTAATAGTTTGGAAGACAATGATTAATATTTACATTTATCAGCTGAAAAGTTGCAAAATCTTATGAAAAGGTAACTTTTACAGAGTACTTGTTTCCCTGTTAATAGGCAACACTTAGCCATCTAAAGTCAGTCTCTCTCTTTCTCTCCCCTTCCTTTCTTACCAGAACAATTTTGTTGCTGACTGTAATGACAAATTCATGTGTTTTTCTTCTTGTTATGCCATTAAGATGACTCATTTGCAGTTAGACTATATTGCTTCCTCTTTTTAAAATGTATTTTTTTATTTCACAGTTGCACTTTACTTTTTAACATAATTTACTTGTTTTGTGTATTTTTAAACTCCAGATGTAGTGCTAAACCCCCTATTTATTCTAAGCTGTTCATGAAGAGAACTTAAATGCATCACGGGATAGGTAGATGTACCCGAACATTCATCACCAAATACATTCCAAAGTATTGTTGTTCATTGTTCCCTTCTACATATTCAGGAGACATTTGATCCAAATGTATAACAAATATGAAAACATATAAAACCTTTCAATTCTCTATAAGGAAAAGAAAATATGGAAAAATAGTATGGTGTACTATACTTAGGGGCAGTGGTTAGGATATCTGTGCTGGAGAAAATAGCAAAATGCAGTCTGTCTAGTTTCTTATGTTTAATCTTCTTTTATGTTTTAATCTTATGGAATGTTATGTTTAATACTTCAGTATGAAAATCATGCAAAATTACTTGAAAATGGCTGTCAAGTGTTTGATCATAGCAGTATAGAATCCCCAAGAAGAAAGAAGAAAAAAAAAAATTCCAGTAAAGTTTTGAGAAGGTTTGAATATCAAGTAACAGACTGGGCTGCTGTCTTCATACTTCTGGTGCGTTTTTAACTAGGCTACCTTGTGTTCTTTTCTTTCCTTTCCAAACCCAGTATTTAAAAGTCCCATATGGCAATAGATATTGCTGGAATAGAATGCATACTGTTCTGGAATCAATTTTATCTGACTTAACTTTCTATATTTTAAAATGCAGCTGAAATATTTTGCCTTCTCTATATTTTCTTTTGACCTGATCCCTATCCCCTCTCCATCCTTCTCTCATCCGCAGCCTTCCAGATGGCTATTTATGTAAGATGCAGAACTTTCTTTTTCAATCCTTTACTTATGTAGGGGGGGGAGAGGAGATAGTATGAGTTCTTCTGCCCTATGGCATATATGCTTTGATGGCAGACTGAGGGAGGTTGGAGATGACATAATCTATATGTGATAATACCAGACCATTAGATATGCGCCCTTCATTAATGGGACAACAATGAGAAAGAATGTGAATAGAAAAACCCAGACTTTTACTTGGAACTTGTTGGTGCCAGAAGCATTATTTAACTTTTGAAGAACAAAGTTGATGTTTGAGCTTAATTTTCCCTTGTGATCTGGACTGATGACTCTGCCTTTTACTGGCAGACTCTTATCATAGGAGTTAACTCCTGCTCAAGGTCAATAAAAACCTGAGTGGGGATGCTGTTAGGGAATAATCCCCAAACGTGCTTGTTTTACTTCATACCCTGCTTAGCAGAGACTCCACTGCTCATGACTGACAGCTCTTTTCAGCCATCAGAGATTTTGTGTCAATAGGTCAATAGATTTAATATCCTGGGGATATCCCCTTCAGATTGCTGATCGGCACCTTACAACAGCCAAAGGCCTGACCTTGGACCATTTGCAGATTTAAACTGAACCAAGTGGATGTCAAACTAGGACTTTGGGAGCCTAATCAGTACAAGGTGCATAGTCTGGTAGTACAGCCATGATCTGAACTGGGCACATCTGAGTTCACCAGGACCTTTTATTACCTTCTGTAGTAAAACTACAGAGAAAGCAAATCATATATTCTTGAGCTGTTCTTTGGGCAAAAGTGTTTGTAAATCTGGACTAATATTTACAGCTGTACAAAAGCTACATAGATGTGGAAAACTAATTGTTAGCGAGGAAACTATTTTTTTTTGTTTCTTACCATTTTTTTAATAATGTTTTTGGTTGATACTGCAATATGCCACATGTATACTCTCTGCTTGCACCTAGTGTCATACAGAAAGTAAATGTGACATTATGAGTGACTAAGGAACCACAGAAAATTTCATCAGCTATCTAAAATTTCTGATCCTATCCATAGTTATTTCAAAATATTTTTAAAATAATAATAATTTCCAGCTTTCTTGAGAAATCTCTAGTTTTGCCAGATTTCTACTGGAATCAAAGCACAAGAACAGACCTTTCTCATATTTACTTTGGTTTGTTGGGGGTTTTTTCCCTCCCAAGGTGGCTTTTGTCTTTTTGGTTTCATATTATAAGCCAGATGATAGTGATTGTAAGGTCCGAAGACATTGCATTCCCACAAGTTTTAGGAAAGTAAGTGGAAAAACAGAGACGGGATACCCAAATCAGGTCCCTACTGAGCAAGATACACCTTTATGAGCTAAAATGCATTATTAGTCAACAGAAACTATACATAGGATAGAGGCATTACCAATGGCCCAGTTACAGTAAAAGCTTCAGACTCAGCTTGAACCCCATTAGATAATACAAATGTAAGTCAGGAAGCCATAAGCTTCATGAGTTGTATATCTCATTGTTTCCTTCTGCGAGTCAAAAGGAAGGTCTTGTGCAGGGTCACCAGAAGCTCAAGGATGTGTCACTGACAGCTTGAGGGGAATTGGAGTTGTTAGCATGAGTAGCACTGTCACAGGAGGATGTTTTTTTCTCTGTTCCCAATGGATCTCCAGAGCTTCCATACACTAATTAATGATGGAGGCTGCTGTTGTGGGAAAATAATATAAAGGCCCAGATTTTCTGCTGCAGGCAAGGAGCAAGGAGTGCTAATTGGGAGGGAAGTGTGAGCAAAGATGCCACCTCACACTGACTGATCATTAGCTGGCTTTTGTCCCTTGCCATGAGTTAGAGCAATCTGAGGTTGACTGTAAATTATGTGGACTGCTAGTGACACCAAAGGACCATTATGTTAGCCAGGCCTTGCTGGTGTGAGAGACATACTTACTAGAATCTATATGTTATCTGCCAGGAAGCAGAAGTGGAGAACATCATACTTTGAATTTGAGAATGGAATAAGGACTAGTTTGGACAAGAGGGAGGAAGTATTAGGTCAAACCCTAAGCCCTTTATTGGGGTTTCTGCTTTCACTTAAGTCTTCAAATTGTTCAAAGGCTTAGAAAAAGGGCTCTTTGCAGAAGGTATTGCTGAACATAAAAGGTTCTCTGCTCGGATATATAGCAGTGCTTTAACTCCTGCTACTGTCTGAGTGCAGTGGGTACTGCATCTGCTGAACATTCCATGCGGTGCATTAGGCTGTGGCTGCAGAAGAAAATCAAACTTCTCAGATGCTCTGCTCTAGATAATCTCTTCTGACCAATCTATACAGTGTCCCTTTGACAAGCTCCTTTGTGCTGTGGTCTTTTTCCCCTAAAGTTGTCTCACAGGGCTGACAGGATTTGACCAATATATATGTCTACGTCAAGGATGACAGGAAGAAGGAAAAGGCAAAAAAGGAACAAATTATATGCTCTATGTCTAAAAAAACCAAAGGCCAGTCAAAGATATGGAAGCCTTACTCTGAGTAGGGTTTATGAGATTTAGCAGAAATGTGAGCTGTCCTGTCAGCTTTGCATTTGATTTTTTTCCGATCATATTCTATCACAGAGAGTCAGTGCAGAGACAGAGTCATTACTGTTCCTGCATGTTATGGTACTTTGGCACTAGGCCATTCTGTGCATACATGCCAAGATGCTTTTATAAAGCCATTTAAAAAGCAGTACTAATTGGATATTTAGAGGACTAGAAATCCTGAAGGTTAAAATACCAGTGAAGCAGTTATGACCGCAAGCATGTTACATAAGTAAGCCCATAATGGGCTTTCTTCACTGGTGGAAGCAAACGCTATGAACCCTACCTTTCTTTTATAGTAGAACAGCTCAGACTGTTACATGTTTTTATGTGTGTGCTACTATCCTGTACATTTGTTTTCATTTATTATCTTTTTCACAGTTGCATTTAAAGCCCCCACCATCGTACCTGTTACTGCACACATGAAAATGCAGTCTCTACTTTAAATTGCTTGTAATCTCTTAACCTTTCAGTTTATCAGCATATTCCAAGGCTTATTTTAAGATAGGAGATCAATGTTACTGATGATGTAGCAGAGAATGAATGTGGGCATGGCATGAAAATATTTTTATTTATTTTTTTTTATTTTCATCTAACAGTTTCCATATCCTGCAAACTGGAGAGTACACTGGGAAAACTTTAACTGGGCAAAAAAAGATGACCAAGGAAAGAAAGCCTACTATGTCATAAATGACTTGGAGAAGGTGGAGATGGAAGATATGTTCAAAGAAGAGGAACTAGGAGGCAATCAGTTAAAGGACTGGGGAACAATTTACGAAGCAAAAAGAGGACAGCTGCTTGTACTTTCCTACAAAACTGTGACTGGGTGTTAGAGAATATTGTGAGGACCAACAGGAGGATTGGCTTCAAGAAACCTGATTTGACAGAGTCATGTAGGTCAAACACAGAGTTACTGTGTCTTCCTTTTGGGATTATTAGAGGCCTCATGTAACTACCTAAAAGGAATTTGTAAGTTCCCCAGTGATGGAAGCAGGGAGGGTATACTTAGGGAATGACTATCCCATTACATTTCTTCTCTAAACATCTGATACCATCAATGGCCAAAGACAGGACACATAGACCTTTGGTCTAATCCAATTTAGCAGCTCTTTTACACAAGACACTGATCCGTGTGTATAGTTGTGGCTGACAGCCCATGTGAATAGCAGTGATAAGGTTTAGTCCTTTTTTTCACTCTGTGAATACATTTTAAAGACCTTAGTCCAAAGCTAGAGTGGTCTGAGAATAGAAGCGCTAGTATAGCAAATATTCCTGCAATGTGACATGAGGTTGCAGCCATGGAGCTGGGCCATCCATCCTCCCCTCCCCCTTTAAAATGTGTCTGTATCTGCCCCTACCTTCTCTGGTTCATAGTAAATGTGACTTCCTTCTGAAACATGAAAATTAACCCAGGAACCTGAACAGAGCTTTTCTTTGCAGCAGCATTTGGCCACCTGCTGTATTAGCCGTGTCTTACAGCTTTGTGTGGAACACAGCCCCAACAGCCCCCAGACTGGTAGTTGTTCAGCTTTCAGCTTGCTTGGACTGTAACTATTAAACCTCACCGACTAACTTGTGCTTTGGTTTCAGGTGATGGAAAGAGAGGCTGTTCTCCCAGCTGAGTGCAGAGCGCAGCTGAGAAGTAAAGTGGGTATATTTCTGTTATGTGTCCTGATCTGTCTCTGTGTTCTTTGATATTCTGACTCCACTGTTCCGCCTCCCAAATAACTTGAGACTCCCCTAAATAGCTGCAGAAAGTGTCATAATCACTGGGAAATGACATAATCACTGGAAAATCACAGGCATGCAATATCCTTCGAGCCTGAATGGTCTGCATGGTAATGGGTAGGTTGCTCATATAGTCATTGAATTTTTCCTGGGTTTTCCACTTTTTCTGGCATCGCTTACACTGTTTTTTCCCCTCCTCATGTTTCCTAAATACCTAACGTCACCATAGGCTTGCCAATGTGCGATCCGCTGGTGCTTGTTTATGCCAAATACCTGCAGCATACGTACACTTACATATAAATCTAAATATCTGAAATGCAGGGAAAAATTATTGTGTGGGCTGTGGTGATTCAGCCTCGCTGTGTTTGCACTGGCACACCAGCAAGTCCACACGGACACAGGCACACACAGACACAGGCACACACAAACACACATGCAAGCACAGAAATGGCAGGGGGAGCAGAAAGAAAATTACATGATTACAAGACTAACGGAAAACAAGATGATAGGATTGTAATGTTGTACCTGCAATGGTGTTTGATTCAGAGGCTCCTTGCTTTAAATGACATATTATCAAAGTTATCCTGTGTGGATCTCTCTCTACTTTTGTTCCCCAGATTTTGTAATCCTCTTTCAGCTTGATACCTTGTTTTTCTTAGCTGCAGAGTATAATATAATGAAACAGGGATGCATCCATCTGTGAGTTGCACTTAAGCTGATATGTGCACTGTGTATACATATGCATAATACTTTTAGATAATATAAAAATGCGGTACCTATATAGGCATATGTATATATGCACACACAAATTAATACTTTGATGTATTTAGCGTTTTCAACTAATTATACCTTGCAGTCTTATGTTAATTCCCATTTGAAACATTTGGCACTATTCCTCCTAATTCATTTATATTAATGAGGGGAGGATCCTCTGAGCAATAATCAGTTAAAAATCATGACTAGCTTTGTTAATAAATACCAGATTGGTACATGATACTGTATCGGCTTGTCCTTAATTAGGAAGCACTGGAAGAAGTACCAAGAGGGAAATACTCATAAATTTTTCTTTTAAAGTCTAACTGCTCTCTTTCTGGTATTTGCATCTTTGAAACAGAGAGAAAAATGATAACTTTGAAACTTTTAAATTCTCCTGCATTTAAAGCATCTTATCTTTTATTAAGATACACATTTGATACAGAAGTTTTTCCAACCAAGTCCATGTAGGAAAAGAAAAATCAAGAGAAACATAAGCAACATTGCTAAGTATTAGGTAATTGAAATACTTAATTCAAATATTAGAAAACCAGAAGTTTTATGAAGCATTTGGGGAGGCTGGATGGCGCAAGGAACTTGTAATGAACTACTGAAGTCTTCATCTAAGTGATTGATTGCAATTGCATCTAGAAAAGACTAGAAAGTCATTTGTGTAAGCCTGTGTGCAGCAGTGACTGGGCCCTGCTTTCACAGGCCAGGTCTTCCTCTCAGCTGGGAGCCCAGGAGCGGGTGGACATCAAAGCAGTGTTGGCAGATGCTAGCAAGGACAGGCATGCAATATCGTTCGAGACTGAACGGTCTGCATGGTAATGGGTACGTTGCTCATATAGTATTTGAATTTTTCCTGGGTTTTCCACTTTTTCTGGCATCACACTGTTTTTTCCCCCTCCTCATGTTTTCTAAATACCTAATATCACCATAGGCTTGCCAATGTGCAATCCACTGGTGCTTGTTTATGCCAAATACCTGCAGCATACGTGTGTTATTTTATCAGTAATCAGTAATATGAGTTACCAATATAGGAAAAACTGTAACTAACAATACTTAGTTTTTGAGATCTACTGAACAACAGAAAGACAGGGGCTGATGATCTTGTTTTATGCCATGATGGAAACTGAAATAGTCACTTCTTCTTATCAGGATCTTTAGAACAGGTTAGTTTGAGGCCTGAATCATGGATGTGTTGATCTGGAGTGCAGCAGCACTGGACTCTGCTCCTGCCAGGACAGTGCTGCTAGAGACAATATGCCAATATAAGCCTGGTTTATGTTAGCTAGATGAGCTAGAAGGTGACCTAACAGGGAACTGTACCAATATTGCTTATACACTCATTTTATCTGAAACTCTTTCTCAGTCCATCTGTAGAACAGCCTTGCAACCTTTCTTTCTGCCACCCATTCATTGACATCTATACTTTTGGGAGAGAAGTCTTTGCACTATGACATTTGTGGGGGTGGAGAAGATGGGATGGTTAGTTGTGGGCAGGCACTTGGCTTAGTCTAGCTAAGCACTTCTGATCTGGAAGGCAGGAGACCAGCATGAGGCACCGCTGTCAATTTGTGAAGTTGTGCCTCCATTTCCCCCTCCAACATTTGTTTGTCCAGTCCATTCATTGACATCTATACTTTTGGGAGAGAAGTCTTTGCACTATGACATTTGTGGGGGTGGAGAAGATGGGCTGGTTAGTTGTGGGCAGGCACTTGGCGTAGTCTAGCTA
>JAVJGJ010000060.1:39782672-39795093 GCA_035590215.1 Microhierax caerulescens | reverse complement strand
AAGTTACTATTATTTTTTTGCCTTTAGCAAGTTATTCTTCAAAATTTCGTATCTCCTGCATTCTTTTGGTTTTCTGTTTAGGCTGCTACAGTTTATATTATTTTCCATTTTCCTTTGTCAGAAAACATAGCAGGAGACAAAACAAATAAAAGAAGAAAACAAGTAGGTTATTTGAAACAGGGTAAGGGAGACAAAGTAACAGAAATACAAGACTGTTAGCTATTCTTGAACAATCAAGAACACCAAATGTCATTGCTTGCCTGGTCTCCTCCAGATATTGTGAAAAAGGTGAATTCTACTAATGAGATAAAATTATTACTACCTAATATTTGATAGGTTCATTAAGGCTCTTGGGAAAAAATATATTAATTTCTAATTTAAATATTTTTATCAGATTTGAGAAAAGTTGCCTGATATTTCTGATATCCATGACTGTGGAAAAGCCACATCAAAGGGCAGTAAATTTTTCTGGTTTCATTTTAACAGAAAATGAAGTGATTTCAGACCAAAGAGCTATTGCAATAAGCCTTATAATTGTATTAGTAGCAAACTTTTATTGTTTGGATTCAAATGTTTTCATCCAGCTTTCAGCTCAAATTTGCAGTTCCATTAATACGTTCTCTCTTTCAGTTCATTGTCACTCTAGATTTTCAAGAAGGTTTCATTAATGTCAGCATCTTATTGTCTTCTTTTTCTCTCTCTTCCTGTATTTTGTTTGGAAAAACAGAAAACAGTTCAGTGTAAGTGAACTGAATCTGAATTCCATCAACAGAGCAATAAACATACATAAGAGGACTTCTGCACATAATACTGTTGTATATTTGCTAGTGCAGTGACATAAAGATTGCAGAAATATTGCAAAAAAAGATACATAAAAAGGAGAAAGAAGGCTGAGACAGAGCCAACCATGGGTTCCCTACTGATAGATCATTTGCAGTAAATATTTAGGAGAATGCTAGAAATTTGGAGGAGAAAACAGGGAAAAAAAGTTGCTGAAAATAGATCTTTTCCAGCAATTCAGCTTATGTTGCTCACAGAGCTTGTTATGAATCCAGGCCAAGGACAAAGACCCAGGACAAAGCAGTAGGGTACAAAGATAAATCTTTCCCTCCTTTTCCTTTACTCAGTACAGGAAAATAAAAAAAAAAAAAAAAAAGTCAGATAGTCTGAACTATAAACCTCTAAGAGGTGCTCCACATCAACACCAACTACGGAACAACACAAAAAAAAAAAGTTATTTGTGAAGTTTTTCCGGGGAAATTCTTTCCTCCATATGGTTTCTTATTTTGACACCACATCTGGTGGACAGTTTTGACATCTAGAAGGTCTTTGTGTGAGGCAAGGGACTTAAATTTACATCATGTCTTTAGCTTGAAATTTACCTCCTTAGCATTCCTAATAAGAAACTTAAGAATATTTCTGCTTTCCCTTTGCACCTTGGAAGGGCAAAGAACAATCATCAAGGCAGCTGTTATGGTGCACTCTGAACACAGGAGCATCAGAGAGCTTGTGTGGCTGGTTATTCACTGGTCGTTTCTCCAGCAGAGCTTTTAATGAACGGAGTTTGTTGTTTGCAGTTATCTGCCATTTTTAACACTTGAAAGAAGGATAAATAATTCTCTGGGGTCTGGGGTTTTTTCCTTTACCAGTCTGGCAGTAAATAACCACCATAGAAACCTTATTCTTGTATTAAGTTTGCTCATGCAAATTGTGTGACTTTCATGTTTACTTTAATTGATTTTAATGGGGTTAATTGTGTCAAGGAGCCGTTCTCACTTGTGGAAGAGTTTTCAGGATTAGAGTTTTGGATAACATCAGGTAGAAAACCTCCATTTTGGACAGATACCTGAGGCAAGGATAAAAATCATAATTAGGGGTGTAATTCTTGTTAACAGACTAGTGCAAAAATGTTTTATTTATTCTTGTTTTGGGCATAGCAAAATTTTACTGTGTTACTGTGTGTAGGTATTGAAAATGGATTAACATCAACTCTTTGCTGACTAGATTGTGTCTTTCTGAGCTCAGAGGAAGTGGTGGTTGCTCTTGTTTAAGGAATTTGCCATTTCTAGGCAGTTACAAGCACATGTAACTTGGTCATCTCAGAAAGCAACAAAAATAAATATTCACTATAAAATTATTGTCTTGGGAGGACACCATTTGTTAAAAATATTGCTTCTTTCTAACAAATTAATTATAATATAAATGAGAGCTAAACACTTTTTATTTATTTGTGTTTACCTAGTTTTTCTTTGAAAAGCATATAACTTCCTTGCATAGGAAACAAATACCTTTGCATTATAGTGCAGAAAGAGGCACAGATAGTGGGGGGAGATGCCAGCTAAAGTGGCACTCCAGCTCACATGACAAGTTTGTGGCCACACAGCTTGCAAGAACCTTTGATCTAGAAGGCATCAGGATCTGGGTCTGAGAAAGGCTAACCAGGGTATTAGTACTTTTTCATGCTAAAAACAAAAGAGGAGGAAAATTAGTTACAACTTTTGTGCTACACTGCTTTTAAATTATAAAATTAGACATTAACAGTTAGTGTTCAGATGTTTGAAGTGCATCTACTTGTACATCTGAAATTATAGGTGCTCTGACATGGCAAACCAGACCTTTTTCAATTTAGTGCTTGCAGTATATTTGACAATTAAACATTAGATTTCATAGCAACAAGCTTTTTCTCTTTATTTTATTAATTTATTTTGGTTGAGAAAGTAATTAATCTGTTGCAAAAGCACAGAAAATGTTGCTGTTGGCCCTGTACTGTCTAAAGTTCTAAAGAACAACTTATTTTTACTTTTGCTGTGTATGATTCCATATAACATAAACTGTTACTAGTGCTGCAGTGTACAGTGTCTCAGTGGATCACCAACACGCTTGCAGTTGTCATTGTCAGGGGCAAAAAAGCTTATAGATTCTGTATCATAATAGATTTTTTTTTGATTCTTCATTTCAGACACTATGGATTGTTTGTGAATACAGTATTGTATTGGCATGATATCACATAGAGGGTTTGATGAGTCAGACACCTTAACTAGGCATTCTACTGTTAGTTGTTTCTCCTGTTTACAAGTGAGTTACACTAATGATTCTACAATTACACAGAAAAATTATCAGACCACTTGAAAATCCTCTACCAGCATTCTCATTCATATTAGTGTAACATTCTCAATTATAGTAATATATGCCTGATGATTCACTTTATTGCAAAATTTAGCCTGGATTTCTTGTTAATCTACCTTGTGTCTGTTTAACACCAAATATAACCAACTGTCTCAGAAAATGGTTGTAAGAAGTAAAAAATAGTATTAATCAGATTTGATCATTGCAAATTAGCCTACTATCAGTAGGGACAGCAACACATGGTTCACTTTCTGAGAAGGGATGAATAAATTTCTCTGAGTTGGTAGGTGACAGTGGTAGTGACAGAGACATCAGTAGCCCATCTCAGGC
This sequence comes from Microhierax caerulescens, assembly GCA_035590215.1. NCBI lineage: Eukaryota > Metazoa > Chordata > Aves > Falconiformes > Falconidae > Microhierax > Microhierax caerulescens. Next base: position 39,791,637 of record JAVJGJ010000060.1, on the reverse strand, counting down.
CCAGACAGTGATCATCTCATTGCAGAGGAGTATATGCAAGCACTTGCTTACTGAAGAAAGTAACAGCTGCACTTCATTTACAGAAAGTTATCTTACCTGATTTATTGACTTGCACTCAGGACAAGCTTTTCATCTGCCCTCATCTGTGAAGTCAAGTTACTGTAATGGAGGCCACCAGCAGGCTAAGAAGGGAAGAAATTTAGAAGTTTGGGAGAAATGCATGTCAAAATCTGTTTAAGACAATATGAAAAACTGCTCACGTACATACAAATAGGTGAAAATTCTTTTTCAGCTTTATTTACCTGAGAATGAATTTCAGTTTGAAGAGGCCTTTATGTCGTTTCAGGCAAAGCACCTAAGATATAAGCAATTTTCAACAAAAGTAGTACACATTTGTCTTTATAACAATTTGTATGTAACAGCTTTTATGCAAATGACACTAAAGTGGCACCTTTTTTCTAAATTGGACATTTTTATGGTTATAATTTTCTTCTGTAATAACAGCAAAAAAATGGCTGTCCCAGTGGAGTTGAGCATTTCATCTCTAGTGCTGTTTTGTGAAGTTGGAATGACAAGTTTCTTTCATTTGCACGAAGAATGACAAAAAAAAGTCTTTTTTGTCATTCTTGTCTGACTTGGTTGAGGCAGTTACACTTGGAAGCAGCACCAGTCCCCCGACACCAACCTCTTCTCTGCCAGCAAGAATGGTATCATAAAGTCATAATAAAACTTAAAGGAACTAAAAAATATTGCATTCTCTCTGTTTCTGCTGTTTGAAGGATGTAAATTACTTTGTTAGTTTAAGCAGTTGCTGCTTTGGTTTGGTGTTTGGCATTGATTCCCACTCGTTCTCCAGATGTCAGACAGGTGACTTTTACAGACCATGGTCTTGGATTTAATTAACTATGATACAAGAGAATGTATGTATTTCATGCAAACATCCCAGGGCATATTAGTATAATAAACCAAGTAAAATAGGCATGTTCTAGTTGCTTAATTGCTATGCAGTTCTGCAACAATGATGTGAGAAATTCTGGGTATTTAACAATGATTAAACTCTATCTCAGTTACCAATTAATTAGTGATCTGTAACCAAGAAACTTTGTGATGGATGATTTTACCCCCGTGAAGTGATAAATTGGTAGACTTTAATTGAGGCGTACAATAAGGTTAACAAAGTCAAAGTTGAAGTCAGTCTGATACTTCATTCCATAACATAGAATCTCATAAAATATAATTAACTGTACTATTTATTAAAGAAATGCACAAATGTTCATTTTAATGTGAACAGTCAATAAATGCTGAAACCCCTTGTGTCTGTCTCTGTAAACTATGTATATAATAGCTATATACTTTCTATATATAAAGTAGTTAAATTTGAAGTCTTCTTTTAACTACTCTTCTGTTAGTGCTGATTATTTTTTTTCTACTTCTCAAACAGTACCAGTAGTGCTCCTTAGCACTCTGCACATTGGCTTGGGTAGCTAACACTAGGTTAGGAAAACCTGTACATACCTGAGTGCTCCACTTTTTCAAAAGAAACTGTCTAGCTGGCTCAGCCTGTGTCCACAGACCTTGTCCTTCACCATACGGAAGTGTAGGGTCACATGGAAACAAACTCATGGTTCAGCTACACCTTGAATCCCCCCAGCCCAGAGTAAAGTCTTCCTGCTGCTATCCCAGCAACAACTGTGCAGGGCTCTATCACTGCATGCAGCATACCGACATTCCTTGTCTTGAACACAAACAGAGCAGGGTAGTCAGTCAAGATGATGTATTTCAGCCATTAGACACCAATGCTACATTTTGAGGAACAGAGTTGTCCACTGCTTAGCTCAGCCTCCTAAATGAATGGGAGAAAATCCCAATGCAGAAGAAAGGCCCAGAAGAGCCCTCTGCTTCTCTTCAGCTTGGACGACAGGCAGGGGAGGCAAGCCCGCTGGCAGAGGATGCTTTAGGGGAAATGGAAGAGCCGCTATCATTTTCTGATACAAAACGTAGCCTTCCTTTGGAGAAGAGATCAGAGTTCAGCCTCCCTGTAGCCCAACCAAAACATTATGCTGCTTATAGTTTGCCACATTTGGCACCTGAAACTAGTCTTAAAGCTGCTGTGGTTGTTAATCCATTTGTCCTGAAAAGACAAGTCATTGGTGTTGATCCTTCCTTCCAAGAGCCAACCAACTACAGTTGGTGTCTTCATTTAGCTTTTTTGGGTCTGGACGTCTAGCATGGACAACTTGCTCCACTTTCACTGCAGAAGGTAAAGCTATCTTTGAAACAAATCTTACATAGTTTGTGATTCATAAAGTCACTTGGTACTTGGGGCATGACATAGATAACCTTACTTATTGTATTAATGAGCTGAAAAGTAAAGTTCAGCACTTCTTTTTTTTTTTAGAATGCTTATAGCCTGAAATGGTTTGCATGAAAAATATAAGGTGTTCTCTCTCTGCTCAACAACTGCTGTCTTTGAAGTTCCTGTGTTTTGCACTGTACCTTCCATTTCAGCTATACAGTACCTATAACATATAATTGCTGAACTGAGTCAAAAGTGACTTGAGACATCTTAGAATTCCAGCTAAGGCAACGCTTCAAAGCAATTAAAGCAGTAACTGTGTATGCAAAAGGAATTTCCTGAGAATAATGATTTGGGGGGAGGAGTTGATTGTATTAATAAGTACATTAGAATGTTGATTCTGAAATTTTACTTCTAAATCCCCAGAAAAAAACTCTGTCCAAGTTCATTAACATTCCTATGGAGAGATACCGGTAACCTCCGTCCTCCTATCCCAGAAAAAGAAAACAAAGCATTGTGGATACAGCCGAGCAGGTGAAGTGTTCTGTATGTTGGGGGCACTCCCACAGAAATCATGTCTTGTATTTAATCCTTTGGATTACTTAAATAATTTCTCAGTTCACCATCTAATTTATAAATATCTGCTTATGAAGAAGCACTTCTGGTATTATGGGGGGAATGTTAACGTGTTATTTACACTTTAGAAACACAAACGTCTTTTTCTCAGCATAATATTAAGTAAATACTTTGTGCATGTAATAGCATCTTTCATCTGAAGACCTCAAAGCACCTCAGCTTTTACAAGTGGGCAAACTGAGGGCAGATAACTCATGAGGCTGCATTTTCAAGGTCACTCTGTATGTTCCTGGTGGAGCTAGCAATGGATACCCTTGCGCATTGATTACCAATCCTGAAACAAACCCCACTGGCCCATTGCACTGCATGAGCACTAATAGATTATTAATGTTCTGAAAGTCTAATGGTTTGCATAGTTTTATGTACCTTTTGGGCTTTATAATTAAGAAAATGTATTTTAACATCACTATTAAAAATATATTTTTTTGTCAATTATTCAGTAGAATCAAGTTAAACAAATGCTCGCCTTGCTGTCCCTGACAAATAGTGATGAAAACAGCTCAAACAGGATATTGAATGAAAGGACTGATTTAATAAACAATAAAGATTATTTTTAAAACTCTTCTAAATAAAATTTTAAAAAGTTTGAAGCACTAAATCATCACTCAATAAGTAAGGCTAGAAAAGAATGCAAGTTTTAAAAAAGAAAATGTATATTTTTTTATTTTGAAAGTCCTAATCACCTCAGACCTAATTAGCATTTGAACCATAGCCTCTTTGCGCTTTTCTGGCAGCATAAAGGGACCTGGAAGTGTGGGTATATGTTAATATTCTCTTCCGTAATGGCCTAAAAAGGTTTTAACAGTCTGGGAAATAGATATTGCTTCAATGTTACCTTCTATATTTCTTAATACTTTAACTCAGTAGGAAAAATAAAGTAATATGAGTTCTTCTGATAATGTTTTCAGTTTCACATGCTATATTTACGTCTGACTGAAAGGCTTTTTGGTGCAACCTCTGCTAACCGGAGTGATCACTGCATCATGAATAATTAAATGAGATTAGCCAACTGTGTCCAGGTCCAATTGTCCTATTATTGTCTACAGAAAAAAGCATCCTTTGATTTTAGACTACTTTATAGTCTACTACCATAATCCCTGCTAGCCAATCACCAGAAAACCATCCAAATTCTGGTGTTGGGTTTTTTTTTTTTTTCCTTAAAAATTTGAATGTTCTTTATCCGTTCTTGTTTATCTGCTGTCTATCTGTAGTGTTCATGACAGTTCACTATCCCTGTCATCCTGGTGTGTTTTGTGCTTTGTTAATTATGAAAATCACATGGTGATTACAAAGCCTTCATGTGCAAATCAGAAAACATGATGCACAGTTACGCATAGCCATTTACTGCATTCGTCAGTCATTGCAGGATCTCAGAAAGAAAGCTCACGATTTCCCTCACATTATTTCTCAAAAGTATTTGTTTTCTATAGCAAGGTAATAGACTGAGGAAGGGCACAGATCCTCATCTCTCTTACCTTGGTGTAAACTAGAAACAGCTCCTCTGAGATCAGCGCAGTTTCTCTGAATAAGCAATGGAGATCAGAATCTGGCTTGGGAACTTTGCATATTCACTATTAAATTTGGAAAAGGGAACCCCTGTCTGTCTCAATTTCTCAAGTGCTATCTGTATGTTACCAGGCACATGCACATTAATTGTGTGTTTTAAAACTTTGTTTGGTTGAACTTGTCATCCTAGGCTAAAATTGTGTGACCTAACTTGTAGTAGCTTTTGCAGCGAAGGTATCATTTACTGTTGAGTATATTTTACTGTGCTGTTATAGATCTTTTCACTCAACCAGCTGTCTAACATGTTGAATAGTCTTTCATCTTGTCAAACACTTCCATTCCCCTTTCTACAGCTTTCTCAGCCAGCATGTACACACCTAATCAATCTAATGCCACTGTCTCCAGACTTTAAAACCAAAAAGCACTGCCCAAACTACTTTTTTAAAGAGACAGTTATCCTTTTCCAGAAAATTCATCATCAAGAGGACTGATAAATCGTTAAATGAGAAGAAACACTTCTCTGAAACTGTTACTCTAGGTCCAGCCTTAGAGCCCCAGTTCACTCACTGAATCTGTCATTCAGTAGAGGCTGTTGGGGGCTTCCCTTCACACTGATCATGTATATATTAATGTAATTTAATTTAATAAATATCTTACTCATAGAATTGAGCTTAAATGCTCTTGCTTTTGCTTACAGATACTTTTCTTTTTTGTCATTTTTAGACTAACAAGATTAGTCTGTCTCAATCTGTTCAACGCCATTTTTTTCTTACCCCCCCACCCCCCCACCCCTTTATCCTTCATCAATGGGAACTCCATTAGTAGATTGATATTTACATCATACAGGAGGCAGGTGAAAAAAGAAAGCCATTGCCATTGCTTTCAGGTGCCCCCTGCTATGTAATACAGTATATACCTTATATGGTATGGAGTATTCATTAGGGTTGCTTTTATTTTTATTACCTTTATTTTTATTAGACATATTACCTCCTGAGACTGTATGAACCATGTCACTGGGTGAGATTACTACTCAGTTAATAGTGGTTCTGAAATCAGTCAGTTGGGAATAGGCTATGTTGCAAGAACCTCTAAAATGTGTATATGTGCAGCGGGGGACAGGGTAGCTCTCCGAAGGGGAAGGTTTTTCTTCTGTTACCAGATTCTCCGGTGGAACATTTTTCAATTGCATGCTCATTTCTATATGTGCCTTTAGTTAAAACAGATAACAACACCTGAAACAAACACTTTTATAGCCAGCAGGTATGCATGAAATAAAGAGTCCTGAACAAACAGGTAGAGGTGAGTGCTTTGTATTTTCGGTCTGGTTTTGAATTAGTAAGGATGGAGGGAGGTAAAGACACTTCAACCTTTAAGCCCCTTTGACATTCACAAAGTGCTAAAAGTCAGCTGGGGTCTCAGCTCTGACAAATTTGCATCTCTTTGAATATGACGCTTGAAAAGCCAAGCCGCTAGATTAAATTTTGCCATGGAGAAAATGAGAAAGGCTTCCATCTCCCAGGTCTACTGGGAGGATCTTTATGGTTGATTTACTTTTTTTAAATAAATGTTTCTTTATGTGTTTTCTCTAGTTTGTGTCCAGCCTTCCTCTATCATGCATGCTGTAACTTGTGCCAGTTATATCAGCCCACAGTAAGTCAACCTGGGCAGAGTACAAGGTGAAAGAATATTTCAATCTAAACTGCATACCCCTTCTGTGTTTTCTGATTAAAATTTGCAAGCAAACCTTGGAATAAACTATACCTGACATGACTTCTAAAATATTTTACGCAGTTTATAAACCAGGGGCTAAATTCTACAACCCCTCCCTATTGCATTTGTATGCACGAGTGCTCCAGGTTTGCAGAAGTGGGCCCAGCTATGTAGCTGAAACCTTGCTGTAGAGGACAGCAGGCAGAATAATGATTATAGTGAACCCATAAAAATAATAAACTGATTGCCCATTGAATAAAATCTACCAAAGTATGAATTATCTAATGAGCTGCTGCTGTGGTTCAGGCTGACTTATCTTGCATTAAGTCAACGGTGACACCACTGACTCCTGTGGACTTGCGGCAGGAAGGGTGAGGGCAGGATTTGGCACTGGTTTAGGTGTGGAATTGTTTCAGTTAATGACAAATTAAAGGGTGTAGAGGCAACTATTTAGAGGTTTATAGAAGCCTGTAATATGGACTCTGCTTACTTGCTAAGTATTTATGACAACTCCCAAATATATAACCATCTCAGGAAAAAAAAAAAACAAAAAACTTTTCAGAGATGTAGAATGTAAGCTTTGTTTTAACATTCATTGAAGAAATCCCAAGTACACTCTGTTGTCCTTGCATTATTAAAGAAGGCTAGTGCTTGAAAACATACCCGATTTTACAACAAAACTTAATACCCCTCCCTTGTATCTACATTTGCTACTACAGGAGTCTCATTATTTTTGGGATTTCTAAAACAGAATAAACATTTTTTTGTAAGCCAGGAGAAGAATCCCTCAATGCTTTACTTTTTGTTCCTTCAGTATATGTGAAATGTGTTTATAACAGAGATCATACCCAGAGCCAGTAGGAGATGTTGTGTGTGAAGGTTTGTTTTTGTTTTTTTTTCCCTCTACACAAAAAATGTTTGCAAACTCTGTACACAGCATAAGTTATGAAAAATCACATATAGGTAGTTTTTCCTTTTTTATTTTTATTTCCTTGCTGGGTTCTTATAATTTTCTGGCAGATCACATTACATTAGAATGAAATGTGATCTGTAGTTAGGACTTAGCGATGCATCCTGCAGCTTTAACTCAGTCACTTGGGCTCCGATTTAGCCCAACATGTGTCTCTTGAAATAACTCAGGAGAGCAGATTGATGATATACTTAGCAGAGGAATAACAGCGTTGGAGGCTGCCAGTACTAAACAATCCAGTTATTAAATGTATCTAAGCATCTGAAGAAGAAGTCTAACTTTCTGGAGAAAAAAAAGGAAAAATATCTATCTAGGAACCTAATAAGGCTCCTACTGATGTTCATGGGAACACTGAGGTGTACGGAATACTTTTTACAGAACTGGAATATGCGTCCAGTTACTGCAAACTGATCCTGAGCATCTTAACTTCAGACTCTTACCATCATATCAGGGTCTCATTCAGCTGTTTGCTTCAGCTGACACTGTGGCGTTTCAGCTGCAGACACAGAAGTATTCTCTCTTCAGAGGAGGAAATTATTCCTTTTCATCAGCCAAATGGTTTAAAGATTTTATATAAGCTTCATTTATCCACCCAGATTTTCTCACACCTTTCTCTATCCCTTACTTTTGGTAGTTGTGTTTTCCCTTCTTGAATCCAGCTGCTCCCTCAGCAGTCTCAGGCCAGCTCCCACCCATGCTTGCCCTGATGCTCTGCACATTGTTCCTGCCTGTTCCCTCATGTCATTCCCTACTCTCAGAGACAGCACCTGAGAGTGGCATTTTACTTCTTGGAGCATGCTATCAGCCTCTGGGACTGTAGCACTTGAATAGCAGTGGGACCTGCCAAGTGCATCCTTGCTGATGGAAGAAAAACATGCCAGTCCCACCCAGGTACGCACCCCCATGGAGCAGGAAAGCTGGGGCACGCAGCAAACCCTTTGCCACAGCACCAAGCCAGCTAATGCGGGACGGTGACTAAACACAGCCTAGTAGGTTCAGCACAGCCTACATATTTGGTTCTGAATTAGGCCCCTAGCTCCCAGCAAGTCCACTTCCAGCTAGGATAATGACTTGGATGCCTTTTTATTAGAGAACGAAAAATGTGAGTGATCTGGGAGCCTCTGAGAAAAGCCCTTCAATACCTCATTTGAATAGAGCCTTATGCGATGTATTGGAGTTTCTAGGACAACTCCCTTCCAAATGGATCATTACAGTGGTTAAAGCCAGTTTATTATTTAACCAATTCAGGCTGAGTGGAGACTGGAGAGTATTAGCACTTGTATTGATTGTAAGTAAGAGTCTAGTAATTAATGATCAGAGTTTTCAGCAACAGTCTTGAGGAAAGAGTACAATGTACCCAAATAGGTATGACTGAGGAGGTTTTAACTGAATTCAGAATGAGCCTGAAGATAAGGGCAATGAAAAGCAGGACATTCCCATAACCCGTTGCCAATATTTTGTCACACATCACAAGTACTCTTAAATGACGAGTGGATTAAACTAGGCCCTTTTGATCTGAGTTGACACAGTAGTTTTCAGCCCTTATATGCTGCTTATTATCAATAGATCCCAGAATATTTTACAGAGGAAAGCAGTTGTCCCAGAAGCCTCCTGGGAATTGCTGTGAGTGGTCATAACGTGTACTGAGGGGGTGAAGAAATGTGCCTGACAGCCAAAGTCTGGAGGAAGTACACAGATATGACTGGAAAAGCCCACCCTTGTCTTCGTCCTGCCATGATGCTCTGGGTAGAAATGGACAGGCTGTGGTGCTAAACAAATACCATTGCACATATATAGATATGCACAGTAGAGAAGTTGTGGCTTGGAAACAGCTCTTTAGTACACTT
>JAVJGJ010000060.1:39739524-39780704 GCA_035590215.1 Microhierax caerulescens | reverse complement strand
CATGGGGGGCCGGGGGGGGTCGGGCGGCATTAGGTATCCACTGTGGCCCTCTGAGGGAAAGAAAAATCAAAATACATATGCAGAGCAGTGCTTGCACATATGCATGTGCACACACACAGCACATATACGGAGGCTTTGTGCATTTGAGCATACATGCAGAAACACGCGCTCCGCTGCCTAATTACTCTGCAGTTAGTAAAGATTTGTCCAATATGAGCATGTGTTGAATTTGAGAGCTGAAGGCTGGGTGTGGAGTCAGAGCAGCCTCACTCAAAATGAATGTTAAAAAATAACCAGCTCCCTGCTACCTCCTGTATGTCAGGTCTCACATAGAAACATGACCAGCAATACCAGCTCAGGGGCTCCTGCGGCGATGCTGGCTCTGCTGTGACTGTCTTGTGCTCTGGGGAAAAATTGCTTCTACATGAGCATTATTTCAGGGTTTTTTTTAGATGGGGGAAGTAGGAGCGAGAAATACTATTTGTACTCATCATGGCCATGTTATTGTTATTCTCGGGTCCTTCACATTTGCAGCTCTGACCATTTTGGTGCTGCATGAACACAGTTCCTTGCTTGTAATTACCTTGTTCTTCTCCAGAAAGGATTGTGTTTCATCACTATCATAACCGAATTTTTAATTCTGTATAGATTAACTACTGGAGCAATGCTTGCCACAGGGCAATAGAGTAGGTCTGTATCTGTGAACCTGCCTTTTGAGATCACTTCCTTCTGGATACATCCTTCAACGTGTTGAGCATCTCGAAAGAAGCTATGAATGCTGCTGAGCACTCTGCTTTCGGTAGGGTGGGAGTGCTTAGCAGCTCAAGGGAATTACTCAGTGCTTTGCTGGTGGAAAGACTTTAGCTTCTTTTCTGGAAATCTCATGGACAGTCTGAATGTCAGGCAGTCCACTTTCTCTACTTTCACATTTTTCCTAAAGAGCTCTTTCTAGTAAGACCAATAAATGCTTGTACAATCCCACATCTTTTCCATTCAAGTGGCAATAAAAGAGGAATTACTGATGTTTTATGTAAAAAGTTGAAAAAAATTAAATACCACTAGGTGCCACGTCCACACAGTGATATGTCCATAGAATTTTAATCTTCATCTTCTGTTTCCACTGCCATTTGCTTCCCTTGTTTGCTGCATCATATCCACAGCTGAGGGGAAAGTTTTACACTCTTTTTGTCAAAGCGCTTTAAGAATCACCGGCGGTATCTATTTAGCTAACTCTGCTATGTCTCTCCCATACAATCAGTGGCACAGTCACGTCTGGAACTGATTCATTTTCAGATTCAGGTGTAAATGATAAAGGGTGGCTGCTTCGGGGCAGTCATAAAAACACCAAACTTTGGAACTGCACAGTCTTAGGTTAAGGTGTTGCCCAGTGTGGGGTTAGGAAAAATTTTTATCGTATTTGGGTGATCTGCCCAGCCTCTCCTGAATGCTGCTTTTGATACACTGTAGCTTTTCTATTAAAGATCCTAAGCCTGCCGTAAAACTTCAGGCAGCTGGATGTGCCTGGTAGGAGGATTATGGACTGCTGTGTGCTAAATGTACGTGGCAAAGTTATCCATATGCTGTTATGAGACTGGGTTTGAAAACCCAGTTATCCAGCCATCAATTCTGTACTACACTGGGTGAGAATCCTCATGCAAATCAATTGATTTAAAATTGAGGACACTTTAGTTCTGAATGGCAGTCTATGTAGCAGAGTAGCCATAACGAAATGTGGGCATGCTAGAGAGCTTGACTAGGAGGAGCACAGAGGAGAGCACCAACTTTGCTCAAAAGATCTCATGGTAAGTAGGGGGGACCTGTGAGCTGAGAAGGGGAAAGCAGCTCTTGTAGGTTGATGTTCTGACATGCAAAGACACTGAGAGCCTTCAGCTCACATCCTTTCTACATTTTCTGTGTTGTTTATTTACTGGACTGATGCTTGTGAATTCCCAAGAACCTTGTGCATGGTTATTTGTTCTGACTTTAGAGGTTACAAAAATATTTTGAGAAATCCTATATTGTCTGTGTGTGAGGAGTCTTCTGGTAAAACATATTGACAATTACAGCAGAAAGCTCCATTTATTTATAGTGAAATCCTAGAAGTATTGGGTGAGCTCAGGGTGATGCTATACTTGGTTCTGGACAAAGCAAAAGACAGTCTACACACACCAGACAGGCAAAGGATGGGAGAAAAGAAGTATAGTGACTACCTGTTTATAGCTCAGGATCTGAAAGCTATTGGTACTGAGCAGCCCAAGATCCCACAGAATCTCTGGAAGGGTTGAATGCTTGAACTGAATCTTTAGTCCTGGTTCAGTTTCTCAACCACAGCGCAGCCCTTCCTCAGCCCAGCTCAGGGTGGCCCAGGTCTGTTTTGGCTGAGCCACGCTCACCATATCATGTTCGTTGTAATATAGACTTGCAAAGCACTTTAGAAAGGCCCCCTGTTTTTATGACTACAACCAATTTACCAAAATTCTGTGAGAAAGTATAATGACGTAGATAGGGATTTGCCTCTTTTTTTAACTGCAAATGTTTACATTGCTCCAGTGACAAAGAGGGATATTGTTAATGAAACTTTGAGAAGGGAGGTTGAGTTATGCATCCCCAAAGAACTCCATTTGCATAGTTTTAGAAAGTGGATATATTTGGCAGGCGTTCTCTTTATTCAGCCATGGTTTTGGCACATGCCAGAGTACAGAGGCTGAGTGAGCATCGTGCAGCAATTTAAACTGAGAAAACAGATGTGGTTTTGCATTTTCTTATGTGTGGAGTCTCAGGCTACCATGAAAATTTCTTTGGGTAATCAGCACACCCAAACTGTTCAGTTCACATGTTGATACCTTACAGTTATGCTACAAAAGGAAATAGTTTACTAAACTTTTTTTTTTTTCTTCTATTTATTGCTCCATTTAGTTATGTTGCTCCAAATTAACTCAGTCTTGTGGATAATTATAATTGAATTTATGGGATTCATTTTATTTCACATAATCATCCAGAAGTTTGGGTCCCTAAAAGAATTATCCAGATCTTTAGATCTACAAGATGGGAATGAAAGAGGGTGACATCACATTTTTTGTAATATTTCCATATGAGCCGACTGCAAAACTTAGAAGAAGGAATTTTTCTGGTATTTCAACACTCTAAGTCTGAGTAGGAGCCTACACAATGTGCAAAAACTAATGAAAAAGTGAGATAGCTAAGCAGTGTTGAACACAGCACAAAATGTTTGCTTAGAAATCAGTTCAAATATAGACTAAAGAACTGGTGATTGGAGTGCAAATTTAACATAAGGGATTTAAGACCTGGTCCCATATCACTACCAGTATTCCCTTGATTTAAATGCATGTCAGTTCAGGTCAATAAAAGGCAATTACTTTTTTTGTATGACGATAACTATAAAACCCTGAGCAATGTCTGGAATGTGTTTATTGCTGATTTTTGTCTGAATTAGGTGAGGAAAATAGTAATTTTTGCATTGTTATACAGTCTTTTACTAGATCATGTGAAGTGCGATGGATCCAATTTGTTAAACTAGGAAGTTAGGGCTATTAAATCACTATTTTTGTGTAATTATGGAGAACACACACATTTGTTCTTTATGATAGCTGTTGGTTTGCTAGATTTTTTACAAGATTGTGTGGAAACAGTACTACTAACATGTTCATAGCACTACAGTTTCAACTGAAAATGTAAGTGTAAGATCGCTTCAGGGCAATCTGCAAACAAGGCTTAAAAAGTAAGAGCGAAAGTAGCTGTCAGGTTACTCGCTGCCCAAGTAAAATGCACTCATCCACATCCAGCATGGCTGCAGTTGGGAATGTTTCCTCTTTAGTTCCTACTTTAATCAATCTAAGTTGTTTTCCCACAGAAATTTTTGCATATATGGTTCTAATTTATAAATGTGTCCCTAAAGGAATTAATTAAGATTGTATTTTTAATATCACCTGTTACTAGAAGGGAGTTAATATTTCATATCTATTTATCTATAAATTTGACCTTTTTTTGTCTCCTGAAAAGAGCTGCAATCAGGCTGCAGGTTTTGCAAAAAATGGTGTCAGCAAAAATGCTTTAGCAGATTATATCGCCTATTTCTGACATTTGGAAAGCAGATTTCAATAGATGTAATAAATGTAACCGTCTATCACGACTGTCTACTTTGGTTCTGGTGAGGGCCAGGTTTAACAACACCACTTCAGGGAAATGTATGTGCAGGTTCATCTACTTCTGCAGAGCCTACAAGGAAGTGCTTCTGGGACGCCCTGATTACTGACAGCATCCTAGATAAAGGCTTCATTAATCTCTTCTGCTTCAAGAATTCATTGAAACTTGATTTAAACTTTGTTTCTCCCCACATATCAAAGTTTGGAGAGGTCATTCAAAAGAAACATGTTAGGGCAGCTGAAGTGGCTTCTTGCCAATAGCTATCATCCCACTCTAAAAATAGCATAAATAGGAGAATTGCAAAAAACCCTCTCTTAAAACCATTTTTCAGTATCCAAGTAACTCAATTTCTGAAGTCATCAGCTTCAAGTGAGGAACGATTGACAATACATGTGCTCTTTTTGTGGGGAGAAAAAGAGTGGGGGAAAGCTGTCCTTTGATTTTGCTTCATATTCAGGGAACAGCCTGGGTTAATAATTTAAAGGTAGGAAGTTAATTTATGCATCCCTGAAATCCTCCTTTTGTGCAGTTTTAGAAAATGCATACATGTGACAGGATATCTCATTGTTCTCAGGATGTGTTATCGTGTATATGTGGAGTAGCTTTAGTGCGATATGAAATGCAAATTTGACTCACTTTGTTCTTGCCACTTTTATGAATATTAAAAATATGGATAAAATAATTGTGAACACTTTTGGAAAAGGTCTTTAGCTCCTGATTTCAGTGCTATAAAGATTTTATATCCGTGCATTAGAAAAAAAATTTGAAAATTTTACCAGCTTATATTGACATGAATGTAAGAAATTTAATTGAAAATTTGCATTTTGAGTGCATTCTGAGTGGAACTTTAGGATGGCATGAAACTCTAGTGCCAATAAATAGCACAATAACCTCTCAGGCCAAACGAGTATAGTTCATTCAAGTTAAGTCAAACAAAACATAGCCATTTAGGTGATTTTAGACTAGCACTAACCTCCTTTAACGTTGTGTTTATAATAAAGAAGGGGTTATCCTAGACAGGTAAGGCCGTTAGCAACACAGGGGGTACCACCAGCGCCATCGGTCTGAGTGCTGTAAGACTATATTCCTCACAACACCGATCCAGTGGATCGACTCAACGAGAAGCCTTTATGGAGCACAGCTTCCATCCTCACTAGCAGGTTCCTAGTTGTAAGGGTGGCTCTAAGGCTGCCACAGCATGCCTTGCTTAACACTGTGAAGTACTACCTTTGTAAATTATTTCTGATTATAGCTATATGCTGAGCAGTGCTCCAGACACTGAAGCCATGTTAAATCAACAGAACAGACTTGTTTAAATTATTGTGGGAGACCAAAAGGTCAAGTCATTATTTTTGTGTATGATTCTTTAATGTAAAAATAAAAAACCAGAGACTTTGCTTCCCCAGCATTCATTGATGTTGTACCTGTGCATTAAGCGCAGACTCTAATACTTCATACTGCAAGACAAAGAATTATGGTGTAAGTAGTAGAACAGACTATTGCTCCACCAGATTATGGAACTGGTCTTTTAATTTAAAAGCAGTGTAGCTGGGAAGCTACAAGAACAGAATCATTGTCCTTATTTGTTTAAAGTATTCAAATAATAGCATGAGTAATATTCACAGCTTGGGCTGAGATTCTTCTCTACTTTTAACTCTTCTGAAAACTGGACCTGTTTCAGGAATTAAATATCTTTTCCTCCATGTGGATTTTAGGCTGTAGTTATAAAGCTCTTCATCAGCATGTAGTGACTTTGCTCATTTCTTTGACAAAAGGCTGATAATCTGCAGTAATGCCTTTGGCTGACTCATGTGTTTAGTTCCCAACTGACTTTGACTGACACGCTGAGGAATATTAGCAATATGGAAACGAAGGTTGGTCATGGAAGGAGATGGACAAGCATGCTGGGTGAAATTCTGCATATCTGTACGTCCATTAGAGTTTGTTTCTTTCTGAGGTTGGACTGCTTTTATATTACATTCCCTTTTCTGTTAACACAAATTTTCAGGTCCTGGACTGTGATCGCTGCAGTCACTGTGATCGCTTCTCTCTAGACAGGTAGTTCTTTGGATTATGTGTTCTCAGATGTAAAGTTTCCCTTGAGTATGAACAGAGCTTTATCCCTAGAGAGGAAGATAGGAAAAAAAGATTCATTTTCCTTTGAAAACCATTCACATCCTGCACCTGGAATTACAACCACTTGGATAGCTATCTACTTCATTAGCAAGGAGAGGGCCATTTCCAGCTTGGACTGGGTTTTTTGCTCGTTTTGATTTTGGGATAGCGCTCTCTAGGGTAGTTTGGGTCTGAGCTTCTTTTCCAGAGTAAAAACACTCGCAAAAGCTCATGTAAGTGGAATGTCACATCCACATCTGACATCAAGTCCCATGCAAAGCAACTGTTTTTGACAACAGCAACAACTGCATGTAGACTGCACAACACCTTTTATTCCATCAATAGAAGAATACATATCCTGAGACATAAAGATGGTGATAAGTTCTGTACAGAAGAAATTGCAAATAGTGTAAATCTTTAGGGCTCATAATAACAGGTGCCAAAAGGCTAAGATGCAACTAGACATAAATTCAGAAAGATAAACATTGGCTGAAACTAGCACATGGACTGTCTCTGAGCAAAAGGATTGGAAGTTGAGGGTAGGTTTTGCTATTAATTTAGACAACCTTTAAAATAAAATTCAATAAAAACAAAACTCAACTATACAATTTTTAAATTAATTCAAAGTAAAAATTTATCATTTCAAAGTTTGAAAACAAAGTGTTTGGCTTCCATGGGCAAGTAGAAATTATTTATAGGGAAAAGGGACACACATGCAAGTCAGCAAATGTTTTGAGTCAAGGTGATCTTACCTGTGCAAAAGCTAAAACTTCTGCTTAAATACTTCGATTGCGTTAGGCAGATGTATCCCTTCAGTTTCTAGGTGGGATGTCCACAAGCACAGGCAGGGGACTGGTTTTGCTTCATAGAGATGGCACAATACAAAACTTTTTTCACAGCCGGGAGAAATGGTGGTTAGTGGACCTCAATGGAGCTTTTGGAGTTATGCATGACAGAGGCCTCCAACACATGCACGTTTGGTTATTGTAAAACATCAGTCAGAAAAGTCACTATGTGAAACATTTGTTCCTGTTATAAACCTGGGTTCTTTCCTGGAGAAAGCTATATGGTCTTTCACATACATGGGATTCAGGCAGGTGTTTAAGTTTGACCCTAGTTTATTGGCAGGTGATTTTGAGGAACAGTGCACTTAATAAAGAAAGAAAACATTAAAGAATTCCTATTTGGAAATACCTACGTATCTTAATAACATAGCTTTACATAAAAAATCCAAAACCTTTTCAGATTAATGAGGCCTGTTTACTTTCCATTTAATTTTGAGCCCTCTCTACTACATGAGTCGAATCAAAAGGCTGAGAATGTCAGCATGGGAAACTGAAAAAGAAGTTGATAAAAAAGTAAAAAGCCAGTTAATGAGCTGGACTTGAAGTCTGCCTATCTCCCTGCCTTTGCCAGGAGTTGATTGGGAAGACTGGAAGCCAATTGTTCTTTTAATTTAAAAACCAAAATGTTACACATCGGTTTGCTGTGGTGCAGTGGTATTGTTTAGACGGAGACATAAACCTGTCAATTCTGATTTTACTGCTGGGAGTGCCAGATGCACTGTCCAGGAGCTCAAACACACCAGCCTCCGCCACCATCACCAGAGGCCGTGTCAGGGCTTTTCTCTGCTGCTTTCACAGTTTTCGCACTTGATAGACTCACGTTCCCACAGTGTAAGTGCCATGGCCTCCCTCTGTGAGTTTTGCTGCTTTTGATAAAGATGGTATTGTGTGTAACAACGTTCATGTTTCTTACGAGTTCCCATATCGGCTGTAAGGAACTCCTTAGGTGCTGACCTAAAACAGATGCCACGAGCGCTCTTTTTTTCTACCCTTTAAAAGTTTTAATGGTTTGTGTGTTTTAATTTTACCAGTTATTTAGTCTAGTCATTATATCCTGCTTTCAGGATATAATTTTCTTTCAAGGAGGAACATGGGAGACATGGAGAGCTAACCTTCTCCTTTCTCTCTTTCCAAAGGCAAATTAAAAGAAAAGCATAGGAAAGTTGATGTGCCATAGTGTAACTGTGGACACTACTCCGCTTTGTCAGGACGTGTCAGCTCTGTTTCGAACATTGTACAAGAGCGTTGTGCTGGGGCTGCCTGCCACCCACTTGGGGAGGTGCAGTGATCTCTGGTTCCTTGGTTGTCACCACTGAAATGGCCGTGAACAAGGCTGACAGCGCGACCTGGAACCCAGAAAGGTGTCTGGATGTATAAAGATCTCAGGATGAAAATAAAGTGAAGATAGATTCATCTTCACTATCTTTTAAAAGACAGTTACAGAAAAGAGATCAAATCAGTTTGCAAGAAGACTGGAAAGCTAGAAGGCCTGTAGCCTAGATTCCTGACACCATTAAATATTACCCTATGTTTGCACAGTTTTTATCACCTCTCTGCAATGTTTCTGTTCAATCATGGAAAATATAATGAAATAAAAAACACATGGTGGGATTTAAAAAAGCATTCCTGTTTTTGTTTTGTTTTTGTTTTTGTTTTTTTCTGAGACTCTAAGCTAAAAGTTACATTGGCAACTGGCTGATAAAATTTGACATGCCATAGCTCAGTCTTTTTGAGTCATAGAAACTCCACAGGAGTTATCCTTCCATCAGAAAAGTATATTACAGCTATTACAGAAAAGGAGAACAAAACAAAGCCCATATAGACGCACTCATTCCGCCATGCCATGAGAATTTCACTTCCCCTCAATGACACTTTGCTGCAACTGTGGGCAGCAGATTGTGTTTGGATTGTCAGGGAAACAGTCAGGCCATTATTGTTGTTGTTTAATTTTTGGTGGTTGAGGGTTTTTTTTCCCCTTCTAGCCAAAGTATTAAAAAAAAAAAAAAAGAGAGAGGGGAAAAAAAAAAAAAAAGAAGTTGATTTCTTCAACAAGCAGCTGCAATGACAGATGGCTGATGAATGCACTACCAGCAGTTCCAATGGAACTCGACTCCGTGGGAGTCGGGGCACTGCGCACCTTCCAAAGGGCGCCACGGTAGTCGCTTGGGAAGGGGAGTGAGAGTCGGAATTTCTAACCATGGTGAAAATGTACTGAAGGAAGAGAACATGATGACAAGGGGTGAGAAAGGGAAGGGAGTGATTGAGATCCATCCAGCTGAGTCTTTATCCCCAAGGATGAATTAAGATGAAATAGGGGCCTAGAGCCATAAAAACTTCAGGAGTACTTTAAAAATAATGCCTCCTCTGCTAAAACATATCATCTTAGCCACCCACTTGCCATTAGGCTTTGTTGATCTTTCTTCCCTAGCCCCCACACGGACTCCTCCTCTCTATTCTTGCTATGCACTGTTTTCCTCTTTCCTGTCCCTCTTTTCCCATAGCTATCTCTTCATAGCCTCGTGACTGAAATGAAGGAAATAGCGAGGCTGTTGCTCTTCTCCAAGCTGCTTCCTGATGCCTGTCAGATGTCCCCCATGAGTCTTCCTTAGCACCCCAGGGTCTGGCAAGCCCTGATCAGTACCGCCAGGTGATCTGCTCTGTAGTGTTCTCCCCCATAGTACTCAGACTGGAAAAAAATATTTTGTCCTGGGCAGTTATCAGCTCTTTGTCTGAAGGTGCCCCACTGAAATGGGCAGTCAGCAAAATTTATGAACTAGTTGGAGCCCAATGCCAGGTGTGGGAATTTCTCCTCTTACTGCCTGTAAGTTTTAGCTCACTGCGGGGGCAGAGATGCAACGGGGAAGGAACATAAGCCCCACTCTCTGAAAGGAGTCCACAGGCAAATGTAAGTAGACAGTTTCCTGCAACAAGCAGAATTTCATAACCTGCAAGACCCCCAGCCTGTCATGGTCCCCAGGAAAGTGTGGTTCCCCCTTTCTTCGCCCCCCTGAATGAAGAATGAGGTAAAAAGAAAAGAACTGGTGGCAGCTGGAAAAGCAGTAGGGGTTTGCAACAGGGCAGTGAGTAAACGAGGAACAAAACTCCTCGAGCAGTAAATGTACTGTGTAAACATAAACAATAGCAACAAGCAAGACACATATTCCAAATACATCTCCAGTGAGAATCAATTATGTTATATCCAATGAATCAGGGGAGGGGGCTGGTGAGAGAGAATGGGGACCTATTATTATTTTCAAGTCAAGTCAACCAGCCAAGTCTGCAAACAAAAGCATTTTCTGTCTTTTTCTCTCTGTCTTGTTGATGGCCTCCCCTTGTCTCTCTTCCTTGGCATATTTCCTGCAGTTCCCCCGCCCAGCAGTAGTTATATACATCTGAATAACACTGCAGTTCAAACACCAAAAGAATTGTTTTCCTATGGTTTCTAAATGTCTTTTCTATTTCCTTGTATTCATAATCCTGGCATAAGCAGTACTTATCAAGGGGTGTTCTACATCAGAAAACTCAAGCATGAGACTCTGTGTGTGTGTATGTGTATTTGTGTGTGCTCATGCATACATGAATATATGTGACCAAGGAGGCAAGAAAATACTGCTGCAGATCATTAATGATATAATGATAGGTACTTCTTTTATACCTGTGATTGTAAAAAAAAAGGATAGGTTTTATTCTTGTATCTGCACATCACTAACTAGTGCTAACACACACACAGAGGTGTTTTGTTTTGGTTTTTTTTTTTTCTCTGCATCCCCAAAATCACAAAGTGGGAAATGAAAAGGGGAGGAGGAGAAAGAGAGAATTGCTGGAAATGATTGTCTCTTAGGGTGTTCTCTAATAATGAGAAAGGAGCCCCACTTTGAACTCTTGATTCTTTGCCAGAGAACAAAAACCTTAAAGCATTTTGCTACCTTTAATTGTATTACTCTTCTAGTAATCAATAAAGATAAAAAAGGATCGTTCTATGTACAATATGAAATCACACAGGGTCTGACTTTGTGGAGATAGATTCCACTTATCTGTCTCTAGGGGTAGCTTCTCTTGTAGTAGAAAACTCAATTTTTATTTGGATTTTAAAAATGTTTCAAATTATCCAGTCAATGCTACATGCATATTAAAAGATTTATTACCAAATATTCTCATCTTGATGTACTGGATCTATGCACCCAATTCCCACTAATGTTAATGGAACTGCATCTGTAAATCCCTGCAGATCAAAGCAAGACAGTACCCATAAGTATTGCAAATACATAGGTAGTTAGATAAATAGCGCCAAGATTAACCACCTCTGGCATTAGTGGGTTTTTTCTTCTTTGTGTAAACGTTGGTCTCATCTTTCTAAGAACTCAAGATGGGACATAAGAAACTAAAGGCACCCGGGCCAAGATCCCCCGCAGCGCAGCAGGGGCCCTGGAGGGCACACCTGACTGTCGAGCAGCGGCACCCACTTGAGTTGAAGGGGAGAGCGAGCGGGGCACCTCCACAGGGTGATTCAGAGTTTAGGTAGGCTGAATCATCCCCGGAGGTGCCTGTTCCTCTGCACTGACTGTCAACCAGGGGCGTATAACGTGCCGTTAATTTAAGTACCTGAAGGGAGATGGCTTACATCAGGCCTTAAAGTATTAAGCCCCCATTCCTATCCTCTGGTATGGGGTGAGTCAAAGGCTCTTGCTCAGGGAATAAATAGGCTGCTCGCTCCCTGCTGTGGTGACTATTAGCCCTTCATGTTAAAGGTGGGAAAAGAGACCGGGGAAATGGCAGCCATCCCATCTCTCATTCACACCAATATTAAAAAAACACGTTCATACATCAAAGCCAAGATTTTTGAACACGGGTTCCTAGAGTTTAAACCTTAAATCCCAAGGTGGATTTCATAAAAAGCAGCTTGAATTTCACTGCTCCAGAACTTGAGTTTAGGTTAATTATCTAACCTTAGGCATCCGTGTTTTGTAATGTTTGGATCACGTTTTAAAATTAAGAGAAAACCAGTGTATTGTTATTATTAATATTATTAATAGCCCTATTAATTAAAATCCCTGCACATATGCCAGTGTAAATGGTAATTAAAGTAAATTAAATATACTAACAACAAAGTTATGTAAACAGCACATACCATGTTAGAATTCAAAACAAACAAATGCATATATTAAAGTGAAAAAAGGGATGAGGTAGAAAAAGTGATTACCGTGGGGCCAATAACTATATTAATTGCTAGAAAAGAATACAGCTGCAATAAAATCACAGGGAGTGCGTGCTGCACTGAAAGATGGGGGGACAATTAGAGCACAGACAGGCTTATAAATAATAATTTATAATATCTCTTCTGAAACTTCCATTTCTTATGCCTAGATTTGCAAGTGCCTAACAAAGGAAGCATCATTAGCCCCATTAGGCAGAGGAAGGAGGAAGAGGCACAGAGTAATGAAGTACAGTGGCCAGAGTCACCCAAGGGTATGGCTGCACAAACAAGTTACCGCAAGTTAAATTAAAAGTATAGATTAACAGAGTCAGCTGCTCTGCTCTAACTTCCTATTTGCCTGCTCTTAACCTGTGGTAAATGAAACCCAGCTTACCTCAGGTCTAATGAGAGGGCTAAGCCTCCTTTCTGGCTGCAGGAATTAAAAAAAACCTGGTACCTGGTACCGTAAAGCCACGTGGGCTAACTCGTTCTAACGCCACCTGCGTCAAAAACCTGGCTGGTCTCTATTTGTGAGATGGCAGCGATCGTTTTGTGAGGTTCCGCTAACGTTGGGTTGAGTGTGGTATATAAATGGAAAGGGTTGATGGGAAAAAAATGGTACGGGGGGTGAGATACATCGTGCAGTTCAGCGCAGAAAAGTCAAAATCTGGTGCAGATCTGTGATGTGACAGTAGGGTTCCAGGAAAAGCAGGTGGTGTGGGAACGCAGCTCCCCATTAGGACAGGGCTCAGAGAGAAGGGGATCAGTCATAGCCAGAGCCTGCATTATTTAAGGCTTTAAAATCCGAAAGGGCCAACTTAAAATCAATCTGCCACTTCGGAGGCAGGCAGTGTGAAGAATGCAGCGTGGTGTAATGCGTTCCTGCTGGCTCGCAGGGCTGAGCACACGTGCTGCCGCACTCGGAGCGAGCAGCGCTGAGCAGCCTGGCTCTGAGCTCTGCACGCAGGGTATTACAATAATTGAGCTTTCTGGTAACAAGGTCTGCATTGCTATATTTGTGCTAGGCATGGGATAAACTAAGCACGCAGCCGGTGCGTGCAGCATAACTGGAGGGGGGTGGTGGTGGGAAGAGCCTCTTTGACACCGGAGTTGGAATCCTGGCTTCAACCTAAGCAACGGCAAAACTCCATTACCTTCGGGCTGAGCCTGTGCTTGCCAGGCACTTTTGCAGGAGCACTGTGGCCTAACACAGTACCAACGTGCACCCAGCTCATGACCTGTGACACACGAATCTCCAAAGCATGGGGAAACATAATAGAAATAATTACAACCAGTACTGTCCCCCGGCACCCCGTTTTTAGGAGCTCAGAGAAGAAATCTCTCCAGCCGCATGAGGATGCCCCTCGCCTCCTCCATAGCTGAATCAGAAATCAGGATGTTGGTGGCATGGGATTATATACAAATTTCACTAAGGTATTCAGTCTTTATTTCATTTTTCATCTGTTTGGTTATTTGTGGGTTTTTTTCCCCTGCCCCAAACTTGCTGTATTTATCACATTGTAAAATCCAGGAGAAGGTCTGGCATAGAGTGCATTTTCCTGCGTGCGCTTTCCTGTGAGAATTTTTGAGAATTTTCATTCTCAAAACCCTCTTCACCTAAAATCCCAAATCCTTTGTCCAATCACAGCTAATAATATGAAGCTTGCATCAGAAAAATACTTAATTTGCAGCGCTCTCCTGTGAGTTTCACATTCCTCCAGGTCCTGAATCAGGCAAATGCCTAAACATTCACTTGGCTGTGGAAGCTGCAGTGACACTGGCTCCTCCTGGCTCAGTTGCTCTCCCTGACCCACCTCACTTTCTTTCAGCTGTTTTCTGGTTGAGGCTTGATGCAGTAAGTGCATTTAGAGAAATCCCAAGGGCTGGAAATGTACAAAGGAAAGTTATTCTGGGGAAATGCTGCCCTGAATGAGCTGGGTAGGCAGTTCCTCCACACTGCCAGTATAATGGCCTCCTGGTCTTTCTCCCTATGGCGAGGTCCTTGGCCAGTTGGTGGAAGGGCCAAGTACTTCCAGAGCCAGGTCAGTGTGTTGGAGACCTGCTATGCTCCTTGCCAGTGCCTGCTGTGCTCCCAGGAAGCCCTGACAGCCCTGCTCTTACATCAGTGTGCTCAGCTAACATTAATATCAGGTCACAGGAATTGGGGACCCAGGTATCTCTTGTGGCTTAAACTAGGCACTTATGGGCTTCAGTTTTGCTAAGCTTAGGTGGTAGTGAGCTAGGGATTTGGAGATCAAAAGTTGATAGTTAGACAGGATTTAGGTATGCAAGTCTTCTCCGGATTGAGCCCTTCGTCTAACCTTTTTGGTTAACAACATTTACTGCTCAAGAATAGGCATCTTGAAATTCTGTGGTCTGCCATGTCAGCCACAAATTAGAGTTGGAAAATACATGAAAAGAAATTATTCATAAATAGGTATATTATATATAGAAACTTGTGGCTATATGTGTGTATTTGTACACCCTGAACAAAATGAGGGATTTTTGCACAAGTAGAAAAGCATTTTTTAAAAACGAACGTATGATACTCTATGTGAAGTCTACAGTCATAACAGGAAATCATGCAATTTCTGCAGAAAGATTTTATTTAAAAAAGCAGAGCGCATCTCATTGACCTACATTCAGCTTCCCCAGCATACACTGTACCTGCAGAACTTTTCTGCAGAGATACATTGTAGATACAGATCAAAGGGAAATGCTAGTGTCAGAATTGTCTAAATGTCCCTTTTTGGGCCTGAAAACGTAGATCATTGCCATGCATTTGCTCTAACTTTGTAACTTTAATCAACCTGTAAACTGTTCCTTGGACTGCTGTCTTTAAAAGCCAGGTAGGCTGCTTGTGGGGATAATGAACGTCTGTATCTATAGAGCAGACAAATGAAGCTCTCTCTGTTGCCTCAGAACGAAAATACCTAGTTTTTAAAGAGCTATCTGAGATACACTGCAGTATGTAACAGTAGCAAAATAAAGTTAGCATCCGTGTTAAAAGAACTACAACCCCCAACCAGCTAGATCTGTCCTGTTCGACGCATACCCTGATTGTTGTGCAGAAAAAGGCTAAATAAAAAAGGCCATGGGGGTGTTAAACAACGCCTGTCGGGGTGCTGGGTTGGACTGCGTGAACGTGTCTACTCTGACTTAGACTGAGACCTGCCAACTAATTTCTCACAAGACCACTATAATGGGCCTGGATTCACAAATGTGTGTGTGAGGGTATGGAGAGCTGTAGCACGAGACAAGGGGGCTGCAAGCTGTAACACCAACCACTGTAGTGCTGAGCTTTTAGGTACCGTACTGCCTGGTGAAGGTCACACAGGGACACGCTCCCGCTCTCTTCCACAGTGCCTGACTGCATATTAAAGAAATGAAGTTGACAAAGGAAGCATGCAAAGAGGGGAAGGGTCTAAGTTACCCTTTAGAAAATACAAAGCATGCGGAATACAAGATACTGACAGATCCACTTGGGGCCTGTCTCCTTGTGCAATCGGGTAGTTGCAGGCTGTAGCCGTTTCAAGTGCAAACACTTTGCAAATAGATAATCTCTGTAAGATTGTCTTTTATTGCTAGACAACTTCATTAATTTGTCTGGTGGTGTTTCCAATTATGACATCCTAAAAATACTAAAAAATCAAGTCAACCATACAAAATTTCTATCAATAACAAATTGTCACAGAGTTGGAATATATTCTCTCTGTTTTCAAAGATTCTTTTTTTTTAAAAAAAAAAATAATTGCTAATTTTTATTAGCATGATAGGTGAAAAGAGAAGTTACAAAATTACTTCCTCCTCCAAAAGTAAATATTTCAGCCTTTATAGAAAATTGTTTAAAACATGGAATATTTAGGGGAATTATATGTCATATAAAGGTATAATTGAGAAATTATATCACAAAGTATTACCATTTCCAATAAGCTGTAATTGTTACCAAGTCTCCAAACCTGTAAGGCTCTGGGATGTAAATCTGAGCTGACCTGAAAGCATCCTGGAAGTTACTCAGAACAAATTCTGTTGCTTCAGTGTTGCATTCCTGTCCTGTCATTCTGGTAGGCTTAAGCCAATCTCCAAGGTCTTTAATTAACCCTTCCCCTGAATTGCAGTTCCTTTATTTTTCTAAGTAGGAATTATTTTGTGCTACGTGTGCATTAAAAACTTTAAGTAAAATAAGTTGATAGTTGTCTTTCCACACTGGGTACTGCATATTCTTCCTCCTTGCCCTTAAATATCTGCTCAAGACAGCTTGAATCTCTCCTGACTTTCTGATGGCCAGTCACAAGGCAGCCATTTTGTGAATTCAGCTTTCACTGAACTTAATCATCAGCCTCTTCCTTGAAGTTACACTGACAAGTAGGAAACGTTTGCCAGAGGATGTGACGCCTTTCATGGGATTCTCCTTGGGTCATGCTGGCTATAGATCGTAGGAGTTTTACACTTTTATGACTTTTGCACAGTCACTTGTTGCTAGTGACCCAGTATGAAGGCTAGCTTATAGGATCTGTGCTACCTCACCGGAACGTAAACCAATTCACGTCAGTCATACACATTGGTAATGCGGCACCTAGGAACGGCACAGGCACATCTAACAAATATGAATTTGCTTTGGTGTGCATAAAGGAAATACTCCCTTACCAGATAAGTCCATGTACTTCATTTGTACTGACTCAGTCAAAAATCAGGACTGAAGATCTATTTTATGTTAAAAAGGGAGTGGGGAGGGCATGGTTCCAGAAAACAGGGGAGTGGGAGGAGAATATAAGTACTACGAGCTTTATTTGGGAAGCAGCTAAAGAAGATAAAAAATGGGTAAGAGAACTAGGAAAGGATTTTTCAAGAGAGGGAAGACAGGAAGGGAAGACTGCATCTTGGAAAGACCTAAAGACTCCTAAAGAGAACTCATTCATTAGCTGCATGACCATCCTTAAGCATTCAAACACATGGCAACAAGAAATCAGGTTGTAGGAAATTAGAGATTGTTTTAAGCAAAATTCAAGCCATATTAATAATGGAGAAAATGCTCTGACTTACCAGGTAAGATAAGAGTCTTATCTGTTGAAAAGGAGGGGGTTTGAGGCTGTGGAGTTTAGTCCTCCCCTATATCTCTAATATATTGATGTCTGTTGTCTATAGATTGTGCTGCAGGAAATTCTAGTTTTTTACGGGATCAGGGAATCTCTTTGCATTCATTCCTTCTGCAGTGGCTTGTAGGGCAAAATTCTGTTGTGGTTTTTGGGCCAGATTCTGTCTGCTAAGTTGACAGGTTCATAGGTAGCTGTTTTGTCAGTTAAAGTAGGACCGAGTGTTAGTAAAAGTCAGAATATTCTGACCAATTCAGCTGGCAGTTTGGGACAAACTGTGGCAAATCCATTCAAACTACGAATTCCATTACTTATAATTAAGGTTTTTGAATAGGTTCATAATGTATACTAATTATTTATGGATAATTCCTTACCATTTAAAATTCAAATTTATGGATTGGATGAGAAAACAGGTACATGTGTCTCTGCCCTGGAACAATGTGTATTTTGTCATTCAGGAAACACCAGAGGGTCCAAAGTCCTTATACCACAAATTGATGAAGAGCTGCCTTCTGGGAAGCAGTATGTCTATGTTTTTTAAGGTTCTCACCTAATCCAAATCACCTCAGTTCTCTGCCATATTCTGAAAGAAAAAAAAAAAAAGAAAAAAGAAAGAAAAAGCCCCAAACATATATTTCAGAAACTGCTTACTTCTTGTCTTCTGAAAAATAATCTCCATAAACAACCTTCAGCTTGAGCATTCAGAATGGAAGCACCTGAATATCATCAGCCATTCTAAAAATCTTGCGCTTGGGCAATGACTAATTAAAGGAAAATGGCCTTTCCAAAACTGGTTGAAGTCAATGGAATATACACAGTGATTGCAAAGGACCTTGGGCCACATTGAGGAGGATAATTTGGCTGCTATGAGTCAGATTCCCTTGTTTTGGTGTATTCTGCAAGTGATAAAGTTTGAGAATTAGAGCACTGTCAATATGTGCTGTAAAACCACATGTCCTTTAAGAGGATAATGCTCCACTAGACCTTTTCCCACAAATTACTGTATATAATTGGACCTAAGATCACAAAGAGTGCACATCTACAAGATAAATTGAAAATTAATGAACAAATAATATAGTAATTACCAAATCCTTATTATTTGAAGAATATACACACTATGGGGTCTATTTCTTCCTTGATGAGCATGTGTAACCCCCATTAATTTTAATGGGAGTTAAGCGTGCACATCAAGGGAAGAATTAACTCATGATTTTAAAACTGACTACTAGGATTAAGACCTGCACTTTTGGCTTTGAGTTTAAAATGTGGCATATCTTTTGATATTTATCTCTTTTTAATTGTGTATTTGTAGCTGAAGCAATTTGCAAATCATTGTTATCCCTATCAGTACAAGGCAAAGATAAATTGCATTATATACCCTACTTCTTGGACTCCTTGATGTTCTTTTCTGATTAAATTGAACTGTACCAGCAGTATCATAATTAATAATCTATGCTGATCAAGTTGGCAGTGCTAAGGCCGTTTGGTATCTGATGGCAATGAAAAATTGTTCAAGCAAGGTGTGTCGCTTGTTTATTTTTTTCACTAATGTGAGAAATATACAATTAATAATACTGAGTCATTAATATTATCAGATAATGTGAAACCTGCAATTTAGGTCTGGACAAGGGAAAAAAACATCCAGTTTAATAAGACTGCTGAGGCAATTCATGAACTATGATGTTAAGCCTATGTAAAAAGGATTTTACTCCTTGGAAAGAGATTATAAGACTCTCAGATGGAAGCTTTCAGTCCCAAATGAATTAGATGCTGGTGCCAGTTGTTGTTTCTACATCTCAACTCAGGGCAAGGATATTTCCCTGTGCCCTTCTGCAGTTGTCCATTAATGAATATTAGTGAAATGGCTTCTGTAGATTTTCATAGTCTTTTAGATATTGACCCAGGTGTTGTTCCCCTTCTTAGAGCAGGAATTTAGTCCTTTTAAAGTGTAAACCAAAATGGATTAAATGTATACAGAGAATGAACTTCTAATTTATTTTTAAAAAATCCAATGTTTTGCTTTTTTAAATACATTATCCAGTTCATTTTTACACTGAAGCATAGCATTATTGTAGTGGCAAAAACCTCACAAGCATGAATAACAAGGAGGTGACTAGTGTAATCTTAATGGCAGAGCTGAATGAACTGCAAAAAGAAAAATAACAAAAGAAGTGGGGGAAAACAATTTAATTTTTTTAATTCTTTGCCTTTTATGTTGGCTGGTTTTCTTGCCATAATTAGAAAATACACCCTGGTAGCAGATTGCAGTATATATGTTTCATAATCTGTCTGTTGCTCTTTACACTATTGCAAAGTAGAATTATTTTTCATTTGCTTGGCTGTGTGAAAGTACAACTGAAGGAATGCACTCACAAAAGCATTTACCCAGAGGTATAGTCATTAGATAACCCTTTTAAATTTCCCTTTATTTTGTTCATCTATTCATTTAAATCTAAATATTTCAAACTGTTGCAGCTTCTAGTTGCCATTCACACTGCCTCAATCATTTATGACCACAGTTTAGTGCCATTTTGAGCTGGAGAGCCTGGTTAGGGGCAGAAAGCCCTTGGTCTCAGCAGTGAAAATCAGCCAAAATCATTTAAATCCTATCAGCTTTATACTCTCAATAGTAACTAGTTATAGAAGGTTCTATATTTCTGCACGCACTGTAAGATACTACCAAAGGACAGTATCAAAGGCGCTCAGTATCTTTAGTCAGTTATGACAACACTAAGTGGGTGCCTCTCCTCTGGTTATAGAGATTATATTGGAGATAAATTAGCTTCACTGTTTTTCTGCATCTGGAAATGAGATAGAGGATCTATCTCACAGAGGATGAGAACTCTAGAAACTGATCAAAATGAGAGTGTTCTGAGTGACATCTGTAGCAACTTTTGAATAGTAAGTAATGTGAAAAGGGTTCAGCAAGAAGTCTCTTGAGTATTTTCACGAGAGAAAAAATAATTATGGAGTATCAAAATGAGAGTTAGATGCAACAATTAAAAAAAAAGTAAAAGGATAGACAGAGCAACCAATGCATATTAATAATTTTGAAACAGGCAGTTCAAGATGTATGGTAGTTCAGTGTTGACTTGTGCTTGTATGTTCAGTCAAGACAGAGTTGCAAAAGGGAAACATATTAAGTCTTCATCTTAGAAGGTACATGCTTTAGAATAGCACTTTTTTCTCCTTCCCTCTTTGATGACATGTGGCTAAAAAAAAGTCTTTTTGGATGTCAAAAAGCTGTTTTATAAATAAGATCTCTCCTTACTGGGCTGTGAAGGTTAGCAAACAAGTAAGCAAAAATGAGTCTCTGTTTCTGGAATGATTGTTGGGTTTTTCCTGGTTTTCTTTTTGTATGTTAATAGACAGACTTTTAATCTTGTTCAGATATGGTAGATTTTTTATTTGCCCATGAAAAATAAGACCCTGAACAGTGCAGCCTTTCAGCAAATACTGGGACCTTCCTGGCTTCATTACATCTGCATGTGCTGTACCCCTGTTGCAGCCTCAGAGCAGTTACTATTGCAGTGTGCAGTAAAGCTGAGGGACAAATCTGTTTGCCACTGTCTGCAGAGGCATTCAACAATGTTACAATCAAAAATTGCTCAGCTAAATAAAATATGGCCAACGTTAGTGTGAGGCTACTCTCTATCATCTTTTAGAGGTTGTGACAATGTAGGGAGGTCTCTGATGACTGAAAAAATGCCAAATGTCATGCCCATCTTCAAAAAAGGGTAACAGAAAGAATCTGTGAAACTACAGGCTGATCAGCTTCACTTCAGTCCTAGGTAAGACCGTGAGGCAAATCCTCATGGAAGACTTCTTTTAGGTACATGAAAAACAAGC
The DNA here is from genome assembly GCA_035590215.1 of Microhierax caerulescens. Lineage (NCBI taxonomy): Eukaryota > Metazoa > Chordata > Aves > Falconiformes > Falconidae > Microhierax > Microhierax caerulescens. Next base: position 39,759,444 of record JAVJGJ010000060.1, on the reverse strand, counting down.
GTTTGGAACAGCCAGCATGGGTTTATCACAGGCGAGTTGTGTCCAAAGAACCTGACTATGACAAAGTGACCAGTGGCTCTCTGGATGAAAGGAAAGCAGTGTACGTTATTCACCTTGGCTTCAGGAAAGTTTTAAACACAGTCTCCCATGGCATCCTTGTATCCAAATAGGACCTATCTGAACAGGGTAGGTGGGAGAAAACTGAGTGGGTGATCAGGCCTAAAGGACAGCAATCAATGGTTCGAAGTCTGACTCTAGCTAGCTCCTCAGCAGTCAGTTCTGGGGACAGTGAACAACTTGGATGGTAGAATGAAGCCCACCCTCATCAAGGTCACAGTGACACAAATCTGGGGGGGCACTTGATATGGTGAATGGTCTCACTGCCATTCAGAGGGATCTTAAATTAGATAGGGCTGTCAGGAATACCATGACATTTAATAAAGATGTAGGTAAAGTCCTACACCTAGTTGAAAATAACTCCAGGCTGAAGTGCAGGATTGACTGAGTAGGAAGCAGGTCTTCCAAAATGGATGTGTGTGTCTTGGTGGATGACAAGCTGAACACGAGTCAGCAGGATGCCCTCACCGCAGAGAACACCAGCCACAGACTGTGAGCAAGATGCAGCCAGCAGGTCTGTGGAAGTAATTATTCCCCTCTGATGGGTACTTGGGAGGTCACACCTGGGACAGAGTCTGTCTTTTGGGAATCCAGTACAAGAGACAGACTGACAAGGTGGAGAGAGACCTGTGGAGGGTCACTCAGCTGATTAAGGGAATGGGGCTGAAAATGTATGAAGAGAGGCTGATTGAGCTTTGTTTGTTTAACCTGGAGAAGAAAAGGCTAAAGAGGGAACCCAGCTAGAGCACACGTGCAGCTCAGGTGCAGCTGAAGGAACGTGATGGAGAAGACAGTGTCAGAGAGTTACAGCAAAAGGATGAGAGACATTTATATGAGAGGTCACAACTTACAGGAAGGGAAGATTCAATTGAAAACAGAGTTTTCACAAGGAAAGTAGTTAAGCACTGGAACAGTGTCTGAGAGAGGCTGTGGGGTTTCCATCCTTGGGAATTTTCACACTTTCCTGGAAAAGATCCTGAAAAACCTGGTCTAACTTGGAGGTTAGCCCTGATCAGTGCTGGCAGTCGAACAACTTTCAAATGTCATTTACAATCTACATTACTCTATGATTCTATAATTTCACAAGAAAGTAACTTTCTTACTTATTTTATGTTATTAAAAAGACAACACACACACACACACACACACACCAATGTTAAAATGTGTAGCTCGAGATATGGTTTCTAGAACCAAGATTCATTTGGGTTTGCTATTTTTCTTCTTCAGAGATTTTGGTTAAGGGTAGAAGGAAAACAAAACAGAAGAGAAAAAAAATATATATTCATGACAGGGACTTACAGCTATCTCTATAGTTATCCAATTATTCATAAACTAATGTTTCCACAAAAACAAAAAAAAACCAGGATTAAGCACAATTTCTTAAAAAAATATTCACTAAAACCCTGTGAATTAACATCCAGCTTTGTGCACTGGTGAACCCAAGATTATTAAGTGCATTAAATGCACTGCCGAAGCCATTGCTCAAGAAATCTGTGATTGTTAGAACACAAAATTTTGTGAATAAAAGCAAGACAGTGTAACTTAGAAAGACCTGAGCAAAACCACTATTTTTTCAAAATTTACTTTTGCATAATTGCTTATGTGAAACTCATTACCTTTAATATTACTTTTCAGTGGAGATGAGAGTACTATTAAGGATACTTTTTTCACCTGAATGTGGTTGGTATTTAGTAAGAACAGCTGTAAAATCCTAGTGATTGCGAAAGGAAAATGGTATGCTGTGTCGGAAAGCAGAAGTGACTCTTTGCTCTATTTTTTATTGGCTTATGATTCAGACAACCATTTGCTGAGAACAGTATCCAGTGCCTGGTATTTTTATTTGGAGATTTGAATGAATTAATACCCACATAGAATGCTTGCTTCCAAAAAATCCTGGTGTCCTTTTGTAATATTTATAGTTCTGCCTCCGAGTTTGAAAGGATGGATCACATGTGCTGTGGTGAAAAGAGCCCCCAAAGCCACCTGAATTTCTAAACTGGGTTTCTGCTGGGCTTCAGATAATGACCTGAGTTTCTGAACAAAAAGCATCAAGGTTTCAAAACACCAAACCTCAAAATTTGCCCAGCAATGACTTGATTTAGTGCCACTGCAATCATTTGGCTCTTTGCCATTGCCTTCATTAGGCTCACTATCATGACCCAAAAGGTTTCTAGCATTAGCAGGAGAAAAAGATACTTAGGAAACCCTCAACTTTTTCAGCTGTGGTGTGATTTTTTGACAGCACTAGCTTTCTCTCTTTTTCCAAGCAGTTTGCATTTGAGGGCCTGACACAGCAAAGCTGCTGTAGCAAGACTACAGAAATATCATGGAAAGCACCAGGAGAAAGGCTTTGTATAAACTTCCCTCATTCATCTGAGCCATGCAGTTCTTCATCAACGACACTGTCAAAGTCTGCATTGCACTCACATTGGAAGGGGAAGCTTCATCCTCGCAAGCCCAATAAAAGTTGATTACATACACATGAAATCTATGGATTAGGGACAGGACTCTTGGATCCTTTACAAAGGAAATGTCATGTTTCATCTTCTGTAGAGGGGGGTTATGGGCGTGTGTGTGTGTGAAGCCCCAGAACTCCATACAGTCCCTTCCAGCAAAGTACATACAAACAGAACCAAGTCCTCTTTAAAGCACAACTGTAGCATTATAGTTAAAAAGAGTAAAAAATTCCCTCTCTCCATCTTCAGGGCTGCCTGAAGGCTGTCAACAGAAATTAATGACTTTCATCAAGGGACAAAACATGGGAGATAATCCTAGTTAATCATGATAGAACAATAAATTATATTAGTCCAAGCAATTTAAAATGGCAGTTTGCAAGGAGAGGGATGGTGCCCGACCTGTAACTGAAGGGTCATATATTCTAATGGGACCAGTTAAACATCAAAAACAAAAGTCGGATTTTCAAAAGCAGAATTCAGTAGAAAATCCAGAAAATGTGATTCATGGTAGCATAGGTATAAGAAACAGTATCATTTTCCTTTGGAACAAGCAGTTCATTTGAAATAAAAAGCTTTGTGAAAGAAGGTGATTATACAAGCGTGTGGACATACATGAAAATAAAAGGGTGGGAATCCCAACAAAGAACAGTGTTCTCTGAGCAAAACATTTCTGTTCTTTGAAGTGGCATTTCAGAAAACATTTTTGATTTTCTGTCACAATCTATCATATAATATCAAAATATAAAAAATAAGTGATTTGACCAAGCTGACATAATTCTTCCTCCTGAGAATTTTTATTCTCAGAAAATTTTGAAGTCTTCAGGATTTTGCAATTTGAAGGATATCCAGTTAAAAAAAAAAAAAAATCAGACTCTTTCCCAAGAAAGAAATTCCATTCTTTTTATATCTGAAATTCTCTCCTTCAATTGTTTTTGGTTGCCTATAAAGATGCAGAGCCTTCTCAACTTACTCAAATGTTCAGTTCCAGTATATGTGTTTCCTAAGAAGACATGCTTTGTAAATACATTTCTATTACTATAATCTCCCAGATTACTACCATGTAGAATCTTCCCACCACTTTCACCCAATTCCTTTCTAAAAATGAAGCAAGCTCCACAGCTAATTGATGAATCCCACTGAAACAAGAGCACCACAGAGCAGGTTTATGTCATAAAGTCAAACAAAATAGCCTTTTGTAATTATAGAAGAGGTTTTGCCATAATCATAGGTGTAATCACCAAAGCCACAGTGTAAATCAGATTCTAGAGGTTAAAGGGAAGCACCTGACATTGTAAAATGTGTGATGAAATATTTTTCCTATAATCATGATTTTCAGAAAGATAGTGACCTTGATTGTTACAATACCTAGTTGAAGGTAAAAGATGAAATATATGTAGCAGTCTGGTATACTGCTATAGGGCCAGGTTACCTTTATTGAATCTAATAGTGTCCTCCATTCCTCCTATTAAGTGGGTGGGAAAGAGCAGCTGGTCTTTAAGCAGTCAGACTGTTGGATAGATGGCAAACAACATGCAGAAAGATGAGGAAACTTCTTTTGCCCCTGAAGTTGTAGGCTGATGATGCTCTCCATAGGTTACTGCAAATTGAGTGACAATTGTTCAGTTCTAATCTGTTTCAATAGCTGCAGCACTCCCCTCTAAGATGCTCTAAGACATTAAAGATATTTAGATTTTCTTACAGTGACTGTTCATATTTTCTTTCGATCTGTTTCTTTCTGCATGAAATTTATGAAAATGTCATGTTTCAAGACTGTGGAAAATCACAGGTGATACCCATGCTTTTAATGCTGTAGAGGGAAAGTTCTTGGGAACTTTTTACACTATATAATTGTAATTTGCATATATTATCCACAACCTTCAAAGCTTAAAATTCAGTAAGTGTTTTACTGGGTACTATACAAATAAGTACAAATATGATATGAATCCCAGTTCTCAAATGAAGGACCACTAAGTCGTATGTCTAGATGCTGAAATGGACCCGTGACCATGTGAATACTGATGTTCAGCAGTTTCATACCAACTGGGAAGTCTGTTGTGAAGCAGTAAGTCTGCCCTGCTCCTGGGGGAAGGAAAATTATCACATATGAGATTTACAGATCCTTGCATGAAAAATAAACCCTGAGAAACTTTAATCTGAGATTTCTAGAAATTTGGTAATACCAAATTGCATCTAGCTGAAGTTATTTAAAGCCAATGGCCTTTCCGTGGAATACCTTTTTCACACCGGTTTTAAAGTATTTTCCTCCTTCTTGTAAAGGTACAATTCTGAAATTCAGGCCATCAAAGCAAAAAGTTCAAACATCACTACAAAATATGTTTGAGATAAAATATTAAACATTCAGTAATAAAGGCGCATAAATGATTATATAACTCTGTAGGTTAAACATGACCCACTTAAACAAATATCTGGGGCTAAAAAAGAGAGTTTGTAAAATCAGTGTATTTATTCCCAGTGCTCTGAATGACATATGTTTAAATTGATCTCACTATCAACTCATATCTGCTTCAGCACAGTCATCTGATACCTATTTAAATGAATCTTGTCTGAGGTGCAAGATCACTCCTGGGTGACAATTCCATCGCACAGTGGGATGTATGCTAATACAGCTGAACTCAGGGATAAATTCTTGCTTATCCTGATTTCAATGGGAACAGGAATTTGTTGACTCTAAAATGAGAAAGATCAAACTTTGAAAAAGGAAGCAATCTGCTGAGATCTTCATGTGCCTTGATTTCAAATACAGTCCTCAATTTTTAGGGCTCCTTTAAAATAAGATATGTTACTAGAATAGGGGAGTATCTGGACAGTAATCCCAAGTCACTTTTGCAAGGGAGAAAGAATGTGGAACAGAGATAAGTAATAAGGGAGCAGAGGGAATTATAACTTAATTGATATTTAAAATATAATTAAAATACATTAAAGGATGATCAAATAATTCCATATATGTAAATATAAAGTATCAAGCAAGCTGTATATATTGGCCCTATTTCAAGGGCACTTTCCAGTTCGATACTGTGCGTAAGCTTCTGCTTAAGTGCTTTCTTAGAGGGATTGGTCTTAAGTTCCTATTGAAGTGCTCTCTTGAAACAGGGCCAACATATAAGTCCGTGACATTGTACCAAGATACTCTCTGCCTTCTCTCCCTACAGTCACTTATTCCATCTTGACTGCAGTGCAACATACTCTTCCAGGTAGAAACCATGGCTCTACATTTACTGATAGAGTAGTCTTGCCAGCTCTAAGTCCTGAATGGGGTTTTCTGGGTTTTCTGGTGTTTCTTCAACGAGCTGTTAATACTAGTAATACAAATAACAGTTAATAAATCAATCTGTTTCTTCCAGGAATTTTGCTAGGAGGCATTAACCCCTTCTCACCATCTCCCAGGCCACACCCCTGCACTCTTTACAATGAGTGCAGCATATTTTTTATTTCTTCAACTGGCATTTGCAATCTGTCCTGACATAATTTACACATTTACACATTTTACAGAGCAAAGCACAGTCATGCAATTTAATTCCAAAAAACATAAGCATAGGAGACTCGGCACACTCGATTAGCAAAGCATATGATCGAGTTTTGCCAGTATGATATCAAAGGCACACGTTTGATTTGAATTTGTGTCAAAATGTACCTGCTGCTCTTCATTTCAAAACAGACATGTGCTGATGTGTTAGCCCATATTCACACACAGGGGGCTTTTATATGCTGCAAACTGCACGTGTAGACCAGTGTCCTTTATAAATGCACTTTCTTTCCCTTCCTTTTCTCTTCTCTCAAGGCAGCTGGTCTCCACATCCTTAGGGAGAGGGAAGGCCTGAGACACAGGGAAGGGGAAAGTAAGAAATCAGTATTGAACTTAATGAAATAAAGTTCTGACCCAGATAAAGTCATCGGGGTTCTTCCACTGATCATTGCCCTATTGAGCCACCATTCTAGTTCTATTATTTCTTTTAAATAGGGATTTAATGCTCATGAATGGAAGGTGAATGCTTGAAAATGAAAGGTGATCACTGCAGTAAAGGACAAATCAATACAGAACCAAAGTGCTCTACTTATCCACAGGGCAAACTAAAGTGAAAGGAAATGTCTTCAAGACCCTCTCAAGCAGTTGTACTAATAGAAATGATGATTAAATTCCCATAATATTACACTAGGACTTAAAAAAAAATCAGTAATTAAAGACTTACTAGAAAAGGAATTGGCAGCTACCTGGACTGTGGGCATTTTGTTGTTCACTTTCCTTTAGCTTGATTGAAAAGAAAGGAATGTGATTTAATTTTATGAATTTTTAATTAATAAAGATTGATAGCTGCAAAAAGCAGTTTTAGAAGGACCAGAAAAAAATTACTCCCCTGCAAGTTATTTAAAGTTCAGTTCCTAGGAATGCAAGGAATTGAGTACTTTTCTTGAGTTCTGGGTCACATAAGCATAAATGAGTATATTTGGAATAATAGCTGGAAAGTTAGTTTGTTCAGTAGGTGTGAAATGGGCTTTTTTTACCTCTAAATGTGATTAATATTGGGGGCTGCAAATAACATGATAGCAAGAGAAGGGCTCATCTTCACAGGTAAAATATTTTTTAATTCCATGGAAATTGTAAAAAATGAAAATAGAATTTGGGCCAGGAACTTTCTGTGCTAATCTGGGACTGACATTTGGGGGCGTTGGTGTCAAAAGATTTTGGTTTTGGGTCATTATCAGCAGTAGATGAAACAATGAAGGATTCACTCTCTTTGATCCTCCAGCAAACCCTGATTGGTTGGAAGCAGGGAGATACAGTTAACTTCACAAAGTCAATAAATGTGGCCATCTGGGAGAATGCAAATTTAGACAAATGTGATATATGTGGGATGACACTTTTTGCTTAGAACATGCCACACCATAAAAGCATTAAAAATACATTCATATGACCCAGAGCATTTGATTAAAGCCTTCAATATGCAATACATTCAGTCCCGAGCAAACCAAAGGGGACAACTTGTACCAATTCCAGACCCAGTTTCATTCAGGTTTAGTTTTCTGGCTCCTCAGTCTCTTCTCTTCAGCATCTCTGTCTGTGTTTCCTTTCAATTCAAATAACCAAGTGGAATCTGTGTAAAAAACCACAATCCATTGTGCCACAACTCCTCCTTTATGTGGAAAATTGTTTTTCCTCTTTCAGTTCTTTGCATTTCATCCTGTTGAGCCACTGGCTTAAGAAAAAGTTAAGTATCTTTGCACATGGGCAACTTCTCCTGGGAGTAGTCCCGGTATGTCTGAAATGAGTAAAGCTGACCTGATTAGGACCTGAACCCTGCAGCTACTGGTAAGAATACTTTGTGTTCAGCAGCGTGTCCTTCCCCAACAGCAGGAACATCACTGGGACTCAACCAGTTCCCAGGCAGGAAGAAATCCAAAGCTGCTCACAGCTCTTTCCTGAGTAGCACAATATGCAACGCTGCTATCGAACACCTCCCAGATATATAACTGCACACTAAAATGTATCTGTCAATGTGTGTCTAGATCCTTATCATTCACAGTGAGTTTTGGCATCATATACAATGCAATATTTCCATAGACTGGACTGTATCTTGAACATGCTCACTCAATCAAAAAACCCCGAGTCTGTTTTAAAGCAGTGGGTGAACTAACCTGAGCTGAAACACTAAATCTGTGGTGGCCAAATACCTCTGTTTTCTGTTCCACGGCAGGCAAATGAGTAAAACCAGGGATTGCCTTTTCCGTGCAATGTACACAGCTGGACAAACATATGGTACATTAAGATTTGCTCCTCATATAAATACCTCCTGCACTGAGGATAGGAAAAAAAGCTGGGACAAAGTGTGTGTCAGAGCAGTGTATCTGTGACACAGCACCTCCTGGAAATACAGTTGATTCTCTTTAGATGGAAATTGAAGGCTCAGCCCAGCCCTTACTTATACTTTCTTTTTTGTTTGTTTGGTTTGGTTGTGTTTTGGTTTTTTTTTAATTTTGTTTTGGTTTTGGTTTGTTTGTTTGTTTAAAAGTAGACAGCATAGTTCTCCTTAAAACAAACACAGAGGACTTGCCAGCTTCCTTTTTTTGTAAGTTTTAGTTTTGGCAATTTACCTGACCATTTGTATTGAACAAAATAATTGAAAGCATGAGCTTACAGCCTTTATTTATATTAAATAGTTCTTCTAGCAATAGTAGAACTAGCTACAGGAGTACCATTTGTCTAACTAAACCTTCATTTTGTGTGATAAGAGATGTAAGATAAGGAAATAGATCGAGCGTTCTGAAGTGGGGCTCAAGATTGCTACATAAGAAAAGTTGTGTTTACTTAAAGCTATTTGTTTTTTCCAAAACAAAACACTGCCCTGTGTGCCTGGTCCTCAGCTGGTGTAGCTTGTCATGGCTCCACTGCCACCAACAAAAGTGCTTCTGTCCCCAATGTGACCAGGTGGTGACCAGGCTATCACACGGTGGCCATCGAAATGAGGCAGCAGGCTGAGGGGCATTTACATCTGATGGAGAGGGCTACTGGAAACCAGGGCGTTAAGCAGAAAGCAGAGGATGTGCCTGCTACTATCTGTGTTCTAACAAGGTGAGACAGATGTAGAAAAAAAGCGAAGGTTTCTGAGAAGGAGAAAAGGAACGGGGCGGGGGACTCTCCCTTTGAAAGAGCAAGAGTCCCAAACCCAGTTTCTTGTAAAGTCTCTTGTGATCACATCTACTTGTGGTTAGAGAATTAAATATTCCACAGTGCCAACCGTGCACTCATTCGTTCATACTTTCAATTCACACTGGTCCTTTAATGGCTCTGTGCAATAAAGTACACAGTGCTAACCACCACAGCCTACTTCATCTGCACTTCATCAGATTAGCATTAGGTTGAAATCTCCAAGACAATATAAATGAGATCAATAAATAGTGCAATCAATCTCAGCTAGTTTTAAGTGTCCAGAGAGAGATTTAAACAGAACTCCTGTAGGCTGACATTGCTTTACCAGCAGAGAGAACACCAAACACATTGTATTGATGCTAACACGTGTGTTGCCCCTTCTTGCACTTAAACAGCAAAGCCAACAACACTCTTTCTGTTGATTTATGGATGCTTTGGAATAAGTGTTTAAAACATTGTTTGAATAGGCAGTGATAGAATAAAATGCATCTATGCAGTTCTTCCTTTTCTTTGGTTTTCCAAAAAGGTTGGGTTTTATCTTGCTTTGCATCTCTTTTTACATTTCCCAGGTATTCAAGCAGGGACTGAATAATCTTTGTCTGGTTCTGAGTGCATTGTCAGTGACTAAAGGATAATGTATATTTACAGGTTTTGCAAAGAAAAAAGAAGAACCCAAAATGCTCCAAATGAAGAAAACAAACACAACATCCTGATTCTAGAGATCTGAAAGAACAGTGAAAACAAACGTAGCAAAACCAAGCAACATAGCACAATCACAAGTTCTACAGAAATTAAAGATGGAATTACTCAAAATTCATATGATAAAAAATGTATAATACTGGGGGCAGGGAAGTGTGGAGTGGACCTTTTGCATGGTATGGGTTTGGGACTATTCTTCATCACTTTGCCTTTACACTGAAAACAAAGCAGTTGCAGCGGCCTCAGTCCGGAATGATGACTCAAGCCCTGACATATGTTCCAGAGTGAAACAGGGAAAGACAGTTCAGAACATTCCAGGTTTGTTATTATTGCAGTTTCCCCAAAATGGCAACAACTCTTTCACTGGGCTAAAAGAATCTTCCTTTGCTTGGCAAAACTCAGAGAGTGCTGTTTTTTTTGAAAAGTGGCAAAGCAGGTAGATTTGTTATAGCCTTCCTTTCTTTTTACCTTTCTGTGACCCCTAAGAAGTCACAATCCTCTCACAGTCTAATCAGCATGGGGAACTGCAGAATGAATGGGCTGGAAAATTCCTTTGAAAGGCAATAATATATTTTTCATATATGAATTCCAGCTTAGTTCTTAGGAGCTTAACAAAGTGAAGTCATGGTTATTGTTTTTTAATTTTTTTTGGTCCTTCATAGAGCTTTTCAAAGGCACTGGCTTTTGCGTAAGTTGTAAGTTTATGTTAAAGTCCTATGCTAGTCTGTGTTACACGTTTTAGTGTGTTCTGTACTGCCCTGGGAGCTAACCCCCTCCCCCAAAGAACTCTTTCTCAGCCCCTTCATCTGTAACCTTTCTGCAAGTAAATGCTAATTGAAAAAGAAAGAACACCACTAATCTTGGAATTTAAATGCATTTAACAAAACCAATCTCAATCTAAATTGTTGTTTCACCATTCCCTTTTCCCCAACAGATGTCGAGAAACTGCAATTCCTATTAAGAACACTTGACTGTTTACTCAGCAAGAGAACTTCAGGCTCAGGCTGCATCAATCTAAATGCGTTTCAGGACGTCAGTCTTTTGAAAAGTGCAGACTGTTAGTTGGTTATTTTTAAATGTAATCTTCACATAAAAGAGTTGCTGCATTTTTTCTTTTCACTTTGTCATCCCTCTATCCCTCCTCCCTCTTTTATTATTATTATTTTTTTTAAGTTATGGCATCCAACATAGATGTCCTGAATTTTTATATCCCATTCCATTTAAGTATCTTTTCGTGTATCTTTTCGTGTTGCTTTATTTCATTTTTTTCTTCCCTTCTTTTCATCTTTGACTGAAAGGATTATTTGTAAAGATTTTGAACATTATTGCAGGAGGAGAAAAAAAGATTCTAAAACTGTTATTTGTATGTAAGTATGTTAGACATCAAAAAGTGAATATGTTTTCTTACTGAGCTTTACAGTAAAGCCCCTGTGGGCTTTGACCACAGACTTAAGTTATCTGTGCAGATAAAGACAACTCTGTGTGGTTTTGTTGTTTTGTACCCTGAGCGTCGCTAGTTAACCATGACCAGGAAAGCAGACATGTGTCTCATTCCACCCCCCCACCCCTTCTTTTTCTTATCTCTTCATATGATCCTTCAGTTAGCAAATGCAATATTAGTATTTTCAAATATATCCTCAAGTGATAATCGCCGAAATGCAGCTTAGCTCTCCATTCTGCAATTAGTGTCTGGCTGTAAATGTGAATAGTTACACAGGTATGAATCCCCATTTAGCATGAGTCCTCCAAGTGTGTTTTACTGTAGAATAAATTTTGGTTGATTTACTCACCAGATTTCAAAATAAGGTGGGTCAAGTCCTTCACTTGTAGCAGGGGAGCTGGCAAGGCTGCAGGCTACGCTTTGCACCTGCGCTGCCACAGACAAGTCTGTGGTGGCTGGGGCAGCCCCACCTCTGGCTGTATGTTGCCTGAATGGGGATGCTGCTTTTCTAAGGTATTTTGAATATCCTCTGTTTTCTCTGTTGAAAGCAGGTGGAGGGAATGCTCTGGACCGCAGAAGGTCAGGCTTAGCTACGTGGCTCTAAATCCCACTATTCTTAAGTATTGCGATGCAGAGAAAGTCAGCAAAAGCATGGGAAAATGGGATGCAGGTGAAAAAAATAGCTTAAATTATGAATGTTAACAGGCAGCAGATAACTGGGTGCATGGGTGGGTGTGTGGGTGAACGTCTGAAACTGAACTTTTGAACTCTCAAGCAGAAACCTGCTACTTGCTGGCTGCAATCTGTATGGGCTGACTGTAAATTTTGATAGCATCTGGACTAAATAAAAGTGGTACATCTTGAATCATCCAGTTAATAAAGGAGAATTGAACACAACTAGCAAGTAGGTGGCTGCTCATCTGTTGTGCTTCTGCATATAGACTATCTAGGTAGAGAAAATGGGGTGTAGAGGAATACAGGCAGTGGGTTGATCAGCACTGATAGCATGCAGCTGTGGCCTTGCCTCAGCGGCAGTGGGTTGGTTGACATGGATGATGTGCAGGTGTAGCTCGTTCCTGCTAAGTGGTTAAATAGCCCTGAGGAGTGTGGGTCAGATGGAGGAGGGGTAGGGTGGTCTGCTCTGGAGGAAGGAGATACAGCACAGACAATAGTGTCTGACCCATGGTAAAGCCTTGTTGCAGTCTACTAGTTTGATTGTGCTGCAACAATGGGGGACTTGGGTTGCAGAAAAAAAACCCCTGGTACTAAAACAAAGGGTTGCTGGAAAGAAGCAGTCTCAGGAAGAAGAAGGCGGCCCAGAAAGAAGGCTGAAGGAAAAACCCTGTAAGTGGTGAAGAGCTGAGGGGGTCAAGGAGATGAAAACAAATGCCAAGGGACTCCCAGGTGCAAGCACTGAGCAGCATGCTCTTCTGCCCAACCCTTCCAGGCCAGCAGTGATCCCTGGCTGGAAGTGAAGTTGAATTTTAGCAAACATATTGCTGGGGAGAGTATGTATAACTGAGTGTGTGAAATGATCAAGTTGGGTAAAAGCTCTGATCTTGTTGGTGCTTAAATAAATCCAGTGTCCAGATCTGCCATGGTTTGTTGATTGGGTTTTTGTCTCATTTGTGACAGAAGGGTGAGGAATGCAGAGAAGCATAAAAAAATGATACTCGGATGTCATGAGCATTGAATATTGTTTTAAAAATAGGTGTTTCATTAATATTTCCAAGAAAAATACAAACATATAAGTAGAAAATCAAATAAGCTATGGAATTTGATTAAGATTCCAGTAAAGATTGCAATGCTTCAAGATAATTTTATTTTTCCTTATAACTGCTTCCATTTTGGGTTAAGTCAAATGAAGTGGAATACACAAGGAAATCTCTCACAATGGCACTCTAATATGTAATTTTGCAGTTTTTACCCCAGTTCCATATCCAGAAATCCATTGGAGCCAATTACTAGTGGGTAGAACTGGCAGGAAACCATTTCTCATCCTCCACATGTCAAGATATTGGGGAAAAAAATTAATTGTGCAACATGAAAGAAGAAAGAAAATGTTGAGAGGTTTTTCATGTGGTTTCCAAGTCTTTCTCATGGAAGAATGTGCCCTTCCAAGAGTTCACTTGGTCTCTGAAAGCTCCAGAGCAAAGTCAAGAAATCTAAACTGAAGTTTTTTCTTTTCTGATGCAAACTGCAGTCAAAACAATAGATTATTTTATACTCCAGAAATCTGTTATTTAAAAAATTGTCACTGTTGATAGTGTCTTTAGAACTTAGGAAACTCTATCAAACATCATAGAATTTGCATACGAATCTTGAGGGTGTGTGTGTGTGCAATAATCCCCTTTCCCCTGAGATCCTTCAGAGTAATCAAAAAGGCTCGGTTAATGGCCCATGCAGCTGCTGGACATTTCTGTCTACAAATTCACAACCCTGGTGTGGACACTCAATACCTTGAGTCGTGCCCCAATATGTATTCAGAAGTCAAATAAAATGCAGTCCTAGTGAATATAACAAGCTTGAGTTCTGGACCTAACTTTAACATTGTCTTGCAAACTGTGGGAAGAATTTTTCAGTGTCTTTAAATTCTGCTTTCAGAAATGAATGAAAGCAGTGAAGGTTAGAGTCTGAAAGGAATTTGAGATCTCCAGATGAAATCAGTGGCAGTGATACACATTACTCAAAATATAGCCTAACCGTTAGGCAGCAATCAATTTCTGTTCCATAGGGTATCTGTTGTGAAACATAAATACATCCCCTATTCAGTGGACTCTGCAACAGGTCCTGCTGTAATCTGTCACCCAGCGAACAGTGCCGGATAGCCATATGCTGTTACAATGCCATTTCGCTTTTCAACCTTTTTTTTTTTAATAGAAAGGAGGCTCGCTCCACCAGTGACTTGAAGACCAATGAAAAGCAACATGCTATACAGCATAAGTAAAGAAATGGGATTTGAGTATCAAGCTCCCTGCATTTTGGAAGTCATGAAAAGGAAATCAAATAATAATTTGGCAAGTATATATTAAAAGTTTGTGGTTGCATATCACAAACTCTTTGCACCAACAAGGGGTATCTGCATGGGTACAAAGGGTCTGAATTATATATACAGTTTCTCAGAAAAGTCTATGCCATACAGTAAGTTTGTTAAACCAAAAGCTGAGGGCTCTCCAATTACTTTGTGTGGCTTTCTAAATTGCAGCAACTGATCACCCTAGCAGCCATGGCAAACACTAATGCCTGTGTGATAAGGGTAATCTACTTTTGAGACACTTCTGTTTAGATTACATAATTTAAAATTCAGAGCCAATATATAGAATCACTGCACTTCCAGTATAGTTAGAAATGTTTTTGTAAATCAGATATTTTATTTTTTTTTTTAGTCCAAAAAATAGCCTTGGAAACAAAAGTAATTTTTTGAAGAGACAATTATAACTGAACTACTTTTGCTTCCAAAATGTTAGAACCAAAGGAACTGAGCTTTGTGGTTATGTTCTGCTTTTCCTTCAACATCAGCAATCCAGGTGTTTGCTTGCTGCTTATATTTGGTTCAGCAAATACATTCATTGTGGTCACTGCAACAAAAATTCCTCTTTCTGTGAGTGTATTACCTGGGTTCCCCTCTGACCTTCTTTCATAGCATTGCAGTCTAGTGAGAGAGTAAAAAATATTCCAAGTTCTTGTTTTGCATGAAGGATTATCATCCTCTTTCAAGTCCTGATGTTAAAGGCCAACTTGGAGTGTTTTGTTTCCTTCTCCAATATAATTTCAGTTTAGGTTTGTGCCTTTTTATAGGCTCTGTGGTTGATTCCGTTCTTCATTCTGAAGTGAGAAGACCCTCAAATTCCTGCTCTCCGCTCCAGTAGCGGGCTGTGGGAAAGGAACAGCATCTGCAGAGGGGCAGTAACAGGAGGAGGATGGCTGGGTCTCTGTTCAAATGACCCCCTGGTTCCTGCATGCCAGGCTGCACTTGTGGCACCGGGAGGACACGTGAGAGCCTCTCTGACCTGTGTGGCAGCACACCAGAAGCTGGAACCTGCCCCAGCGTATTGCTGCCACTCTTCGCTGCGTGGTGTGAGGATAAACAAAGTGGCCTTCCAGTTCTGGAAGTGCACCATGAGGCATCTAGCCCGAGACTCAGGCACAGCCGCCTCACCCTCCACAAGAAGCATCTCCCAACAGCATTGCAAATAAATGTTTGAGACAAAAATGCTGAACCTGGAGCCCATTCACAGCTGTTCTCCTCTTCCTGCTGGAAGAAGCAGCCAGCACTTCTGGCTCAGTGATCTCCCCAGCCACGTTCTAAAGGTAATTCAAATGGGAAATTTGCCTTAGCCCACAGTGAAACACATCTCTGTTCATCTAAAAGTACACATTTCATTCATTGTCAAGGGCCAAACCCCAACCTTTTGTTGCCACCTATTAGTTGCCATGTGAGTTATGTGGCTATTTATCTTTTTGGTCCCAAGACACTGGCAAAAGACCCGAGGAAATCTGCTATTGCTGTGGGCAAACCAAGTCATCTCCCACTCTATCAGCACAAAGCGCTGCTCATACTTCTTTACTGAGGCTTCTATCCGGAGTGAACTGATGCTTTATTTCAAGGTTAGTTTGCTGTATGTTTGCAAACTGCAGTTAGAAGAAAATTTTCACTTTAACAATTAAATTTATGCTCAGACACAGCAGTAGAGGGCTAACCGGTAACGGGTAAGAAAATAATGCTGAAATCTTTAGCAAATTCACTTTAAAAGATCTCTTGGTTCATTTAGAAGTAAATACCTGTATATTTGATAATTATTACAACTACCCCAAATTCATCATGCTGCAAAATGTCTGAGAATTTTTTGGGAACAGTCTTTTTTTTATTTATTACATTCTTCATACGCCGTACCATGAAAACAGTCAGAAAAAGTGGAAATCAGTTTTACTTCTCATAGACGATAAAGATCTTTTACTTCTGGACGTGGGTTTAAAAATTATGTATGTTTATGTTTTACTTTTATTCTGCTTGGCTTTAAGTATGTACTTAAATGTTTGAATTAAGACTTTGATAGACAAAGCAGCAAAAAGAAAAACAAACAGGTTATTTTAGCCACTTCACCTTTGCAAATCAAGAATCAGACTAGTTTGGACCCCAATTGGTATTTTCCACGAGCAGTAGCACTAATACAATAATTTTAATTAATTAATTCTTATTCTAATTAATCAATTAGAATAATTATTTAATAGCAAAATTTTAAAACCAAATTGTACAGTAATTTACAGATGACTTTTGCAAGGCATATCTTTATTACTGTCTTCAGTTAAGGTGACAGTGAGAAAGGCAGAAGTTTGCCTGGTGTTACAGAATCAGTTACTCTGGACGGAACTAGAAATTGTGGCTCTTGTGTCATGATTAAACCCCACAAAACACTTTAAAGACAATAGACAGTTTACTTGCCAACGTTGTTCAATAAGTAAATGATGTTCATCCCTTGTTCCCTGATTAGCCCAGAACTTTCTGGAGTCATTTTAGATTGTTAAAAGTTAAAGTTTACCTGTTTGGTAAATCAAATTAAAACCAAAAAGAATGAAATAAATATGATAAATATGAATTTTCACAAACGATGAACTACTTGTAAAAATTAGTATGTTTTCAAGAAGCATTTGATTTAATTTAAACAGCAGTTCAAATTAATACTCTTCTCGCTTAAAAGAAAGAAGAAAAAAAAAAGGAACCAGATCTACAAGATATTTACCTTTTTTATTCCTTGCCTCTCCTGTAAGGGTTAGTAATGTGTACCCCTCAAAGAAATACTGGAGGGTTCATCTTTTACGCCAAATGAGGACCCTGTATTTCACGTTAGGGAGCACTCACTCAAAGCAATGCCTACATTTTTTATGGATGAACAGTTCATTCACTTGTGTGAATAAAATATTCAGGGGTTCAGAACTCATATCCTTTTTCTTCAAGGTACTGCACAATTGTGGGTAAAAGATAATATTGCAGTGAAAAACACTGCTAATTACCATTTATTATTATCCATTACTACTCCCATTTATATCTCACTATTTTTAACTTGCTCATAAAAATTTCTCTTCCTACGACTTAGTCCAGATTGTATGATAATAAGTGAATAAATAATGCTAGTGCTTTCCTATCCTGTTTTCCTTTTTTTTTTTTTTTTTTTTTTCATGAGAGCATATTTCTAGATGTGAATCATCACTTTGTGTTCCCCACCCCTCCCAAAAAACACAGCTTTAATTCTGTAGACATTGCTAAGTATCTGAGGTGAATGTTTGGTAGAAATCTGCCAGCATGTGACAAACAAACAAATACGTAGACAAAGTAAATACAAATACAATTCATTCTGCACATTTTGCCAGGATTCTGGGAAGATTTTTTACTGACCTGAAAAAGGATTTTTTTTTTTTTCTCATGTGCTATTTTCTGTATGTTGTGTCACACAAAGCATATTCTGTACAATCTGTGAAGCCTCACGTTAGAGTGAAAGTTAAGTGAATTTTAGGAGGATTATTTATTATATTGCAAATCACAGCCGGCGTAGTGCATTTCTTCCCTGAAATATGTTTTTAGCACTTTGGAAGTCCCTTTGTATGCATCTGAGTCGATTAATTTCTCTGCGAGCATACGTGCTACTCAATATACTTGTTATGTGTTTGCAGCTCTCAGTGTGTAATGAGACATTTTTGCTGTTGCTGATAATTCTGTAGATTCCATTGTACCCAGACATATGGTGTCAGTTGTTTGAGGGCTTTAGAAACCCTCGGATTGGCTGTGATGTATAAACGCAATAATCCCTATAGAAAACTTCGGACTTCTCGAACCAGAGATTAAAATCTGCATGTTCAC
Source organism: Microhierax caerulescens (assembly GCA_035590215.1). Taxonomy (NCBI): domain Eukaryota; kingdom Metazoa; phylum Chordata; class Aves; order Falconiformes; family Falconidae; genus Microhierax; species Microhierax caerulescens. The sequence goes on along the minus strand of JAVJGJ010000060.1, from coordinate 39,741,211 downwards.
TTGCAGACTGGGGAGTTTTAAAAACAAACGGGCCCTTGTAGATAATTTAACATTAATGGCCCGAGTCAACAAGAAGTGCAAAACATTCAGCCCCCAGGAAGAGTGATACAAAGTGTGAGCTGTGCTTCCACAGGGTATGAGCCAGATGGAAATATGGATAACCAGCATTTTATCAATATTCAGTGTGTATTAAATTAGTGTTATTAAAGAACAACTTTTAAATACTTTAATAAAGAAGACTGATGATCTATCTGCCTTCCCTCTGTAGTCCTAATCCAAAGCCAGCGGCAGCCAGTTGAAAGACCCCATTGATTTTGATGGGCTTTCTATTGAGCCTTATGTCTGCAAGCTGGATGAGAGGCAGCTGCAGGGAATTGGAGGGCCCTGGTTTAGCAGATGCTCCTGCCTTCCCCTAAACCCATGCAAGCCACCCCAGGTCCTTCAATGCACATGCATCTGGGGTAAAATGGTTATTTATCACAGTCAGTAAGAGTTTTACCATGGACTATGGGTTGATTTCAAATTTCACTCCTGTATGAGCAGGCCATTTTATTTTACTTGCTGTTCTGTATATTATATATCCCCGATGAGGGTCTTCTATTTGCATTGTCTCTGTGGGCCTGTAAGCAGCAGAATTGGCTCTCATGTGTCTATAGCTCTGTTACCTGATTTGGACCATAAATAGAACCTTTCGGTGCTCAGGGCCTCGGCGTTGTTTGTTATTATAGATGCCTAAAAAACCAAATATCAGTCAAAGGCTAAAATTTGAGTAAGGACCATTTTGCCTTGCAATGTCATGGCCTTCAACAGTGGCTCACCATGGCTACGCCAGGCTGCGATATGATGTCCTCAACATGACTGACTACAGGTAGTGTTTGAACAAAGTAGCAATAACATTTCCTCCATCCTCCTCATACAATTACTTTCATGCACCGTGGTAAAGATTTTTATTTATTTTTAATTAATTAAATTTAATTTAGTATCACATTAGTGGAGTGTCCCAAACAATTTAATGAAATACTGGGCCTCAACTTATTTTATTCATTACTTCTATAGCTCTTGCGTGTAGGGCAGCAGTGCTCTGAGGTCCAGGCTGTAACTAGGTCCTATTGTTGTGGATGCGATACAAACAGAGTATATATATATATAAAAATACAGAGTTAATCAACGGAACGATGGGTAGCGATGTGTAACTCATTGCTGTTGTATATTGCAGGAGTACCAGAATGGGTGCAGCCCAGCATTGTGTGACCAGCTAGAAATTACCCCCATCTTTTTCTTTCTCTGAGAAGGCTACTGAAAGCTTTCGGGTGAGCACTGGCCAGCTGCTGTCCAACAAACGGAAGTCAAATATGCAGCACAAGAGGAAAAATCAGCCTGGCTCTACAGCCTCTGTGTAGGTGCACAAAGAAAGGTAAGCAAAATGGGAAAGCAAAATGGGTCCTGATCTTTAGTTTCCATTGAATTTCTTTAGACTAAATGGGTCCTTTAGGTTATGCCAGGAATAATGCATCTTTGGCCGTGAACAGATGCTTTTCCCTTGTAACAGCTGTCCACTTGCAGTCCCTCCTAGCATTAATACCAGGGGAATTTCCAGATGAGCTGTTTGCATATTTGCAAGCTTTTTTTTTTTTTTTTTTTTTTTTTTTTTTTTTTTCTACTGGACCACCGTTAAGGGGGGTTAATT
>JAVJGJ010000060.1:39681526-39732515 GCA_035590215.1 Microhierax caerulescens | reverse complement strand
AAAAACAAAAAAAAAACAAGCAGGGGTAAAAAAAAAAAAAAAAAAAAAAAAAAATTAAAAAATAATTGCACACCCTTTATCTGTTGTTAGTCCCTCTTGATTTACTTTTGACAAGAGAGGGCACTGTGATAACATTCTAAGGAGTGGACATATTTGTATACACTTGCCTCTGAGACAGAAAGGAAGCCAGGGTATTAACCCCTGAACCAATTACTTTACAATATAGCAACTACTTCAACACAAAGACAGAGAGGGGAGAGAGACAATTTAACTAATTAGTGCAAGTCACAATGTTCTTTACGGGAATTACTCAGCTGGAAGAAAAATTGTTGAGTGGGCTCATAAGCAAGAAAGAGGATGTCGGCTTTGGTGTGTATTTATTAATTCTCACTTTGAGTTAGCTTTTACTGGCTGAGAAATTTAGCTGAAGATACTTAATGTCTGCAGTCCTTCAAGAGAACTATAAGTACTGGAAATTTTGCACAGGTATATTGTTTCAGCAAGTTTATTTCTAACCCTTTATTAAATGCAGCCGTGTGTATTTCTAACTCCCCAGCCTAGTTCTGATATTGGAGGGGTTTGAGCCCACTTTATGCAGGTCAGAAATATCTTGTGTGTGTCATTGTAAAATTAAGGGTTAAGTGGTGTAGCTGTGATATACAACTTGCCTTGCAAATAACTTGCTTTCCAAATTAACTAGGATGGAAGTGATTTTGAGAACAATTTTTAATGTAGATAATAACCTAGGAGCACTTCATTTCTGAGGTGGCTGAGATTGGAGGAAGGAGGCAATTTAAGACTTCAAGCACCTGCACTTTTAAAATCATGTTCTTTTTCAGTGTCACAAGTTGGGTACCTGGAGCTGTTTGTTATATTCAGAAAATCTTGCCTATCTCTGGTTTATGAATGTAAAACTGTATTGTTGGTAGGGACAAGACATTTTTCTTTTGCCTTAGTGCCATATGTCTAGTGCATTCTTGGTCAGATATTATTGTTGATGAGAATAAATGTCAACTGAAGGAAAACAAAAATTTGAGGATGTTATTTGCATCTTAAATTTTAATAAATGTCTTGTGGATTCTTCATTTTTTTTTTCCTTTTCAAACTGCAACGAGAACTGCAAATGTTCAGACACATAGGGGTTTTCATAAATATTGTTGTGTTAGACTTTATGTGAAATATGTGCCTAATCCACAAAATATATTTGTATTTCACTGTACTTCCAGATAGAAGAAGGACTCTTACCATGAACAGAGATGATATCTTTGGTATTAATTTGATTATGCAGGCCTTTGGGACTTTGATTTTAGCTGTTCTGGGTTGACACCAATAATTTGCAAGTGATGCTTGGGAATGATTGTGCTCTGTTAAAGAAATTTTACTCACACTTGTTGTTTTTAATACTATGTTGGGGAAGAATCCTTGTGGCAGGTTGAGGAGTTCTGTGACTACCTTGATTTTCTTATTCATGCAACCTCCATACCAGAGGTTTTGAAAATAGGGGAAAATCTCCTTTCCTTTTCATAACAAAAACTCAGAAGATATTTCCCTTAATTGTTAGTTCTTTTTCCAAACTGGGAACCCTCCCTCTCCTATAGGAAACTTGGGAGAAAATTGAAAAGAAATATATAGTATGAAAGCCTCGACTTTCTGACTATTTATTTGACTAAACAAGATTCCTTTTTTTATATATATACTTTATAATTATTTTTGTCTCTTTCTATTTCATGCAGGTTGGAGCAGATGATTACATGATACTACTTCAGCAGCAGAGACTCCTATCTCCAACAGAAATGAGAAAACCTTAGTTGAATCTATTTCTCTCTTGTATTTTGTTCTTCAGCTTTTGAGCTTGAAAGATATATTAGCTAATGGGGAGTTCCCTGCTCTCTATCTTGATCCAGAAACAGACAGATAAAATTAACAGACATTGCTTGAAGATTAGCTATCATTATGTCTAGCTTTGACACATGTGGCTAATTGAAGGAATACCAGGTACAACAGGAAATGAAGAATAATGGGTAATACTTAGTTAGAAAAGACTTGTTTCACCTTAAATCCAATACAAGTGTGATAGTACTTAGATAAACTGAAGGGAGTTAAGATTATACAGACTCTTCACGCACCGATTACTGTTAAAAAGTGCATATCCCAGATGGTAATTCTTTGACAAATGTTTTTTTTGGTTTTTTTAAGTGACAACTGATAGACCTTGCTGTTAACGAAATTATAATCCTTTTCTTTAGCCTGCTGCAAAAAGTAGTTTCTTGGATACTTTTTGTTTATTTTCGCATTTTGGCTTCCCTTGACTGACTTGAAAGGTAGGCAACTGCAGATACGGATCTGAGTGTTTTAATAGTTTGCGTTTCCACATGGGCCGTTGTAAAAACAGGATGGAGTCATGGAGAGCTGTATTACTGCAGAACTGAAGCAGAAAAAGAAAGGGATTATAGATCTAGACTTTGCTTTTTCATCTCTCCAACAGTCATTACACAGGTGTGCATAACAGCCTAACCGATTTTACCAAAGTACAAGATACGCACATTGGCTTCCAGGACCTTGTGAGTATTAGGCAAAAAAATAGCAGTTATAGTGTCACTGTAAAATCCAAAGACATATCATTCAACATGGAATTTGATCTGATATTTGCTATTTGCACAACTTTGAGGAAAGTGTATTTAAGTGAATAAAACATGATCTAAAAAATTATTCTAATTAAGAATGAGTAGAAACTTCTGAAAACATTAGGACACCTAATTTGAAATAGAATGCAGAACACTCATCAGAATTAATTGCTGGCTTTTATGAAATAAGCCAAATTTCTTCAGTTAAATATGTAGGGATTCACCCTCTTCTTCTTCTTACCCCATGGTATGGTAATGATGCATGCAGCAGTGTGTAATAGCATGTATATTAATAAATGTAATAGCAGTCTCTCTATTAGATATTTATACCGAGAGCATGTACGTAGCTCTAGCACAAAAAATAAAATAAAATAAAAAAAAAACCAAAAAATTCAACACACACACTCCCCAAAACCAACAAAACAAAACCAAAACCAAACCCCTGCACACAACCAAAATAAACCAAAGGGAAAGAAAACCCAACCCAACAGAAAACCTGTGCAAGCTCTAGGCTTTAAATTCACCTGCACAATGGTATGTGGTTGACTGGCAGGTTGAATTTTGTCATAAATAACGTTTAAAAGCCACTGGCTTCCTTCCACAAACAATACATAACTTTTCTGACCCACATGTAAGGAGGCAAGTACATAAACTAGTCACTTAGAATGTAATCATTTGTATGGATATTTTCTTGCTTACTATTTTCAGTTTTGATTGTCTAAAACTGTCAGTTAGTAGTTACCTATGATCATGCTATAATGTTGATGAGCTTTGGTTCGCTGCTTGCCCTAATGGGTAAAAGGAGGCAAATCTATTATATAGGTGAAAGGTGAGCAGCAACTATCCAAATTGTCAGAGCCAGTGGGGTTCTGTGAGTTTATTCCAACGGAGATGTTGCACCACATAGAGTTCGTGATCTGCAGTACAGGATGTCACACACAAGAGGCGATCACAATTTCTTATGGCATCTCTTACATCTTAGAACAGAATTTGACTTTTCAAAATTAACCTGTTTTATGATCATAAATCGTGGCAAGCATTCATCTGCATGGGGGAAACATCTGAAAATTAAATCCTGAAGTGCGATCCATCTGTTTTCGCTGTCAGGCTCAGCCCCAGGAACTCCTAAGCAGTTGCTGTTGTTGCTGCTTTTTAATAGGGTAGGACAGTAATGCACAGCCCTCCAGATGTGTCCTGATCTTGTCTTGAGATTCACACACTTGACCTCAGGTTGACACTGAAAACCCATTCTGAGGCCCGACAGAATTACAGTACCCTTCATAAAGAGGAGAAAAAACTTCTGAAGCTTAAGTGCTGGAAAGTTTTCAGTAACCAAGGGATTGCTCCAGTGTAAACTTTAGTAGCCTAGCAAGACTTGAGGGGGAAAAGAGGGAGATTTTCTGAGTTCTAATGTAGCACAGTACTTCTTCTTGTCTCCTGAAGTCTATTTATTGAGTGCTGAATCACCTGACAAGGAAGCCTGTGTTGGATTATATCAGAAATATAAAGATAGATCATTTTCTTTCCCCAAAAGATTGGTAATTATTAACTCAATAAAAAGCAAGGCTTTTTGCCATCACCTATGGGTAGGAGTGAGCAGCAGATAATCCACTGTCAGAGCATTTCTAATTTTAACTAGTGGGGGTATTCCTCAGATAAGTGAAGAAAGGTAGTGAAACTGCATTGATACAACCAGACAATGAGCCTCTGGACCTACTGTAAGTGCTGATAGTACAGACCCAATGCCATTCAATGCCTAATTCATTTCAAACGACCATATTTAATGAGATCTGAGTCTACACTGCCCTGAGCAGAACACTAATATACCACGAGGCACTGAAGTGCACTCATGTCCCATTCACATTACACAAAGCAGTGCGAGGGTGGCTCCAGATGACAAGTTGACACTACGGTTCCTTTTCTATTCCTTAGAAATATCAGGTGCCGTGCTGAGAGACAACCAGCTTTACCCTTTGGAAACCAGAAGGTTTGATTTCTTACTGGCTGCAGTGGACCTCTGGGGACAGTTCCGCAAACCACCCAGATAGAGCTGATTTTCATTGGCAGTGTGCACAGAACAAATAAAAGGGGAAATATTTCACATTGGAATATTTCTGATAACTGCAACTTTAAGAAGAAAGTTGACATGAAGGGCTGCCTTCATCATTAGAGAATCGCGTGGTACAAACTGCCCTGCCTTAATCACAGCTGTCATGAGAAAAGGAAATAGATTTTTAGGGTCCAGATAGGATTTCTCCTTGAAAATGTCAGGAGTGATTGATGTAAGACACAAGTAAAAAGCTACTCACTAAACGTGCGTTGTCTACACTTTTGAATCCTGCCTCCCCCCACCCGATATGGTGTTGTCATGACTTTAACAAGTCACAGGAAGAGTTAAGCTGTGCTTTCTGAATAAATTAGTACAGTCACAAAATGACACTTCCCTGACCTTTGCAAAAGGTGGAGAGTATAACGGTAAGACATACAGGGCTGTTAAACAATGTTGGTTTTTTTTTAACCACTCTGACAAAAGGTGCAAGCTCTTTAAAACAGTTTCCTAATGCACTTCAGCAAGAGAGCTAACTGACTGTCATAAGATGACATGCGTAACACAGAGATCTTGCTACACATTTTGATGCAAAGGAACACCCTGTTAGTTGAAAATCATTGCTAACTGGATTCAGATGTTAGAGATGAAGTAGATGGAGCACTGTACATTTGGTAAAGCTTAAAGATGCTTTAAAAAAAAGTCATAAATCTTTAGCTGTGGCCTTTTATCAACTCTTAATTTGTCACGGTATTTTAATTACTTTCAGTGTAAAAATTTTAATCCATATGTTAGGGGAGATGATGCTTATTTCTTGCTTCTTCTCTTGAAATATAGTTTTTAAAAGTTAAGAGGCTGGGGTGTATATGGGTGTTTTAAAAGCTTGCAATGGGTTATTCCAAAGTTCTTTTAGCTCCATGTTATGCACACATTCAGAAAGCTGTACTCATCGCTGACTTTGGAAGTTAAAAATTCAAACCTTAAAAGTGGCATACATTTGTTTGGGGAGATGATGCTTATTTCTTGCTTCTTCTCTTGAAATATAGTTTTTAAAAGTTAAGAGGCTGGGGTGTATATGGGTGTTTTAAAAGCTTGCAATGGGTTATTCCAAAGTTCTTTTAGCTCCATGTTATGCACACATTCAGAAAGCTGTACTCATCGCTGACTTTGGAAGTTAAAAATTCAAACCTTAAAAGTGGCATACATTTGTTTGGGTGGCTCCAGTTTGGATGGGACCTGATTTTCAGAGGACTCATGCTTAGCATTGCTGTAAGAAGTTGCATTTTAATTGTTTCAAGAGAGATATCCAATAAGGTAAGTATGCTATTTTTGGCTTTTGAAAATAAAGAGAAAGCCTGATCTTTTATGTGGTGAGAGGCTGCTTTTCCTTCTTTTTTTTTTTTTTTTTTAATTTTATTTTTGTGTGTGTGTGGTTGTTGCCCTTTTAATCACCTTATTTTCAGGACTTACATGTGTGACTGCTGAGACATACACAAAATATGATCAAATTGGTACATGAGGCTAAGGGAAGCAATAAGGTATTCTCAGTACTGCATGACTGCAGTTAAGTCATTTTGAAATCAATAATCCCCTTGCAATTCACTGTGCCACTTGACTGGACATACAGATGCAGATGCCCTTGTAAATGAGTTTACATCGCACTAGGCTTGTAGCCATACAATCTTTCTTCCCTTCTCAAGTCTGTCCCATTTTTCCTTGCTTCCGTTATGCATACGAAACTCAAATTAAGATTGCATATAAAGTTGACTAGCTATTCCAGGTTATTTATTGGAAATGAAACCATATAAGCATACAATATATGGTTTGCTTAAAATTGATTTACCTAACTCTTTCTATAGTCCCAGGAAAATACAATTGCTGTTCAGCAGAGAATTGCATTGCAGGGGAAAAGAAATAGAAGAAAAAGAAAGTATCAATAGATAATTTGCAGCTAGTTTATGGGGGATCTCAATCTGGTAATAAAGAGGGTAATTTGTCAAATAGAAAGACACAAGACACTAGATTTAAAATTGTCATTAGTTACAATTAAGTAGAGGTTTTAGGATGAAGAGCTTGTGTATTTTGAGTGTGATCTCAACACTGTTTGGACAGGCTCAGACTGAAGTCCAGGAGGTGGGTAACCTCTGAGGAATGCCTCGGCTGGTTTTCGTTACCACCTTGCATTGTCCAGCCATGGCCTTTCCTCCCCCTGCACTGCCTGCCTGTCCCTACCACACCTGCCCAGGTGGTGACAGCAGGGCACTCTGTGTTAGCCATAAAGAAACCTGTAGTGTCTTAAGACTCAGCAGTCCCAGTCCCAGGCCGCAAGGGAAGCAGCTCTACAGAGGGCCTGAGCTCCCTTGTGCTACAGCAGCTTGGCCCTGAGCAACGTTCGCCCTACAGCCTGTGCGGTGGAAGTGCGAATCATGAGCGATAAGGGATGGCATGGTTTAGCAAGCTTCCTAAACTGATCTCCAAGGCTATGGCAGCACCATTGACATCACCAGTGTGCATTATAACACCATGAAGGGTTCAGGGCCCTGAAAAAACAGGCATGATCTGGCCTGGCCCAGCATAGATAGAAAGAGTAAGTAAGAAAAATGGCTATGGCTCATTCAAGTTGCTAACCTGCTTTAAGCAGGACGAAACTTGCTAGTCTTCCCTTGGGCCCATCTATGCCAAAAGTGCAGATGCTCTGAGTTTCTGCATTTACTTTAGATAGCGTAACAACAACTCAGCTTCAAGCAGGTAGAAAACAACAGACTACAGAAGGGCTGTGTAAGACTGTACATTTGCTGATGTGAATGACCCAAAACATGGCAGCGGGCATTCTCAGCCAAAGATGCATTTATTTTGTTGTTAGATACTATTTTCCACTTTCTGCAGAAACAATAGGTTCTTATTACTCTAAGTTGGCATGATATAGTGTGAAAAATCAAATGCTGCTTCATACAGACTGAGAAAGTCACACACGTTTTCACTCTGTCTAAATCTTTCATAAGAGCTCCAGTCTGGAGAGGGATCTACCAAACATCTTGTTTTCTTATGTATTAAAAAATGCCTCTTTCATTACTCATTTGACAAAAGGCAAACGGAATGAGATCTACTGTCTACACTGATAAGCCACGTTTTCCTCAACCTGCAGAGATTTACCTGTTCACTTCATAGTCTGTCACTAAATCCCCCACTGTTGAGTTCGGATATCTTCACATTGCTTTGAAAAAAACATCCCAAGTCATAACCTCAAATCCTATTATCCAGTTCTAAGACTTGAACAATTTTTTTTTTTCCTGCCACACACTGACGGAAAAAAAAAAATACTGTCCTTGCTGTAACTTGTTCTAGATAGCCGTTATGGCCAATGTAACATTTGTGTTATGTCTGGTTGCATGGGCATCGCTGAGTCTGGCACAATGCAAGAAGTCCAACATTCCATGGAAAAATTGAGAGAGAGAACACAGAAGAGGAGAAATCCTGCACTCCAATAAGACAAAACTGAAGCAGACCTAGGGAGAAAAATCCAATTTCTTGCCTGTATTTCAACATTCTGGAATTTGCTTCTTCATCTCTCATCCATTTGCCCAATGTATGCCAAAATTCTTTTTCCTACATGAATGTGCACATGCATCCTTCTCTCGTCCTCTGGTTTTCTTTCTCTCCATCTGCTTTTCTCTTTTTCTCTCCCTAATCAGAACTAACGAGAGACCTCAAAAAGTTTCTAGCCAAAAAAAAATTCAAATTACTCTGTTTCAATGAAATTACTTTGCTCTGACAAAACAGTGGTTTTTGGATTAAAGTATTTTCTGTTAACAAGTTCCTATCAATTCCAGTAAAAATTATAATCATGAGAAATTCAAAGTGAAGCACAAAGTTCAAATTATATCATCATCAGTGTCCTCTTAGAAAAAGCCTACCCTAGCTGTCACATACCTGAACCTTTCAGCTAGTGTTTTTGTGCTGAAATACTAAAAACCAATTATTTTTGTTTAAAATTCATTTATTTGTTTCTGCTGACCTCCTAAAGATGCACATGATAGTGCTTTATTTTACTCTTCAGAGAGTTTAAAATCTATGTATATATCTCTGCTGGTGCATATGTGTCTGTATATACGACTGAAATGAGCAATTTGCTTGACTTTAAGAACTAGATGCCAGACCACATCTGAAGAACTGCTGAGCTTGCAAAGTGCAGCACCACACTCCTTCCATTCTCTCTCTCTCTCTGTGCTAGTAGTTCTGGCCCTTCAGTATTTTTAACCATTTAATGGTTAGGCGTTCAGAGAACAAAATAGATTTTCTTTATATTTAATAAGTGTGTGCTCTGTGACTGGGGTTTACTTCCCAGACTCCAAAGCAGTACTACAGACCTTTCTTGACTGAGCAAGTTACATTATACAGTCAGAATTGCAGAAATATTAAGACCAAGACTCAGTTCTGCAAAAGTTTTCAGCACTGGGAAACAGAGACTTTCAGAAAACCTGGTTATGGACAAAGCCAGAACAGGAGTTTTTGGATGCTTAGCATGCTTGAAAAATCGTATCCTTTTATAAGCACTTAAATGAGTTCCTGCAAAATATGGCCTTAACTATATGTGTTGAGAAATTTGAATTATGATCCTGCATTACTCTTTGTCTACACCTGAGACACATTTCTGTTGTCACTGCTCTTTCTATCAGTTAGTGTTAGGATTTAGTTACCATGACCAAAATTAGGATTCTTATTTTGGTGGTATTTTTCCTGATATCTCATATAAATAGTAAAAGTCTTGATTTTTCCAGATTTGCACAGTCCTTGTCAGTCAGTCTCTGTCCTACTGGTCCAAGACGGCATCCTGACTTTCCAGGCGTGTCATCTGGCAACGCTGGTTGATGTCTTTGCATGAATCTGAGGGAAGAATGTGCTTATTCGAAGGAAGACTTTGGCTCTGTGAGAAGCAGGCTGTGTACTAAAGATTTGTTACTCCATAACAAAAGGGGGCCACCGATTTGCAGACACACTCACACTGATGTCAACGAAAGCTGCACACAAAGTTCAAGTGTGCAGTGAGGCCTTTCACCTCTAATTCATCTCAGGGTTTGCCTTATTCCAATATACAACTTTGAGCTGAATAAGATTGGGATGGATTTTTAAAGATGTTGGCTGCAGATCCACTCTGACGAGAGGTGAGAAAATCCTTGCAGTTCCACGGACAAGTCGAAAACCTGCCTGAGCAAACTGCCAGTTTAACTGTTCCTAAAGTGGCCACAGACCAGGGAATTGCTGTGCACAACTGAGTGTCAAATACTCGCCTGGCGTGTTTTGGCATCATTTCATTTGCTTCAGCGGAGGCATGCTGATTTTCATCAGCTAAAGATCTGGTTTTAAATTGCACATAACTATTTTGAAGTCTCATCCTCGAAATTCACAGGTTTGGGTTGTTTTGTGGTTGTTTTTTTTGTTGTTCTGGTGGTTGGTTTTTTTTTTCTGTTTTATTTGGCATAACAGTTCAGTTTCACTGGGTTGTTCCTATATTGTTTTTCTTTTTCTTGAAGAATACAGACATGACGAAAATTGTAGGGCCAGGGCAAAGAACACAATGTTAAAGTGTGGATTCACAAGAAAAGCTCCGCAGTTCTGCACTGGGAAGTACAAAGTTTTATTACAGTAGCCACTTTGCATACTGAGAAAAGCATGATCTTCTCTGCCTTTAAATGTTTTTATATATACATATATATATATTTATACTCACCACATTGCAGATGTAAATAGCAGTCACAGAGTTGTACTGTTGTTAAATCAAATAAGGAAAATCAGAAATGTCCTCAAGAGGGCACATGGCGGGGGGGGGTGGGTGGGGGTGGGTGGAAGTAAGTCAGAGTACAAACATCTCTGAGGTCTTTAGAGACCAGAGCTTTGAGCCAAAAATAATGCAAGCGAGTGTATGCCTCTACGATAGTCCCCTAGATAGGCAGGAATAAGCAGGCTGTGCAGTGAAGGACATTCTACCTCCTTGGCCAATGATGCTGAGGCACTGTAGGTGGAAATCTAGCAATTTGTTGCAATGTTTGCTTATTGTTATTTTGGTCATCCTGGAGTGAAGTGGAAAGAGTGCAGGAGTCCTGGTCTTCTGTAGTTCCCTGAGGAATTTCTGGAGTTGACGTTTACCAGCCACCAATAGTCACTGGTAATGGTCGCAGAGATGACCAGGTCTGAAGAAACACCTACCCATCATCTCACATTTAGAGAGGGTTCCTCCCTGGCAGCTCCGAACTATCAGTGTGAGCACCACACCTCTAGCCAGCCTGCACCACCTAACTTCAGGGCTCTAGGCAGCGCAGCCTTTTCACCACAGGGCTCTGTGCACGTCAGTTAAGTGCTCAGCCAAGCCTCCATCCCTGGGACACTGAGGTTGTCTCCTTCCCATAAGCTACTCTTTGAGTTCCCCTCAGCTGGGAATTTCTGAAATACACAGTATACTTCTAAAAAAATGTAGGTGTCTTTCTCGGAGGGTTTGGAAAGTTGAAATATCATCCACTGTCAATCCAGCACTGCTCACAAACATTGCATTCTCACTCAGGATCGTTACAGACCGGAGAAGTCACCCTAATTGAAAACATTATCTGCTAGGGATTCAGGCTGAGCTGAGGGACTGTTTTCCATGTTAATAACTGCTAAATTAGTTGTGTTGTTACTAAGTGGGGAACTAAGACTAAGGTTTTTCTCTAGTATTAAGTTACCAGTCCCTGTCCTGCACTGTCATTTTGGTGTTATGCAATTGGACAGTCTCCATGAAAACATTTAAAAATAAAACAAGAGCATGCATTTCCACAAAGCATTTTGCATCCATTATTTCCTATAGAAGGCTGAAGAAAAAAACAATTTTGGTAAAACATTAGATCAGTGGTTCAGGTTGTACAACACAGAGCATGAGGTAATTTGTATGGCCAGTCTGTCCACCTACATAAAAACTGAGCTTGCTTGAGCTGTACAGTGGAGCCTGAAATGAGCACCCATTGGCTTCACAACTCCCAGTCTGTATAATTGCAGGATGAATTCTGTTGTGAGCAATTCCATTCCATCTTTAATTTTCCCTAGCGGTTGCAAATGGGAGGATCATTCACCTTCTTGACATAAACTGTTATGTTTTTGTTCATTTTTCAATAGCTGCCATATTAACAGAAATGGATGCATTCTAGCAGGAGGTAGAATTATTCAGCCACATATGTATGTTCCTTTTGCTTATACATTATATTACATTCTAATTTTAAGTGATTGTCATTAATTTAGTAAAAAATATTTTTCTTATTTCAAGCTGAAAGCAGAGATGCCATTTTATAAGCACTGAAACCAGCCAGGCATCCTGAATATTTCTTTGACATATTTTTGTGTATTTCGAAGTTGCTTCATCAGTCATTAAAGCTCAGCTTGCAGTACTTAACAATCTTGGCCTTGATCCTATAAGCATGCATATGCCTTGCTTGCCTTGCTTTATGCATATAAGCACTCCAATTGAAATCAATATTCATCCACATTACATTAAGTACACGCATAAATGTTTGCAAGATTGAGGCTGCCATTTATATTTACTTATTTTTTCTGTATTGATACTATTTCTGCCTGGTGTCTATTGTAGTCTTTTGAGTAAATGATTTGTAGACTGAATAGGGCTCTTCAGATCTCATTCCTCAATGAATGATACAATTTCTCAGGTAGTATCAGGACCCACTCAGAGCTTTTCACTTGTGGAGGCAACATTTACTTCGTTTTTCCAAGGCTTCCCCCAAGAGCAAAATTGAATTTTGTGATAATGACACCAAATATTCAAGGAGTGTGTGCAGGGAGGTGTTGAGGACTGAGGGAGGCTAGTAAAGGCATGGTGGATGAGAAACCAGAAAGGTTTTGAAGAGCAGTGTGTGTGTAGGAGTGGTCCACGAGGTCTCAGTAGAGCTCTGTATTGCAGAAGGAACCACAGAGAAGCCATGCAGATTTTGGGAGAGGGAGGGAGTACCGCTGTTCTTGGTGGCTGTATATCTTGTCGAATCCTAAGTTGGTTGTGGATCATTTATCTGCACAACCAGTTAAAAAAGGCTTCAGGAACGGAGGGAAGGAAGCATTATTGAGAGATTGAATCTTGGAAAGTTTCAGTACAAGTCATCTGTTTTAAATGTTAGACCCTACCAGAGCAGATCGCTTTGTATTAATATGTTGTATTAGGATCATGACGGATGACTTCAAAATTGGATGAAACAGAGGGCTTTATGCCTTTCATTAGATCTTGTTTGTCAGGATATTTAATATGTTATTTTTCAAGGACTATGATTTTCTAAGAAAAACTTTTATGTTAACTCATAGCAATTAGAAAACTTTGTCAATTTAAAAAAAAAATAAAAAATCAGATTTGTTTTCTGCCATTTGTGCTGGTTCTGCCATTTGTGCTGGTTGTTCATTATCTACCATAATGAAAGAGGGGCAAATCATTTTTACTACTGTTTACAGTCAATTTATCTCTTCTTAAGTTTTCATGTACCAATACTGGAATCTTTGGCTTACAATTTGGTAACACAGTTTTACCTCTTTAATTTTTGAAGCTGCACTTAAAAGTAAAATATGGAAAAACTTTTTGTTTGCGATGTTAAAATTATGTTTGTAAAACTGAAATACTATGGTTTACTTTTACCTGAAAATATTTCTGTAAATCTGAAGAGTTACGACATTTTATAGTTGCTCAGCAACTTAGGACTTGGCTCATCATTCATTGTTTTTTCCACTTCTTTTATAGTGTGGGGGTCTTTAGTTAAAAATTAAGTTTAAATTTGTTTCTCCATTTTATTGAGTACATGAGTAAAGATATTCATCAGTTATGCTCTACTTCATCTGTACACATTTCACTACCTCAGAATTTTAAAACTATATAACTGTGCCTGAAAAGCATGTGTTTTTTCTACCTGTGCCATTTTTTTTTTAAATGGAAGAAATTCCTTCTCCCTAAAAACTTTGTTTCTCTTAAATCTGAGGCCTGTGTGGCTAGAGCAAGGCTACTATCTTAGACATGAAGGCATTGATCATATCTGACAGATTTTTCCCTTCTATAATAAGCAACATTTCTCATAATAAGACATAAAATTAGGACATGAATTAACATGACACACCACAGAATATCAGTGAGTACAAACTCAGATTTAAATTTCCAAGCCTTTAGGGGTCATGTTAATTTTTTGCACCATTAAGTAGTTTCCCGTTTCTTCTTAGGCAAAACCACAACAGAAGCATACAGCGCATTGTAGCCTGCACAGGCGGAAGGGCTCCAGCTGTACAGCCACACTCCGCTCCTCCACAGGGCAGCGAATACTGCAGGCACTCCTCCATCCCTTGAACTGCTGCCACCAACAGCAGGCCTTGACAGAGATTCCCAGCAAAGGGGTGGTGGGAGCAGGGAATCTCTGCTGGTTGAAAGTGGAATTTGGCTTCAATTAAAAAAAAAAGAAAATAAAAGAAAAAAAGAGGGAGATGGGAGGGGGGCATTGACTTTATGAGTTATACACTTTAATTTACAGGCTCGTGTAGTACTTATGACCATTAAATGCTTGGAGTTAGCTCCAGCTCCAGGACTCATTTCTACTCTCATGTAACCATCAATATCATTTTAGTTCAAGTACAAATGAAAAATTGGGTTTTTTTTCAGTTTTGTTTGGGGGAGTGAAAGAGAAGGGGGAATGTGGTGGGAAAGTATTCATATCTCCTGTGTAGCAGCCTCCAAATGCATTATAAAATTTTATTGCTTTGCAAAGTGTTACAGAGTCAGGTTGATTTGCATTTGTAAAAGGTAGATGGGAACTTCTAAGGGGAAGCTGTGATGGTCAGAGGATTCCATATGGTCACAAGCAGCCTTCTCCCTGGTCTCAAAAAACCTGTTTTTGAGAGTAAATAACTGAATGAAAACAGATTTCTTGGAAAACTGTTGTAATTTAATGCATGTAAACAAAAGCTTTTATAATAGCCTCAGTCACACTGGGATTTCTGAAAGAATTACTTCAAACATATATCAGTTTTTAATTGAGAGGCACCCAAGAGGGTGGTGATGGTGTGGTCTTGTTTTCTTTTTTTTCCCCCTTTTCATTTTTCTTCCCCTTTTCCTCCCTAAAGTGGAAAATATTGCAAAGTTCACAGTGCTTTCATTTAAAATTCCTATCAGACTTTCTAGCACTAAAACCTCCTAGGGGGTCTCACAGAATCATACAACAGTCGAAGTTGGAAAAGACCTCTGGAGATCATCTAGTCCAACCCCTGTACTGCGCAGGGTCAACCAGAACAGGTCTCCCAGGGCTATGTCTAGTCAGGTTTTGAATATCTCCAAGGATGAAGACCCCCTAACCTTCCTTAGAAACCCATTCCTGTGTTCAACCATCCTCACAGTAAAAAAGGCTTTTTTTTCTTATGATTAATGGGATTTTCTATATTTTAGTTTCTGCCTATTGCCACTTCTCTTTTCACTGAGCACCACGGAGAAGAGTCTGGCTCCGCCTTTGCTCCCCACCGTAACTCAAGTATTTATACACACTGATAAGATTACCCTCAAGTCTTTTCTTTTATTCTCAAGGATAAACAGTCCTAGCTCTCTCAGTCTTTTTCATATAAAGGATACCCCAGACCTTTAGTAAGCTTTGCATCATTTTAGTGAACTTGCTCCAGTAAGTCCATGTTCTTCTTGCACTAGGGAGCCTAGAACTGGACCCAGCACTCCAAATGTCTCACATGTACTGAGCACAGTTCCCCTCTGTCAACCTGATAGAAATGCTGTTCCTCATGCAGCCCAGGAGGCCACATTAGTAGATGCTGAAGTACAGGACCTGTTGTTGAGCCCTGGGGTACACCACTAGTGATGGTCCTCAAGCCAGACTTAGTGCTGCTGATCACAACTCTCCAAATCCAGCAGTTCAGTTTTCAGTCAACCTCACTGCCCACTTATCTAGGCAATAAGAATCACAGAATCATTTAGGTTGCAAAAGGCCTTTAAGATCGGGTCCAACCATTACCCTAGCACTGCCATATCCACCATATCCCTAAGTACCATATATACACATCTTTTAAATACCTCCAGGGATGATGACTCAATCACTTCCCTGGGCAGCCTGTTCCAGTGCTTGATAACCCTTCCAGTGAAGAATTTTTTCCTAATATCCAATCTAAACCTGCCCTGGTGCAACATAAGTCCATTTCCTATTGTCGGGTCACTAGTTATCTGGGAGAAGAGATCTACCCCCACCTGTCTACAACCTTCTTTCAGGTAGTTGTAGAGAGCGATAAGGTCTCCCCTGAGCCTCCTTTTCTCCAGACTACACAACCCCAGTTCCCTCAGCTGCTCCTCATGGACTTCTGCTCTAGACCCTTCACCAGCTTCATTGCTCCCCCCTGGACATGCTCCAGCACCTCAATGTTGGTCTTGTAGTAAGGACCCCGAAACTGAACACAGGATTTGAAGTGTGACCTCACCAGTGCCCAGTGCAGGGGAACAATCACTGTCCTGGTCCTGCTGGCCATGCTGTTTCAGATACAAGCCAGGATACTGTTGGCCTTCTTGGCCACCTGGGCACACTGCTGGATCATGTTCAGCCGGCCATCAACCAGCATCCCCAGTACCTTTCCCACCAGGCAGCTTTCCAGACACTCTTGCCTGTAGCACTGTGTGGGGCTGTTGTGACTCCAGTGAAAGACCCGACATTGAGCCTCGTTGAACCTACTACATCTGGCCTTGGCCCATGGGTCCAGCCTGTTGAGATCCCTCTGCACAGCATTCCAACCGTCAAGCGGATCAACACCCTACCCCCAGCTTTGTGTATTCTGCGAACTCACTGTGGGTGCACGCAAACCCTTTGTCCAGGTCACTGATAAAGATACTAAACAGACTGGCCACAGTACTGAGCCCTGGGGGACACCACTTCTGATTGGCCACCAACTGGATTTAACTCCATTCACCACCTCTCTTTGGGCTTCGCCATCTAGCCATTTTTTTACCCAGCATAGAGCACACCTACCCAAGCCCTAAGCAACAAGTTTCTCCAGGAGAATGCTGTGGGAAATGCTGTCAAAAGCTTTGTTAAAGTCTGGGTAGACAATATCCACAGCCTTTCCCTCATCCACTAAGTGGGTCACCTTGTCATAGAAGGTCAGGTTAGTCAAGCAGGACTTCGTCATAGTTTGTCAATGAGGATATTATGGGAGATTTAGAAGTCAACATAAAGATCTACTGTTCCCTCTTCCATCAAGTTAGGACCATAGAAGGTTATTAGGTTCATCAGGCATTATCTCCCCTTTTTAAAGGCATGCTGACTTCTAATCACTTCCTTGTCCTTAATGTGTTTTTCTTCACAAGTTTGGAAATGGCTTCCAGAATTTTTTGAGACATAAGGCTGAGGTGAGGTTGACAAGCCAATAGTTCCTCAGTTTCTTCTGCTTGCCTTTCTGCAAGGTAGGAGTGACTTTTATTTTCTTCCAGTTCTCAGGAACATTTCCTCATAACCCTGACCTTTCAAAGACAGTATAGCAGCCTCACAATGACATCTGCCAGCTCCCTCAGCACTTGTGGCTGCATGCTTTTGAATCCCACAGACTTGTGTATGTCCAGTTTGCATAAACATTGCCTAACCTGATCCTCTTCCACTGAGGGTATGTCTTCCTTGCTCCAGACTTTCCCACTGTTCTCAGGACTGGAATTCCTAGAGGCAGATCTATTGATGAAGAATTCACTGAATACCTTGGCCTTTCCTGTGGTCTTCATCACAGGTGCATTGTCCCATTCAGCAGTGGACTCACACTTTCTCTGGGTTTCTTTTTGCTGATGATATACTTGTAGAAGCCCTTCTTATTGCCCCCCATATCCCTTGCTAGATTTAATTGCAGATGGACTTTGGTTTTCTTAATCCTTTCCCTTCACACTGAGACAGTGTCTATCTTCCTTCTGGGTCACCCATTCCTGTTTCCACCTCTTATATGCTTCCTTTTTATGTCTGAAGACTTTTCTGGAGCTTCCTGTTGATTCAGCTCCCTGTCACGTCCTGTACACAGGGATGGACCATTCCTGAACTTGGAGGAGGTGATCCTTGAAAATCAACAAGCTCTAATTGACCTCTTTTCTCTGAAGGATGGCAGCTCATAGGATTCTTTTGAGTAGGTCTCTGATCAGACCAAAGTCTGTTCCCTTGAAGTCCAGTGCTGTGATCCTGCTTTTCCTTGATCTCTTCCCTCAGGATCCAGAAGTCCACCATTTCATAGTCGGTGCAACCTCCAGTTTTCACAATCCCATCTATTTCTTCCTTGTAAAAAAACTCAGAATATTCAAACAAACAGAAGAAAAAACTCTCTCAGGAAATGATCTGAATTAAATATGTCTAGGTGATTCAGACTAGAACATAGAGACTAAAAAGCTAAACTACTGGCTTCTTATTAAAAAAGGGTGTTTAAAAAAAAATAAATCCATAACCTTAAGCATTTTATTATTTATTTCACCAATGCATGGCACAATACTACCCATTCTCTGCTCAAATCTCTAAATAGTGCCTCAGTTAATAATAATATAATGATAGCAACGGTTATTTTGTTTAATATAGTGACTGGGACAACATGGGGGTATGATGATGACAGCTTTCTTTGTTTGCTCTTTATGACTCAGAAATTTGGAAAAGTAAACTGGGCATAACTAGTTCACAGTCCATATTCCCAGTACTCCTTCATGGTTTAATTCTCTGAAAAATTCCAGAACTTTAAAAATAGTTCCAAAGCCTGAGGTCTAAAATTGAACCAGTATCTAAGTAAAAGGGCAACTTCTTTCGAAAATGACTATGGTTATAATATAATAATTGTATAAAAACACAAACTAGTAACATAGTGAGCTGGAAAGGAAGTGTTTATATAGGCAACCAAATTCCTGTTTTGGAAGTAAATAGTCCTCTATTAGTTATGTGAGCAGTGAACTGCTTTTATAGGATGTAGTAAAAATAATGAATTAACCAAGAAATTCTGATAACAAATATAACTGGGAATAAAGTTTGTTCAGTGTACATTAGTAAAAGATCCTTAATACATATTTATTTACATAAATATCTGCCTATCTTCCCCTATTTTGAGTGCTCACTGAAGGCAAAGATTTTGGAGGGCATGGATGGGTGCTGGATGACACTTCAGAGGAATTTCATACTCTCCAGCCTGACTCAACAGATCGATGAGAGCTTTCAACTAGTGCTGACCTCACCATGCAAGAGTCACACACTCAGGGACTATTTGCCGTTTATTTATATATCCTGAAGATAAGCGTGTACTCCTAAGTAAAAGCCTGATCTTTGGAAGAAACAAAATTAAGGGGAGAGAAACAAATGTTATAATCCCTTCCTGCCTACTCAAAGTTCTCAACCCGCATCACACCAAGAAATAAAGGATGTATTCCAGAGAGCATCATGTCTATATTACTAGAGAAAAGTGGATGTATCTAGCATTTCACATTGTGGGCTGTTCCTAGTTTTCTTAAACTAATTCTCAGTGAAGGCAATGTGGATATTAAAGACACCTTATTGCAAACATCAGATTTTGATTTTTTTATTTGAGAAAACAAAACCTCATTGTCTTAAAAATCTTGATTAAAACATATTGTGGTTTGTTTTCGTGATGACATGGTAAAATTTTCTAAAGGGGGGAAATAATTTCTCAGGGAGTATTTATTGAGGTATTGATAAGCATGTATTACTGCACTGAGGGTGCTGCATGAGATGATAGAATAGCTGAGTAATCAATGAGATAATCTGCATCTAAGTAACAGATATATAGTTTCTGATATGACACTAAAAATACATTTAAAAAACACAAATCAAAACGGTGGTGTGTGAATGTATGGGAATCAAATGATGATTTGATAGCCCTAAAATTTATGCATCACAGCAAAACAAAATAACTTGAAAACAAAATGGAAATAATTTTCATTTTATTCAATTTTTAACTCTTTAAAGAAATAAATTCAGCACTTAAATGTGAAGAATCTTTCTTACAACAGAGTGAAAGGTCAAGGAATTCAGTACTTGGCTCCTGAAAAAAAACCCTTACACTTTAAAGCAGCAAATGATAAAACATGAAAGCTTTTATTCTCTTCATCTCCCTCCACCTTTTTAACCACTTTCAAACTGTGGGACTTTTAGCTTAAACTATGTGTGAGGCCCAGGTGACACTAGTATTCTTGATTACCAAACCATGAAATCTGCTTTGTCCAGGTATTGGTCTGTGGTTTGTTACTGGTTCAGGAAATGAGTAATGAATGATGCCATTACCTTAACTTCAGTTGTGGGTAACACTAATAAGGGATAAGATTTTAACCCATGATGGCAAGAGGCTTATGTGTAGGTCCGTCAAGTTATAGTTCTAGAATAATTTTTGCGTCATGTACATCATCAATAGATTTCTGTGTGATAGACCAGCCAAGGCTATATGCGTTGGTTAGGATCCATTTAATTGTTTAAACTAGTATTTGAAGTGGCCCTGGAACAGGGTAGAGTCCTTGGTCTCCAGGCCAGCATAGCTGGTCTTCTCTACTACTGGAATACAGCCCTGTAGCCAGATTGCTAGTTTTTAATACTCAGACTATCTCAGTAAGAATATGTGTTCTTATATTCAGCTTGACCTTTATGAACAACAAAATTACCAGCTCTCCCCTCCCCATCCCATACCCTTCAGAAGTATTGCAAAGTCTTCAGACAGGGGTAATTTGGTAGGAATGCTCTGAGTACAAGATCTCTGCCCACCTGCCTCCCTGTGGAAGCTACGTAAAGGTTCATAGGGTCAATGAAGAGTGAGGAAGGAGGAGCATGACTCCACTGCTGGAAGACAGGAACACATGCCTAGGACAGAGGCAGACCTTCTGCAAGGCTTACATCTTCTATGGAAAACAGCCCAGAGACCACAGCTCAAAATAGAACATAGCAAAGGCATTATGTAATAGTCACAAACTGAACCTTTCTGGAGCGAAGTGAGCTTCAGCGGTTAGGAGGCAGATATGTTTGACAACAGAAACAAGGATGCCTACAAAATTTAGCCACTGGTACATTTAAAGCTCGTGATATCACCATTTTGCTCACTATGCATACAGTTAAAACTAAATAGAGATAGGGGAAAACTAGGATGTGTACACTGTTTGGAAGCAAAGATCATGCATGTATATTGTTTGACAGTTGGAAGAGAGTTCGGTAATAGAATTTTGGCGATCTCATAGAGAAAAACGTCTTTTAGTATTTACAGGAGACAAAGACCTGATGAAAGCGACATTCGTTTGGATCTTCTGTGCGTGGCAGCAAGAGTGGTTCAGGCTCTGATTTGGGCTTATATTCATAGAAGGAAAACAGATTAAGTGGTTGACTCTTTACAGTGATGAGCTTTCTTAACCCCTCTTGGGTTATGGAAAACAGAAATAGTCTCTGCATATCTCCCTAATTTAGTCATAATGGATAATAGGAAATCCCACAGCAAGTTGCCAGAAAAGGGGAAAAAAAGCCCAAAGAAGATTTCATTGTTTAAGACAGTCACCAATTCTATAATAGGAAGCAACATAAACTGAAGCTGAATACAGGTCAAAAATACTGCAGCAACAGAGATGACTTTTCCTGAGCACCTAATGTGAACTTGCAATGCCAGCTACGGCATGAACTGGTGGTATTGCTCTCTTAGCTTTACCAGGAACTGTCATAATGGATCGAGATAACTTCCCTGATCCCTTTACATCTCCAGCTTCTCACTGGATCCCCTGTGGGGCCAACATTGAATTGTGTGGTTGACTTGGCTGCCTGGAAGTTGAGAATACTCTCTTTTGATTTGCTGTCCTCCTGAAGAGGTTTTTATACTCTGCTGGAGAGTAATGATCTGCAGAAATCTGACATAGGATCCAAATATTAAACTCTTACTTGCTGTCTAATGACAGCACAGTATTTATCTACTATATAAATCTATATATAGCCTTCATGGATCATTGACATCCCAGTATGTACTGTTGGTAGCTTTTAGTTTCCAAAGATTTTATTCTTGTGGCTTAGGAATGCACAATCTCATTGCCAGTTCATGTGGAAAATGTAACTTGAGTAACATTATGTTTCTTGCTTACTTTAATACAAGGGTACTTGGATCTCAGTAACATCACAAGCAGTGTAGTAATATCCTCATTATAATACAGAAAATGTTTGGATTTTCAGTCAGAAATAATCAGAAAATAACCCCATGGCTACTATTTAATCATATCTGAAAGCACATGAGTAAAAATTACTTTGTAGCTTTGTTATAGAATACATTTAATAAACCCCTCTTACTTGGTCATGTTTTCTTGTGCTGTCATACGCAGCCTTATCCCAGATGCAGTGAACTTCCTTGTTTGAAAATTTATATGATCTTGTGATCTGCAAAATGATGAGAGAACAATTTTGCTTGCTCATCCTGAAATATTTTCTTATTTTTAACAATTGTATTTATTAGGTACTTGCTAAAAGGTTATAGCCCGACCAGTAGTTTTATGAATTTAGCGCTTAGTTCCTTTCCAGAGGCATATTTGGACAAACTGGAAACTGTCTCATATATGAGGACAAACTCTGACAGCTCTTTTAAACCAGGTGTAGCATGTACTGATGTGTTTGGAGATTTGCCTGTAGGTCTAGGTGAGAAAGTGTTTTTTCAGGTACCATGACCTTGAGGTAAATGAAAATATTCCCCTCACCTTAATTATACCCATTAAAAGTTAGGGAGCTGATCTAACTTAGTCCTGCTAGGCTATTCAAACAGCTATTTATCCCACTTGCGTTAGAGACATAACAACAGGTAGAGAGATGCCATATTCACTGGAGATGCCCATCTCTAAATCAGGTTAAATATTTTACCGGCATAGAATCAGTGAGCTGTACATCTGATATTTCTCAGACTGTCCTGGGATAAGTGAATGCCAAACAGCACACCTATACCAAGAAAACATGCAAACAAACAAAATTATTTTCTCCGCAGTTTGAACAGCATTAGTTGGCAAAAACTGAACTCCCACGTGCAAGAAATAAATGGCTGGCAAAGCGAAGTATTTGCTCTGACACAGTGGGTTCTGCTGTATATGTTGCATATACTGGTATTCTCGAACTCTGCTTTCCCCTTTTCACAACGAGATTCTGCTAGCTCTTCCTTAGCAGCCAAGAAACTAGCAATGCTTGAAGAAATTATTTTTTAATAGTAACATCTTTTTCTTTGTAGGCCACCTAAGGACAGCACTTTGTACCTATATTTGTATTGGTGGGAGTCTCATTCTGCACAATCATCACTTCATTAAGACTTCTGGCACTCAGGCATGGCTTAATCTCTGTTTTTTAGACAGGTAGGAATAGAGATTCCTGTATAGGAATGAGAGGTGAGTGAGAGTCTGGAGTCAAATGTGTGTCCCCTCACTTCCACAGTCATGTTGGAATCCCAGCCACAGCGGGGGCTTAATCATAATGCCAGCCACAAGGGACTGTCGGGCTCCCTTGCCATCCTAATCAAGACACCAAGCAGAGATGCCTGAGGACTCTGAGGAAGAGAAGCTGAATTGGCTTACAGCTGAAATATAATGAGCAGGCATAGCCTCTGTAATTCTTCTAGCTGAAAACCTCGCTGTCTTAGTGAATCAGATTGGTGTATTAGGTTCTATTAAAACTAATTGTCTACAAGATTCGTAGAGTAACATAATATTATTTTAACATTTTTGGCTCTAAGTCTGTCCTTATACCTTTAAATATAAAGATTATTTCTTGGAAAAGTGATTAGAATATTAAAACTCTATAAAAGTAGGCATTAGCTGATGATCCTGTCATTATGTTGAGTACCAATGGATTCACCTCAGCACACCTAGTGATTTCACAAAGGCTATTATCTCATGGCTATATCCCCTTCTTCTGGGCTTATTACTTTAAATAAAAAATGTTAATGGTTTCTGAGAAACTCATGATGAGAAATGGAGGATTTCTTACACAAAGAAACATGCTTTCCAAATTTCAAAGCTTGCATTAAACTTTCCAGCAAATGCCTGAAATTCTCAGTTGGCCAATAATATTGCAAGGAGAATTCAGCCTTCTTTTATACTGAGGTACTATTTGGATATATTTTATTATTATTTATTAAATTACACAACACTGCATGTTATGCATAGCAATTACTTAAGAATGTGCATCACACTTTCACATACAGGGAGAATGGGATGAAATTATAGTCTGAATCATAAACAAGGTCAGACTGGATGATCTAAAAGCTCCTTCTGGCCTTAAAATTTGAGGTCACACATTGATCTCAGAACAATGTGTACATGGCTATAGGAAATGATGGCCATTAAAATCCAAAAAGTAGGCAGAATGACTTGTAAATATTTGGTTGTATTCTACCTATGACCCCGTGTGGAGTAGGGAAGAGAGCTAAACACTTCTGAAGGATTCAGAAGGCACAAGCAAAGCAAGAGGCTGTGGTAAAAAGCAGCAAGTGTTTAGATGGATTTTAGGCCTTTGCAGTTGGACCTCAGCCTGTGCAGACTGTTAGCATTCACAGCAAAGGTTTTGGGTGCCAGTGCAAAAGAGTTTCCAGCAGCAATCTGCCTCTTTACAACCAGAGATACTCCAAGACCCTTCTCTCTTGCTTTTTAATCCCTTAAATCAGTGGAACTTGGGATTCCTTACTCTCAGACCATACCCTTTCGATTTGCATCTTCCTTGTGTTTCCAAATCCTTTCAGGGCTACAGAATTAGTCTCTTCTGGACTCTTTACACACAGTACAAGCTCCACGGAACCCATAAGAAGAGTTGGGACCATGCTTTGCTTAGTGAAAAGCAATGCCAAGCATTATCACGATCTTGAAACACCACAAAAGCTGGAAGCCGAGGTGACTCAGAGGGCGTGAGTGCTAGTGATATGCTCAACTAATCCAGGGAATAACCAGCTTTGAAGAAACCATACACAAAATACCTGGCAATCAAGTAAAACATTATTAGAGGGGGAGTAATCAGACTGTAAATTTTGCTGGAACACAGTGGAAAGAGGACAAACTGGTGGAGATGGCGAAGAGGAGACCACACTGTTGACAGCATGACCAATTTTGACATAATCTGTGCATTTTGTTCTTCTTAGTCACAAAACAAATGACAAACAAAAAAAACCAAACTAAACCAAAACAACTCACCTGGACATATGGAGAAGAGATGTCAATGCAAACCTTCTTGCTACAGAGAAATGCACCATAAAAAATTAAGTCCCCAGGTGAGCTCATAAGTGCTGAGATATTATTATTTGCTAGGGCTGATAAGGGAGGGAGAGAAGGTAAAGGTATTATATTTTTCAGGTGATAAGCCTATGCAGGCAATCAAGTATGTCAGTCAGGGAGGTAGAGGAGAACTGGCACACACTGTGCACGAAGAATGATGCTGGCAAAGGCCTAACTAAGTGAAAGCCAGAGTGTCTCAATGTGCTGGATTTCTGTTGCTGCAAATAAATAAATCTTCAAATAAAGTCATTAGAGAACTTCAGGGAACTTGTCAATAAGACTTCCTGCTAGAATATTGAAGGATGGTTGTGCTTCACTGAAGAAAGAAGAAATTAATGGCATTCATTATGCATAAGGAAAAAACAACCTTAACATTAGGAAATGTTTCACTTCCCTGTGCAGTGGCTCTTGTTTTCATACTTCTGAGAAGTTGCCTTTCTCTGAAAAGGGAGGTGAGCTGAGTATCACATATCTTCCTGAGTAATGCAGCCTTTTTCCAGCTGACCTCTTTACAAAACTTGTGTGTATCAATTTATCTCCATTTGCCTTGCCAACATCATCCTCAATATAGGAGAAATATGGACTATGCTGATGAATCTTTTGGCAAGTCTCCTCAAATAGTGAATCAATAAATTAATAAAATGGAGAGGGAGAAAAAGAGAGGAAACTTGTCTTAAGCAAACATCTATCTCAGCAGCAGTTTAATATAACGTTAAGATTTTTAGCACAGTGAGTGCATGATCCCTGCACCTGAGTGTGACCTCTCCTGCATGTGTGGGTGGAGTAACACTGCTCTCCATTGACTACTGTCTACTCTCAGGATACAATCATGGTATCATAACCTGCAGTCTATGGACATTGAAGACATAACTCTGGCCATACAATAAATGCAACATCCAGTTCCCCACTACAGGTTCCTCCTCTGTGTCCTTTTTTTCTTCTCCAACCTTACTTCTCCTCTGCTTCCAGATACCTTGTGGCATCATCTGTTTAACCGTGCAGTTTAGTATTCCAGTAGGTCTCCCAATATATAAGCTACTCACAAAGCAGGAACTGAAACATAGTTTTCCAATGTCTATGATGAGATGCTCTCATGATCTGGGAAGGGTGAGGGTGTCTTAGTCAGTTGCGACAACAGTCTGGAGCAAGAGCAGGTACTTTCACCAGAAAAGATGGGCACTACAGTGCCAGCGCCACACAGAAGAGATGGACTAGAAATACTGTTTTATCTGCATCTCTCACTTTTCTCTAAGTTGTTGAGTCCTACTGGCAAAAATGTGTAGCCAGTCAGGACAAGGACTAGAAGGGTGATGAGATATTTGATCTTTCCTTCATTTCTGAAAAATGAAGTAGCTGGACAGCAGTGCATGCCAGGCTCACTTTGGATTCATTAGTAAAGATGTTTTTGACATATAGCTTGTGATCATTACCCACTATAAGCACATTAAAGGCATATCAGCATGGCATAACACTGTACCCTAAAGCAATACTCTAGGCATCTATTCACAGAGCTCTAGTGTTAAGTTTTACAGTTAAAATCTAGATTCAGGAGGGAGTTAGATTGTAGAGCAATAGGCTTGCAATCCCTGCAGCATTCACTGCAGTGTTTTAGAGTGCCAGCTTAAAAAGCGTGAGATACAATGGGAAGAAAATGTTAGAAACACTCAATAAATTCATCTGGTTCTTGGAAAGGTATTATCTACACTGATTTTCTGTTCAGAAAAGTTTTAACCAAGGGCATACCTAAGACACTAACAAAGATGAAGTGACAGATGCTGGTTAAACATTGATCAGGCATAACTAGAGTGTGGAAAATCTTTTCACAAAGGGCCCATTGCTTGCATGCCGTGTGAAATGTGTTAACCTGGATCCAGAAACACAGTAAATAAATTACAGCTAGGGTAAGCATAAGGAACATTATTTGTTCACCCTCTCCCCTCAAGCCAGGACAGAATTATTTTTGCCATGCTTGCCTGAATGTGGGGTATCAAGCCTGAGCCCTGTGCAGACTTCCTAGTGTTCGTGTTCTGATAGACAACAGGACACTGAAAGTCTTCCTGGTGCAGTCTTTGCAATGTCTGTCTGCATCAAAGACACTTAAACCCAGTATCAAGTAAAGTCTGTACCACTGAGTCACTAAGAATACGTGCAAGTATGCTGTCCTTAACCAGTCAGTGTTGCTAGAAGACTTTGTCACACATTTATATAAGCCTATATGTTTCTGCTCTGAAGGAGAGGGCATTGCAAGGTTAGAAAAGGGCAGGGAGGGCTGGTTACCAGTGAGAAACTGTGTCATGGCTGACCTACAATTCTAAAGACCTTCAGACTTCCCTGTAGAGGGTTAACTTGCAACATAAATTGCTCAATCCATCCATTAATGCAAATTTTTGTGTACAGATGACACATCAATAGCTGAAACTCCTGCTGTACCCAGACCCAGAAATAATGTCTGGCAAATCTGTAGGCACTGCAGTAAACATTCTCTGCTTGGGTGAGGCAAGGGAAGACATTGCACTTCAGTCAGAAATGTAGACCAGTTCTGTAAACTGAAACTCTCCTAAGTTCCTGCTGGGACTTTACAGAGTAGTTACTTTCTTTCATGCTAGATTTATTTGAATGACCTTATTATGCAAAATGGGATTGTATATCTCAATGCCCATTACATTATTATTTTTTATTTGTTACAATGAAAGCATTTCATTAAAGCCCTTATTGAATAGCTAAGTGTGAATCTTGGGAGTGAATAAAAGGCATTTATTGAACCAGCCTGCACTGGAACTAAAAAAGCATGTAGAGCTGCAGAACTATAAAACACTCAGTGTGCTTGGTGCTTCATAGCAAAATGCTACAAGACATGGCTCAAGTTCACTTCTAAAATAAATAAACAAAAGAAAGACCAAGTTGTTCCATTTAAGGACAACACAATTTCAGGGCCAGCCTTTATCCCTTTCTTGGGGAAAAATACTACCACCTAGATGGAGGGGAAGTGAAGTCAGCGCTACATCCCCTCTGTGACTTATTGCCATCCTCACTCTGCCACTTGTGCTTGCAAGGCTGAAAGGAAGGGGCTTTTTGACTCCTCGACCTGGTTTGCTCTTGGGGAGAGTCAGGGAGGCATCAGGAACAGTTTCCCCAAAAAAAGGTGATGGAGCAACCAGGGCTTGTGCAGTTTGTACCTTAGAAACTCAAAGCATAATCTCCCTCTGCCCCCCGATTAATTAGATTATTAAAATCATTCTGAAACACTTACCTAAACCATAATTCTTTCCTCTTTTTAAATTATTTAAAGCCAAAATGCAGATGTAGGAAATTCAAATGTACTTAAAGACCAAGGATTTTAATTTCGTGCCCTTATTCATGTATGCTGTGGTTGCATTTCAGCAGCTAAAGAGAAGGGAATAGATTCTGCTCCCTGTTACCCCATTGTAAATCCAGAGAAATTCCACTGATTTCAGTGGCATTTATTATTGAATTACCCTGGCTTATCTGACAGCAGCGTGTGGCTGGCTGTAACTCCATAGATATATATACTGTTTATATCTTGAGTCTATTGTTGATTAAATATGCACACAAATGCAACAAGCCATCAGTCAAAGAAATCACATTTGCTCTGCTGCCAGGATATAAACTAAAATCATGAAAAGCAAATGCATTCCTCTGATATATTGAATGATACAATTTCAATAGAAAGCATTGCTCCACATTATTTTAATGTGATTAGTGCCTGCGAAAGGCGCTGAATTAACAGATTGGAAATGGGTGTCCACTGTTTACCGATTAAAAAACAACAGAACTCAACAGCTGGTATCCTCTATCCTGTTCTACCAGTCTTCTTTGAGTCGGATCTGGAGGGTCTCCTCTGACAAATAGATTTCCTTTGACTCTGCTGCATATTCTGAGGAGCATACCAACATGAAGCTTTATTTACAATGGCTTTCCTGAGACATGAATATTAGCCCATTACACTTCTCACAATCTGGCCTGCTGTAGAAGCATTCAGGTCTTTCAGGTTTTTTAGGTCTGAGCTTGGGATCAAGAATTGGAAGTCCCACCAAGGACTATTAAAGAAAGGTCCACTACTTAAATATCCAGTTACCACCTATGCATCAAAAGTCTGCATCTTACTGGCAGGAGTAACTCTCTTGGATGTTCATATGCTTTCAGGCTGTCAACAGAAAGACAATGCTGAAAACATTTTATAAGAGACTTATCACACAGAATATACAAACAGATGTGGCTAGATAGATCCTGTCTGCTCTGCCCAGTTCTTATTACTAGGCTCACAGGCTCCTGTTCGTCTTTGGCATCTTGTAATATTTTGGTTTTAGAGATGTTGCTGTAAAGCCTAACTGAAAAAAAATCATAATAAAAAAGTGAGATGAATAGTCAAATATCTTTCCAGCTCTGAGGATCCCAGTAATCTATATTTTTCTGAGCATAGTTGAATACATCGCATTTAGCCATACATTAATAATGACAATGATGTAACACTTGGATGTAACACTGATTTAATGTGTGTTTCTCGGTTATTCACAAATGTCTTGATTTTCCATCGTTTTGAGCACTCATACAAGGTACTTGGAATTCATACTCAGCTGAATCTTTAAGTTTTTAAAAATCTGATCCTTTGCAGGGTTGGGTGCAAATGTCAGCATGCTCCTACATAAAATTTTGGTGAATAAAAAGAGCAAATATTTCACAGATATTCTCAGAAAGGTCTGTCTCTCATCTTTCTTTTTTTGTACCTTGATTAGTACCTTGATTTTAGTAGTTAATTTCTCTGTTCTTAGTGATGTGTAATATTTATGAGGTTCTGCACTGACTCATTAGAACTCTTTGGGGAATGAGCTATCACATGCCATATTTAAAAATCATAAAATCCAGCCACACACTAAGTTTAGCACCTTACTGGAAATGAATAAACACCAGTACAGTCCTTCAGGGTCCTGAGAATATTTTGCATAGAGTCAAAATATATTGTCATTGACTGCACTAATAACGATGCAAAATATTCATTTTTTTATGAAAGGAAAATAAAATAAAAGAACATAAAAGAACATAAAAACATAAAAGAAAAGAAAAGAAAAGAAAAGAAAAGAAAAGAAAAGAAAAGAAAAGAAAAGAAAAGAAAAGAAAAAAGAAAAGGAAATAAGAAAAAGAAAGAAATAAAGAAAAAGAAAGAAAAGAATAAAGAAAAACTGTGATTCACTTCCCTACCTATGCATTCCCTGGACTGCTGGCACACAAAGGTTAACGAAATCGGGAAATGAAACAGTAAGTGATATCAGCAGTTAGCACATTATCATTTTCTTTCATCTATTCAGCTAAAGTACAGAACAGATAACTTTATCATCTTCAGCACAAAAAATGAGAGTTCAAGGCATTGTCAAGGAGCTGTTCAGCTTTGGCTCTTAATTAAAGTAAACATAGTTAAAAACATTTCCATTAAAAGAGAAAGCCTTAACCCCTCATAACATTCTGACCACATTCAAATGAGGGTGGAATGCATGCTACCTCATGGAGAGAGCTTGCAGTATAAAATTTTGCCAGTACAGCGGCTGCCAATAAAAAATATTATGATTTTCATTACACCATGCTCATTCATCACTGGAAAAATGCAAGGATGAGATCTTCCATACAACTTCAGACATATGCCCTTGAGAGCTAAAGAATGACTTTTCAATGCAATTCCAAATGTTAATATCCCCACAGGAATGCAGATCCAACAGAGGAACCTACTACGCTATATAGCCATCATATTCACCTCAGTGAGTGAACATCATGCATCAGTGTGGTTTTATACCGTGATTTGGTACTTCGGGGCTGTGCTGCATAATCAGCAGCATCGGCAGTTCGTCCTTAGGCTCCTGTCCAACCGGATTTGACATGGAAAGAATCTCCTTGATTTCTTAAGATTTTTTTCACTACATACACCACAAAACAAGCTGACACAGAACTTTAATATTTTCCTGATTTGTTTTTAAACTACTTATATTTCAAGTTATAACAAGGATTAAGTGAAAGAATGGAAAAGGGAGAGTAGAGGGGAATCCATTGCCACAGAATAAGTAGAAGAGTGGGCAGCAATATGTTCTTCTTACACAGCTCTAGCATGCCACAACTAAGTTGTTGGGCTTGCTTCTGGGAAACTCTTTACCAGATAGGTATTGGCAATTTTGGAAGGATTATTGCTTCAAGAGAGCAATCGTACTGGACTGAAAATCAGTGAAAATAATTTATGGGATGAAAGGTTAGAAGAATTAGGGTTTCAAGATCTGGCTTCAATTTAGGAGGCACAGTAACATGCTATAGACTGTCTGAAAGGAGGTTATTTGAGGGAATGATACATAGTACTTTTATACAATATACAATATAGAAAGGCAGAATCAAGAAAAAACTAAATACCAGGAAAAAACAAACAAACATAACAAAACAACCCCACCTTAACTGAGGCAGAATTCCCACCCCACACCCCACCCCTTGGAATAATCACCTACATGGAGAGGAAAAGACTCTGTCACATTATTTATTTAAATGCAACTAGAGTAAATGTAGAGGACTGTATGAAAAGTTTATCTGTAAAAAGTTTGTGATGGTTGATGAAAACATGAGGTATGAAATGTTTAAAAAAAAAGGGGGGGAATTGTAGAGGACTGTATGAAAAGTTTATTTGTAAAATGTTTGTATCTATTTGTAAAAAGTGATGATTGGTAAAAACACGTGATATGAATTGTGAAAAAGAAAAAATAGAAAAAAAGGGGGAATTGTAGAAGAATGCAGATGGGTTAATTAGTATTGATACTATACAGCTGTGGGCTGGCTTCAGGGGTGGTGGGTTGGCTGATGTAGATAAGGTGCAGCTGTGGCTGGTTCTGTGAAGGGGTTGAGGGCCAGTGAAGAGGAAGCAGCCAAGGAAGAAGAGAGAGAGAAAGAAGCAGATGAGAGCATGCCCTGAGTGAGGAGGTGAGATGAGGAGAAGGCAGCAGAGGGACTGCATGAAGACTGTGTCAATATGAGACGGTAAAAGACCTTGTTGCAGCCAGCTAGCTTGGAGAGTGCTGTGACAAGTGTTATGAGTAGATGCTGTGAGGGGACAGAGCTGCTGTGTCCCTACAGAGGTACCTTAAAGTTCTGTGATGAATGTTCAGATAAGGACAAAGGTATAAAAGAATCTGGATGCTACTTATATTTACTTGATTTGTCCTGCTTTCAGCAAGAAAGCAACAAAATTAACCACCTGATGATACTGGGGGGAAAGGAACAAGAAAGGCACGTAGCTGCTGTCTCTACTGGTGCTAGGCAAGTCAGGGACAGATTTGCCTGGATGGTTCAGGGAATCCAGCTCTCCCAAGTAGGGATCCATCTCCTAGCCCCTTAGCAGCAGTAGGGAAGCCTTATGCTTCTGGACCAGTGTTATAGCTGCTTTCCAGTTCTTTGACCTGCTCCAAATATAGCGAGCTGGTGTGCAGCTATGACGTCAAATAGGTAAAAAGTCAGTCTCTCATCTACTTAGCAACTCTGTCTTACACGCTTGATGACGTATAAGTAGGAACAAGGGGTAGAACTCCCTGTTTCCATCGAGGCTCTATCCCACCCTGCAGCGGTGCAGCTGTGCTGGATCACCCACTTTCCGACCATCGCATTCCTCTGCTATGTTAAGGGTCAGTTAAGTTAAAGGAAATGGTCATAGACAAGAGACTGTAGAAAGAATTAACTTTTCACCTCCACAACTAGAACTGACCACACACCAAGAGCAGACCGGTTTAGGTAACCACAGGATATAAAACTCAGATTAAGGGTTAGACCTAGTCTGCCCAAAGGTAAGGTGACAAAATAAGTACATGCACTTGCCATAATTAGATAGCAATAAGAAGGCTTTGCTTCAGCCAACCCTTTTCTTGCTTTGAACCTCTGTTCACATTGAGGTTCCCACCTGCAGAGGTGAGACACCTGTGCTTCCTTCAAATGCAGCAAATGAGGCCGAGGCAAAATTTAGCTCTAATATACCGCAGCCAAATAATCTTTCCTAGCAGTTTAAAAAATGCTGTTAAGTATAAATGTCACTAGTATTTTTTTAAATGTATTTATGTTTATAAAATTGTATTTTATGTAAAGATGTCAAATGCTTGTACTATAGTCTTTTAAATTAATTCACTGTATTCTTTGATTAATATTTTCAGTATTTTAAGATAAATTATTTAAAATACTTCAGCTTTTAGTTTAATTATCTTTTGGAATCTTTTGGTTCCTAGATCATGATGGGGCATTCATATCTCTCTCAAAGCAGGGTAAGTTGCACCTGTGTCATTCTTGGGAGATGTTTGTCTGACTCATTTGAGAACTCTTACTGCTGTTCAGCAAACTTATGTGATCATCAAAAGTTACTTTCTCCACCTCAGTTGTATCACAGCTTATGTTTCATCTGTTCACACTCACACAAATTAAACTCTTCTCAATTTAGGACAATTTACAAAGTTCACTGAGGTCAATGGAATCACTTGCTCTTATTTTAATAGAATCAGGCCCTCAGAGATGAAAAACTTATTTTATGCATTTTCACTGATCATTGCAAGGTCATTCCATTTAAAAAAGAAACTCCTAAGCAAACATCACAATCTGTGGATGGGCAATGATGTTTACCTTAAAATGGATTTGTGAACTGAAAAAAAACCTCCCCCCCCAGTAGAATCTGGTCATAGTAAAATGCAGAATATGGTTGAAGTTGTAACAAATGTTCTACCAGAAATGAAGAAAATTAACTTGCTTTAAAAGCAAAGGGAGCAGTACAAATGATAGAGTTTTCATATGTATTAAAAATTTCATGTAAGTATAAACCAGAGCTGAATGTGTTTTAACGAATTGCTCACTGAACGAGTTTTGTCTCTGTGAATTGTTTGGGATTAGGCTGTGATTTTCTCAAATGAATTTGTTCTTATTGCTTTACTGACAATGCATTTTGAAGAAGTCTTGATCTGCAGTTCCTATTTGAGCTGTGTTTGCTGAAAATATAATTACATATTACATTTCTTTTGTCTGATTGGGGGAGTGGTGTTAACTGTTAGACACAGGTTTCCAGTGTCAGTACTATGATTAGGACTTAAAATTCAGCTGGGGGCAAGTTGCTGTGTGATCCAAATCACACTGAAAAGCCATCGACTACAGCAGCACTGGTGTGTAATCACATCGCTCAGTGGTAACACAGAAGTTGCAACCCTGGTCATAAAGGTGTTCCGTGGGCTGAAAGTACTGAAAGAACAAGGGAAGCTCTGCAATCCCTAGTTATTGACTTACGTTCTGGACTAATTACTATATTCTGGTTTTACAGTTTGTTGGGGTTTTTTTTGGTTTTGGGTTTTTTTGTTTGTTTGTTTGGGGGTTTTTTTGTTTGCTTTTAGTTTTCTGGGGTTTTTAATAAGGAGGATTATACACACAATCTAAACTCTGCATCCAGGGAAATGTATTTTTAGATCCATGTTAATAATTGCCATTATTTTCCTTATTAGTTATTAAACATTACATTAATAATGCTATTATCAAGGGATCAGAATCCAAGTTGTGAGGCTGAGAATTTAAAGATATTTATCTTATTTTATTATTTATGTTCCATGCTATTTTAATAAGGTTTCCCCTTCACCTTCTTTTACATAATTGCTATATATTTATAACATTAATTCAAAATTAATGGACATCTATTTATGGGAATTAATTTTGTTTCTATAATAAAGCTGCTAATGAAACATATTGGTAGGTTTGTACTGTGGAACCAATTATTTCCTACCATATCTGTAAGTAACATTACAAACCAGCTTGCAGTTATGTTCCTGAACATAATTGTTGCTAGATTCTGTGCATGTTTCCTCAAAAACATTAGCAGCCTTCAGTCTAGGTAGTTCACCCACAAACTTTAAAGGAACCATTAGGATGTCATTTAAGAGTTCACTCTGAAGACTGTGTATTGAAACCATTCACAGAACTTCCAAAAAATACGCAAATAGAAGATCTTTCAGGGATAGAAGATACAGTGAAAAAAGTATATTTTAAAAAGTGGTTTGATAAATCAAGTTCAGTTGACTAA
Organism: Microhierax caerulescens; assembly: GCA_035590215.1. Classification (NCBI taxonomy): domain Eukaryota; kingdom Metazoa; phylum Chordata; class Aves; order Falconiformes; family Falconidae; genus Microhierax; species Microhierax caerulescens. The sequence continues at coordinate 39,697,512 of JAVJGJ010000060.1, read as the reverse complement.
TATTAACCATCCCCACTTGTTTCTCTATCAACTCACCTCTCAAATAATCTTGTGGCACTGAACAGCGAAAAGTACTTTTTAGGAAGTCTGACATGAACAAAAGACAACAGGACAGAAAGATAAAATAGCAAATTACTGTTCATAGAAGCATGCATTATGGTGATCTCTTTGGATGACCATTGTCATGTGGTTCATAACATTTAATTCTGTAATTCTTCCTTGCTAAGCAAGCAACACAATGTGCAATTACCTCCAGCTCAGCTGAAGTACCAGCTTGAGAAAGTTTTCTATCTGCTAGAGTGAATCTACATGGAATTTTCTTTGATAAGACACCATACAGATTTCAGTGATATACCTTCTCAAGTGACGTGCACCTGAGCTACACACATCTGGTCTGTGGTACCCTCAAAGTGACAGAGACTTGTAACAATATAGTGCCTGGTTTATGATGCTCTCAGAAGTCCAGGTTTTGGGTCTTGCCAGTGGAGTGGATCATCTCCCTCTCTCTTTTGGGATGACATTCAGCTAATGTCTCAAACAACAGTGATCAAATCAGAAAATATCCTTTGACAGATGTGCCATGTAGGACAAGTCTGGTGTGGATAGTGAGTGAGGTAAAACGAATTCTTTCCTGGTAATAGTCTTATGCCTGGCCATGTGCATTTTAATGAACCCTATTTTAGCAAACATAAATACCATTGTTCATAAAATTATCATCTTGGTCATAAAATTACCTTCCCCTTTTTAAAATTCAGCTGAAGTATTTGACTCAGTGACCCTCCATGACAGAAATCCCACAGGCTGATTACATGCTGTGTGAAGTATTATTCTCTCTCTTTTGTTTTACATTTACCTGTCATTAACTTCAAGTGACCCTCCTGTTGTTCTGGTGTTCTAAGATGCCGTTAAAAAGATGGACTGGCTAGTTTTTAACTCGACCCTTCATCATCTTAAATGCTTTAATTAAATCCCTTCTAGTGTTTCTTTTTCACCACTAAATCACCCTAGCTTTTGCAACCTTCATATGCAAATCTTGCTATATCCCTAACTCTTTATTTTCTGGTCTTCCACAATTTTAAAATTCTTTTACTCTTCACATCATGATTTCTGTATTTCATGGCAAGGCTCATCTTGTCCACTACTCCAGAAGCAAATTTTTTTTTTTTTTGTAACATGGAATTTGAATCACTTGATGTATAATCTGAAACTGATTTTACATTCCTTGACACTGATCACCTCTTGTGTGATAGGATTGTTCCTCAGATCAGGCACGGTCATACAGAATAAGAGGATATACAAGGAACAAGACATAGCTTGCTTTCCTCTTCTCAGGATCTGTGTGGTCATGTCTTCTAGAAAACTGAACAGAAGGTGGCTTGCTCTGCTGTGCATGGAGGGGTATGGTGTCAGGTATGGTGTCTGAGAATTGTCTGCTTTTGCTTCCCCCCAACATTTGCTACACGGATACAGTTAAGGGAATATTAGCCCCAGATTTGTTTTCCTTAATCTTCCCAAAACGTTGGGGGGGATTATTCTCTCTGAGTCTCTGACTCACACATTTTGCCTTTCAAACCACACAGAACTCTGCCTGAATCATTGACTGGACTCTGTGACAGAAGCAGAAACTCATTATGATCATTAATTTTCAGGTTTAGAATCTGTGCCCTTGACTAGAAACTGCATGGATTTTAAGACCAAAACCACATTTTCAAAGGCATTAAAGCACTTCAGAAGGCATATAAACAAGTACTGAGAGTCAGTTTCAAATTGAAAAAGCCCCCCCAAATGCACAGCTATTATTCACAATTCCTGTTGATATGTAACTTCACGATAACACAGTTCTGTGGCAGTAACATATTTTTAAGTGTGCAATAAACATTGAAAATATGCCAAAGTGATGCCTACCACCGGATTTAAAAGCAATTGTTTATGTTACTCTGCTTGCTTTTGGATTTTTTGCTTCAAGCTTTGCTTTATGTCTACAATAAGTCCTCCAGAGCTTAGAGAGCAACACGGCTGTGATCTTTCTTGCAGAGAGCTAACGTGCTTAACTGCACGCCTGTAGCATGTGGAAAGCTCTTACCCATCAGACAGTGCATTGCTACCCAAGTGGTGAAAGCCCTCCAATCCCTTGGCATCCAAAGCAAGCGCAGCATAGATATCCGCCCAGTGTGGCAACAAAGCTTTTGCATCCCGGTAGTTAAAATCAGGAGCGCTTTCCGTGCATCAACAGCATATTGTAGGAAACAGTGGGATATTTTCTCTCTTACTCTTCAAACACACCAAATGTAAACTGTCTGAACCACAACAGTTGTCTTTGTGCGTATGAAACGAGCAGGGCAAAGAAAGACCCCATGAAATTGCTGTGGTTAGTGGCTTGGTGGGGGGTGGGGGGGGCTGGTGAGGCAAGAAACTCACTTTTAATCAATGTGATAATCGATGACATACGGCATCATACTCTTGCCTGACCCCAGTCTTTCCCTGCACACTGCAGGCCCCAGTGGCTTCCCCATTTTTTTTCCCCCCTCCCTGCCCTTAGCAGGCCACGTAGAAATCTGTCGATTGGTTTTTTAATGCACATATATTTGAAACCAGACATACATCTTCAAAGGAGCCTGCAGTTTAACAGGGGAAGGATTGCTTAACAGATGCAGTTTGTTGAGGAGGCTGTGACGAAATGCACATGCCTTTACTGTGTTTTTCCATACTGTTCAGACTCCATGCATGGCCCCATGATGCCACCAGCCAACAGTAGCAAAAAGCTGAGTCAGGCAATCATATGCTATGCTTTATATTTGTATTTTCATGAACTGCAATGCAAGCAGTGTGAATGAATATCATGTGTGTTCTTCTGATCCTGTGCTCCTTTTTCATCTATTAACTTTGGATTCATAAAGCAGAGGCTGTGCTGTATATCCTTTGAGTGGGATTTGTGTTTGCTTCTAAGAAGAGCTTTAACATCTTGTATTTTGTCTTTTACTGGTGGCACAGGCAACACAAGGTGTTTGCTCACAAGGCTATCTTGAAAACTTGCATTTTATGCAGAAAGTCCTGCAGATCTGTGACTTTGGGTTTTTTGGAACTGAGAGCTGAAAGCCACTGTTTACAGCTCTTTTCCTCCTTCACACTTGACTATCTGGATTTAGAATTTCCTTGTACTCACCCAACATAATTTTGGGGAAACTTTTCTGTAAATGAAAGGAACGGTCTGTGAAGTTTCCAGGAACATTAAATTTTTACTTTGAAGTCCAGATTTTCAAAATCAAGGAAAAAAGTTCCCTCATATTCTTTATTTTTGTTGAAATGCCATCTTTTTTCCCTGATATTTTTGTTACTATTTTTGTCACCATTCTACAGCTAAGAAACTTGAGACACAGGAATTCAGTCAAAGACTGTCTAAGGTAATTGAGCTATACAGAAACTTAAGTAGATACTGGAAACAGAAGATTTATATTATTTGGGTATCTGCTAAGCTATAGATTTTCTTGAGTAGTAATGAAGTATTAGGCAGGGTGACAGAGAACAAGCCATGATGCACAACTCTTGCGACTGGAGTTTAATGTGACTTCTTCACACCAGCTTGGTAAATTATTTATTCCATGTTCTTCCCTCTCTGTAATCCTGTTTCTCCATCTGTGAAGGGAATAACGACCCCAACTTTCATTGTGTTGATACTGATGCACGTTGTATATATTTCTAGCCAACTTCCTAAAGGCACTGCCCAATGACTTGATGAGATGGACTCTCCAAGGGATTAATCCTGGAAGCTGTGCTGACAGATGTTTAAACTCCAAGTGGATAGGGAAGGATTTTCCTTTATTTTGGGAGAAATTTTCTTGTCTTTCCACCAGGAAGGGAGAGAAGATGAAGCAGAAAGTCTCCTCTTCTGAGTATGTATCATAAGAATGTAAGGAGACAAAATCAAGGCTGAGATGGCATTGTAATACTCCTTCCAGTGCTATGATCTATGGTTCTGTCTATGATTTCTTCCATGTCTATGGTCAGTTCAGACCTTATTTTATGATAATACATTAATATAGTTTACAGACAATCCAAAAAGCTCCCATGTATTGCAGCAGCACAGAATATTATCTGAACTCTGCGGGGATACTACTAGGTATTCTTTTCAGTTTTTCACTTGTTCTTGTTCATCAGCAATGCCATTTATTTTTTACCTGTAGTGTGTTTTGTATTTAAGTATAGCCTTCCTTCCACAATCTGCTAACAGCAACTGGTTTCCTTAGGTTGGTTGTATTTGAATTTGTTTTGTTCCTACAGCTTTCCCAAGCAACTGCTAGGGTTGTTTCCACACCAGCTATGTAAATTTATTCCCCTGTGTATGTGACAGTTTCTCTTATCTGTAGGACACCTATTGATGTAAGACTGCCCAGGCTACCCCTAGGCTACCCTTCGTGAGCCTCTTTCCTTCTTCTGCTTTCTACTTACTGCAGAGATTTTGCCTAGACAAGCATTCAGAAGTTTACTAGTTGAAGCTGTTTCCTTTGGAGCTGAGGTCTATGTGTAGGTAAATTGAGATGTTTAATTCAATAATACAACTACTTTGCAGAGTCATATGTAGACCACAGAAGGTTATATAATATTGAAATTTAATCAAATGTTGTTAACATGCTTAAACTAAAATCCTAACACATACTTATACACACTTCTCATGTGTTCATAAAATATGTCAACAGTTTCTGCAAGTCATCAGCCTTTAAGTAATTCAAGCCCTGGATAGTTTTCTTACCAATGTTCCCTAGGAATTGGGCCATCTAAGACAGAGGTGTTAAAGAGCAGAAACCAGATGACAAAATCAATAGACTGTATTCATGAAAGTAGGCAATTACAGAAACATATAAGGTTACCATGTCCAGAAAAGAGCTGAGCTGCCTTCTGGTCAGATAGCATGAGCATGAGTGAGACTAACAAATAGTTCTTATTTTAATGGTCATAAAATGATTGATTTTTTTCTCATAAACATGGGACTGCTTTTACCTTAATTCAAGACAATGCCTTTTGTGAAAATGAAAACAGACACAAACATGTTCAAATAGAGATTATTTTAGTCTTCACATAATTTTTATGCCCTTCAAAACAGGAGATTTATTTACTATTGACCATGTAATGCAATATTTAGAGAGGTAACACTGTTGTCATTCTAGTGTCTTGCCTCTATAAGGCCCATAGAAACTGATCTCATGTATTCGTGCTGCTGAAACTAGAGGTCTGGGATTTGACAGTAAGTTGCTGAACTCATTCAACTTTTCTTTGTTCCTTTCTTTTGTTTCAACTTAAACCTTCGAAGATATGTGCAATAGTCACTGGTTGTAATGTTTGTGTGTTTACATGTGTGTTTGTGCACCTATATAGCACACGTATACTTTTCATCTTTAATAATAAAAAGTATATGTGATAACAGCAAGCCAATAAATCATATATCATTACTACAAATAATCTCCACTAGAAAGTGGTTCATAAGTTATGAAAGGTAGAACCTCAAATGAGTCAGGAAGGTAATTTGCCTTTATTTATTACCACTCTGCCCAACAGGCTTCTGATATATTGAATTCTTTAGGGTTTTTATTAAATAATCGCCGGTGAAGAGCTTCAGGTCTCTGGCATCCTTCTCAAGACACATCATGTTGATGGTTAATTTGAATTTCAGTATGTTATGGATTGCATGAAGTTTGCATGGAAAGTTTTTGTGTTCAGGCAAGAAGCCTGACTTTGTGGCTTGCTAGCAGGGACAGAAATGTTGTGTTTTGGACTTCACACTAGTGCAAATAAAGAAAGCAACAGTATTGTATTGAAGAAACACAGATACAATAGGGAAATTGTATTTATTTTGCTGTTTTTTCTCAACAAAGACACTTTTGCCTGGCCAGCTCTGTGCAATACACAATCAATAATAATATAAAACAGTAAATGTGGCTGACTCTTTGAATAAAAAAAAAATATCAGGTATACCTCTGGCCAGTAGTCAGGTATATGAATCTTGCTGTACGCAAGCATGGGGACCGAGATTTTTATTGTAACAAGCTGTAAATATGGAGATTGGGCAAGGCCTCATGGAGTCAGGACATTGTGCTGGAATTATGCAAGTTAGATTACATGATTTCAGACTTCTTTTTTTATAAGAAATACTCCCACATACATAAAAAAGTATGTGACAGAGATTAAAAAAAAATAAAATTATAAATATTACCTGCCTGCTATACTGATTGCCTCATGTAATGCCCAGAGGACACAGAAACTTATTAATGGCAATTTCTAAACAGGTATGCAAAGTTTACTGATGTGTTTTGGGGAACAAGTAATAAAAAAATATTATGACACTGCTTTTTAAATTAACAGGGAAATTCTGTAGTAAATGACTAGATATTAATTCCCATGGCAAGTGCATTTCTGCAGAAACTATTGTACTACTACAGTGGCAGGTGTGGTTAGTGCTGGTCCAGCAATGCTAGCTACTCCTTAGGTGGTGTTACCATAAAGTAATTTTGACAATTTTCTTAATAACAGTTTTCTTTGAAAACAATGTGTGGGGTATTTTTTTTCCATAATTTGTATTGACTTTAGGAAGATAACATTATCTTCATCCATTGAACATATACAATTACACTGCTTGAACTTTTCTCCAAATCCCACTCCCTACCAAAAGCAAATTTTATTATTTAAGTTCAGTATTAATCGTACTTCACCATGTATGCTGCTCTAGTTTTAATTTATTTCAGTGTGTGCCTATTCACAAAATGTAGCTTAACCTTATGACATTCTCACCCATATTAATGACCCATCGATTTTAAACCAAGTTCACAATCTGTTCAGGCTCACAGGAATCTTTCACTTTGACCTGAAAGGATTTCAGATCACACTAAATCCCTGACATAACTTTTAACGTTTCCTTCGCTATTCTTCTGTCAGTAGACAAGCAGCTTCCAAGCAATATCTTTGAGAAGATTGTGACTGGTCATTTAAAAGCACTCTTCATCTTGCATTCAGGGTCAGCTATATCACGGCACAGTAAGACAACAGTTGCCTTTTTTTCTGTGGCTATTTGACACACCATTGCCTTATTTAGACAAATGTGAAACCTCTGATATTCTGTATTCTTGACTGAAACCCAAGGGATTGACATGAAAAGGAATAAGTTATGATTTTAAAAATAAAAATAATCTAGAACTTTCAAAACAGCTCAAATTAGGAAATTGCTTGTCTGCCAGGTGTTTTGTTTGCAGGAAAGGTTTGGTACATATGTTTGGTGAGTAATTCAGAAGAAATTTGGATAGACTTCACAACCTTCTGAAACTTTTCCAGACCTGCTTGAACATCTGATGAGAGGTGCCTAGACTGCAGATTTTAGATCTATCCACTCAGCATTATTTTTTTTTTTCTCTCTAGATTATGGCATGATGCCACATCTGTTCCAATGGTCAGTGCTAAAATCACAAAAAGTCAGTGCTTGGAGAGAAATTCTGCATACATGAATCTAAGACTATTTTCTTGTTATTATAGGTGGCTGGGGCACAGAGCATATAGATGTCTTACCAAGCAGGATACAACTTTTCATGATGTGAAGGATTTGGGGTAATTTTTGATCTTTGTTTTTATTTAACCTGGTTGCTCATGTTCTCATTGCCTTGGTAACAAAGCTGGGTTGAAGCTGTGTGTTTTTTATTTTTACATTTCATTATGAGCAGCCTTGCTGCTTCATTACATCAGCATTCTCAACATGACTTGGTACTCACATGCTCAAACTGTATTTGTCTGTCTTCTCTTCCTAACGCCTCCCTTAATTTTATTACTTCTCTCTTAAATCTCAGGAAGGCCGGTTAGATCAAGCACAGTGCAGGACTAACGTGCTACAGAGCTACTGGGTTGAGAATGGCCCATGTCCAGCAGTTCTGTATGTGGATAAATGCAAATAAATGTTGAGAGCTTCTGCATGTAGTTCTAGTAGCCTGGCCCACTAGAAATGCCACACAAGGAAGCTGGGATTTGGAATGGAACTTTTGCCTTTTGGGGAGAAAAGGCATATACTTGGTAGCCCATGATATGAATTGTAGCAAAGTGAGTATGAACTGTAGGGCTTTGCCTATTATAATGAAAAGACATAGTGCTCTGAAGTCATTATTAAAACAGTAAACATCTTAGGTCTGAATTTAGTCTTGGAAATTGTAAACAAAATTATTTCAAGTGAAGGGTAAAAGTAAAGTGCCACTGTATCCTGATATGGAAATTATCAGCATTATCTGGAGTTCCGCCTTTATGGTACGACTTCTCCCAATAATATAGTGGCTTGCGTTTTTTTGCTTGTCCTCTCTCACTCAAAAACAATGATTAAAGTGTAAAAAACAATCAAAAGGTGTTTACATGTTGCTTCCCCTTTCCAGATTTACCTCAGAAAAATGTTCTGTCCTTACATGGTGTGTTTTTTCTCTAGCTGGCATTCAGTTTTGAAGTTATGCGAGTTAAATTCTGACATTACTATTTTCAAGTGAAGTCCAGAGGTCACCCAAGCTGCAGCCTTGCTTGGATGCACCGACACCATCCATGACCCAGACTTCCTGGACTGCTACCCTCAGGCCTGAAAAGCAGCCCAGCAGCACTGGTTATGGTTGTGGTCAGCTAAGCTGGAGTATGGCCATGCTCTGGTTTTCCATATAAGCAGATGACTGTAATCCACCCTGTTCATACTGATGAAATGTCTCAAGCTCATCACTTCACCTTCCCAGCTCAGCTTCCATCCTTCGCTCCAAAATGGCTCAGCTGTACATAAAGATACACTCTTTTTCAAGTTGTGTTTCTGCTACAACACAGCTATGCTAACCAATAAGGCAAAATCTTTGAATCCAGCAGAAAAAGACAGGGAAACGACATAAATTACTTTACCATTTCATAACAATGACTCAAACACAATGTGCATTTTCAATTTGCTTGGCCCAGGGCACGTCCCATTTAAATGAGAGATTTACCACTGGGTTCAATGGAAGAAAAGGAAGGCTCTGCTATTTAAAGCTATCATCCTATTATGATAAGTAAGAAACACAATCAAAGCTTTTACACTGTGATTGTCTCACTATGTTTGAACATGGCCTCATCATGGCATTGTTTTAACAGAGTGAAGGCCAGGTTTGCATTTATGAAGATGTTTCAGGTGATTTTTATTTTCAGATGAAGTAGAACAGTATGGAGAATATGAAGAAAACATACAAGAAAAATATAGTCCTAAATTTGGTGTCTTTTAGATTTGTTCCTGGTCATTAGACTACCTCAGTAGTATCAACTAACAATGATAGTAATAATAATAAGATTTAGAAAGTATATCTGTGTTGTAGAGATTAGAAACCCCACAGAGCTATGCAATAATTTCATAAAGCATTTGTGGGTTTGGAATATGTGAGGAGGAGCTGTGCCAAGATACTTATATCTGAAATTTCCCCCATTATACACTGGGGTTTTAGAATAGTCTTCATACTTGGGATTATAAAGCACTTGGGAGACTTTTCTAAGAGCAGGTGCTTTAAGATGATGTTTTTGTTTAGCGTGTTAAATTATTTTTAAAACAAGATCAGATATGATTTTTTCCCCATTGAAATCCAAAATCTACATAATTCAGTCAATGAACTGTCTTTTACTCATCTTGGATGATTTTGCAATTTGTCTTAATCTTTCAAGCAAAATCTTGTCTCAGTCAATCCTTCTCCAACATTTGCTCCCATTAGATACTGCAAGTACTTGACTGACTTGGGAATTCTGCTTTTAGGGTAGTTTTGAAATACTAATTAAAAAAAGTTCCTGTTAGAATGCATAAACAGTTCTTGGAGCACCACACAATTTTTCTTCCATAGAGAAGTGCCTAGAGTACTGGGCTATAGCTGGGCTCCTGTAGAGGAATTATAGAGGACTATGAAAAATTTATTTGTAAAAAAGGTTGTAATGATTGTTAAAAACATAAGGTATAAAATGTTAAAAAGAAAAAAGGGGAAAGTGTAAAGGAATGAAGCCAGGTTAAATATCATTGATAACACATACAGCTGTGGGCTGGCTTCAGGGGCAGTCGGTTGGTCAATGTCAATAAGGTGCAGCTGTGGCTGGTTCTGTTAAGGGGTTGAGAGCAAATGAAGAGGGAGCAGCGGAAGGAGAAGGTGAGAGAGGAAGAAGCAAGAGAAGAGAGAGTGGGCCCTAGATGAGGAGAAGGCAGCAGAGGGACTGGCATGAAGAGCGTGTTGGTGTGAGATGGTAAAAGACCTTGTTGCAGCTGGATAGTTTGGAAAGTGCTGTGAAAGGCTCCTTCCTCCAGGGAATTTAAATGTGGGTCTGTGGATCTCAAAGGAAGCTGAGCATGAGGAGGCAGAGGGTCACTCAGCCATGCCTGGATGGCCACAGGCCTGCAGGGCTGCGCAGCAGGGCAGAGCTCTCCCAATTTGGGAGGTGTGATTTAAGCATATGCTTTTGTGCTTAGACTGCTGGGGGGGGGGGGGGAGCTATGTTTTGATGGAAGCATCTCTGATTTATACCTTTGTTCAGGGCTGCAGGAAGCAGAAATCTATGTAGAGGAATGTTACTTCTGCAAACCTTGACCAAATTAGTTAATTCACAGGGATGTAAGAAAGTTAAAATGTAGGCAGCTTCAGTCAAATAAACTGGACTGTACTTATGGAAAAGAAATAGAGCAGATCTAAGATAAATGGCCTGGAGTCGACATAATATTTTGAGGAATAATCAGAAGGCAGGTCTTGGAGAAGGTGAGCTGAGAACTTACAGTTTCCGCTGAAGCTAGCATGGAGTTGGAGGTGTTGGAGAGCTGCTGGGACCAGACTCATTGTTTATGTTACTTTTCTCATGCTTCTCACTTAAAGGCAGATCTGGAATAAATTAAGGCTTAAAGAATTTTGAAAAAATAACTGGATTGGCAAGCTGGTAGTGTATTAAAAGTGGGGGTCTGCAATGAGACAAAGAGCTGCAGTCTGGCACTACAGGGAGATGGAGGATGTGAAGAAGTCGTCCAGTAAAAAGAATCAACTCCAATATGTACATTTTCAACAGAGAATGTGTGTTCTAATGAATAGAAGGATATCTATGGGGACTTCTCTGATCTGTGGTTCATTACTCATATTCCCTCCTCAGATTTCACCCATATTGACAATAAATTTAGTAAGAAGACCAAAGAATCTTGTATTTGTTAAAGTTTCATGCCATCATCAACATATTCTGCTCTAAGACTTAAGTTACTTCTCCCCACTGCAAATAATAGTTTCCATACTTTCAATACCTCAAGGGAGTTTGAAAATGACTAATTGATGGTTTTTCCCTGCTTTAAATCATTACTGTATTTTGGACTTAGAAATGTGTGGCTAAGTCAGCTAGTCATCAAGTGAGGAATTAGTCTCCCCAGTGCCAACAGTAAATTCTCCAGTTCACTCACCAACCAGTTGAACAAGCTCCTCAATATTTAACCACGTCAATCGTAAACAGGCAGATTCTTTGCCTGTGTTGTTTTCTCCAGAGAACCTAAATCTTCCTTGTCAAAATATGTGTGTTACAATGGACATTCAGCTGCTTCCCTTCTAATGATGAACTTTTTCACATTGTATAAGACAACACCTGCTGTTGTCATGCATCCATTAAAACCCCATCTGTAGAGCCATGTATAGAATACAGTGGCTGGCTGGAAGCTGCAAACTTCCAAGGAACTTGTTTGTGGTGATGTGTTGTTTTTTTTTTTTCCTCTCTTGAGTGTTGGATGCATAATATTTTCAGGTAACTGACTACTGTGTGATATTTAATCATCTCCACTGCCTCCCAGTAATCACTTTTATTGCATTATGCTAGTCAGCATATTCTGTGCACTTTAATATACATGAGGTTGAGGGAGGAATATTTTTCACTGAAGGCTTTATAGAAAGTTTTGCATTTATTGATTTCTGTTAAAAACCCCCACTGTTATTCTTAGAAAATCGATGAAAATGATTGCTGTGGCCATATTTGTTCAAACAAACAAATAATACAGTATAATGACAACGCTATCTCTCATTTCCACATTTTACCTGGAGAAGGAAAACATTTGATCTGGAAAGCCTGTGTACTACATCAGTCCACAGGAATATCTTTTATTCATGTGTATTAGAAAAAAAAATATGCAAAGAGTTTGTGTAAGTTGGAAAGGGAAGAAAAAAAAAGTTTGACAAAAATAAAACAAACTCATCCAAACAAGCATTGCAGATCTGGGACTTATGGGGCCAAACTGTCAGAGGCAGTCTTGCTATCCTTTGGAAATATGCTGGAAATTTTATATGTGCAATTTTTCTCAAGAAAATTTTTGCATTCCAAACAAAGCTTTTCATGGGAAAAATATGCCGTGCATAGAGCACAAGCCTCACACAGCTGATGATTGCAAATCATCCATTCCTAGTGTTTATCTATTAAAAAATATGGAAAAAAAGGAATAAAAGTAACTTATGAATTCAAGTCAGGTAGTTCCTCTAGCTTCCTATAACACTGTGCATGCTTTTTCCAAGCTTTGTGAACACAAGAATTGCTCATTCAAAACTATGTTTGCAGAATGAAAATCACAATCAAAATGTAATTGTTGATGTAAAAACAAGAATCTGCTGCATTGCAACACATTTTTTATCTGAGAATGTACATGTCTCACGATACATTGCATCAGAGCGCAACTAGCTCAACATGTCAGTGTTACATGGCCACCAATTAAGAAGGATTCTTGGCATGAACGATGTTCTGCCTGAGGCCAGGTCACTGTCTGATGTAAAAGATTGGAGCTTCGGGGCACTGGCGGTTCTGATCCTCTGTTCTGTACAAACTGAATGAGCTGATCATTACAGAAACCTTGTGAGCCAAGGCACTGTTATCATCTCCATTTTACATATGGGGATTGAGGTACAGTCAAAAGATGTCTTTGAATGTTCGCAATGAAAAATCTAGAGTCTGATTTTATTTTTTCAGAGGGCTTAAAATTTTGCACAACTTTACACATTCCCAGCACAGTTCTCATTGACTTTAACTTGGCGTACCTGCAGTTACACTGAAATCAACAATTCAGAACTACTGGCAAGCCCATTTGGGGTGTCAACAGAGTGTTATAACAGCAGCACACCCCTGATCATAAATCACAGGTGAAGGAATAAGCTTGCTTTCCCCTTGGGGGAAAGAAAAAACTATTCTATTTTTAAACAATAGAATGATTTTGATGCATCTTTTAACTAACCAAAAGTAGCATCTTGACAATTTTAATGGACTAATTATACACTGATGGTCATCTAGAAATGTGCTCATTTTCAGGTCTTTATGTCCTGACAACTCTAAGAGTTATCAGCTGGAAAATTGGCATGCAAACACAGAATTTCAATCACTAAAACCCTGCAGGACTGGATTTGACTATCCTGAGGTTCTGCCTGCAATGTCAAGAGAGATAAAAGGTTTTTGATTCTGTAGGTGTACGATCCAGTCAGTGTCCTGATTAGTTCTGCAAAAGCAAAAACCTTTCCGATGTATTAAAATGCACAATCAGAGCCCTGAGAATCTCAGAGATTAACAGTAGTTCACAAGGGTTCACACTGACCTTTGTTTCAGTCTCAATTTGCATAAGTTTGCAACGTCTGCATTTTGCTCTGCATTTCTGGTTGGAAACCTTGAATCCCCTTGCCAGAGCCTGGAAATGGTGACAGTGCTCATCTTAACCCCAGCATGGCATTTGAAGCATAGCTGCCAGTGTCACTTATGCATGAAACCAGTCCTGACAAACAATATTGCTTTAAGCCTCTTGACAGTGCTCTTCCCATGAAATATTGTATCTGTGAGGGCTCAAGACGATCTTCCTGGCTTGGCGTCTGCCTATTAGTGCAGTGCAAGGATGGCTTCTAACAGGTTCAAAGGCAGCTGCTGGGCTGTAACACACACTTTTATAGTTCTGCTCACAATATCCCCATCTACTCCTCCACCACGTCTTCACCACCTTCAGGCTGATAAATGAACTTTCAAAGATAACCTGTATAACACATGGACGCATTCACTCATGTTCTTCTACTGATCCATCTGCTCGCATGGTGACATTGTACCCAGGACTGCAGGTGACAGCTGTTTTCCTGTTTGCTATAGCACATACAGAAGGTGTGGGGGGGGAGCTCCCACTTATCCTAACCACTGAGGGGTTTTGCATCTCTGTCTCCTGATTCCACCACTGTGCAGCATCATTTCATGGAAGGCCATGACCCATTATGGCAGTGTCATGGAGCTTGGAGGCCTGGGTATTTGATATACCCCACAAACGGCGATGCTTTCACCAGATGGGAAACCGAACACAAGGGAAAGTCCCAGCAAGCCTCCACAGTGAGTTTGGGGCACGCAGGACTGTCTTGTCTAGGTCTTCCTCAGCATGAGGACCTGCAGGTCAACAACCTGCATTGTATACATAGGTCATAGGGCAAAAGGGAGATTGTGGCAGTCGCTGAAAGGAGTCTCATTATGTGGCATCCTTTTCAGCAATCTGGAGAAATCAGGGAGAAGGGGGAACAGCCTGAGAAGAAAGGCAGTAAAGGGAAGGAGCCTCAGCAATAAGGAATAAAAGAGGATTGCACAGATCAGAAGGCAAAACAGTAAAGGAAGGACATGAGAGGCAGGCAGCAAAGCCCTTCATTTCTACACATTGCTAGGCCCCTTTTTTCTCCTATTAACAGCCTGACTCCATAGGGTGGCAAAGTAGGGTCACTTCAAAAGCTGCAATAAAATGCTTCACTCATAGAACCGCTTAGGCTGCAAAAGACCTTTGAGATCATCAAGTCCAACCATTAACCCAGGACCGCCAAGTCCATCACTAGACCAAGTCCCTAAGCACCACATCTATGTGTTTTTTAAACATCTCCAGAGACAGTGATTCCACCACCTCCCCAGGCAGCCTGTCCCAATGCTTGACAACACTTTCAGTGAAGAAATTTTTTCTAATATCGAATCTAAGCCTGCCCTGGTGTAACCTGAGGACATTGCCTCTTGTCCTGTCACTAGTTATGTGAGAGAAGAGACTGATCCCCACCTGCATGCAATCTTCTTTCAGGTAGTTGTAGAGAGCAATAAGGTCTCCCCTGAGTCTCCTCCAGACTAAACAACCCCCATTCCCTCAGCTGCTCCTCATGGGATTTCTGCTCTAAACCCTTCACCAGCTTCATTGCTCCCCCCCCCGACATGCTCCAGCACCTCAACGTCTTTCTTGTAGTGAGGGGCCATTCGAGGTGTGGCCTCACCAGTGCCAAGTGCAGGGGAACGATCACTGCCCTGGTCCTGCTGGCCATGCTGTTTTGGGTACAAGCCAGGATGCTGTTGGTTACATTGCCCACCTGGGCACACTGCTGGATCATGTTCAGCTGGCTGTTGACCAGCACCCCCAGGTCCTTTTCTGCTAGGCAGCTTTCAGTCACTCTTGCATGGGGTTGTTGTGGCCCACATGCAGGACCTGGCGTGGAGCCTTGTTGAACCTCATATAACTGGCCTTGGCCTGTGGGTCCAGCCTGTCCAGATCCCCCTGCAGAGACTACCTGCCCTCCAGCAGATCAACACTCCTGCCCAGCTTGGTGTCATCTACAAACTTGGGTGCACTCAATCCCCTTGTCCAGATCATTTATAAAGATATTAAACAGACTGGGCCCCAGTACTAAGTCCTGGGGAATGCCACTTGTGACCAGCCACCAGCTGGATGTAATTCCATGTACTATCACCTTTTGTCCAGCCAGCTTTTAACCCAGCATCGAGTACACCCATTCAAGCCATGAGCAGCCAATTTCTCCAGGAGAATGCTGTGGGAGATGGTGTCAAAGGCTTTACTAAGGTCCAGGTAAACAATACCCACAGACTTCCCCTCATCCACTAGGTGGGTCATCTTGTCATAGATCAGGCTAGTCAAGCAGGACCTGCCTTTCATAACCCCATGCTGGCTGGGCCTGATCCCCTGGTTGTCTCCTGTAGTGCCACGT
>JAVJGJ010000060.1:39656901-39675811 GCA_035590215.1 Microhierax caerulescens | reverse complement strand
CACGGGGATTCGTGCGAGGGGACGCTGCCGCCGCAGTCTGCTGCGGGACACCGGCTGTGCCAGGGCACTGTCCCCGCTCAGGGGCACTGCATCGTGCTGCCTGCGTCCCTCAGGCGGGGGGAAGCCGCTGTGGCCAAATGCTATTATTCCCTATATAACTCAATTCGCTACCTTCCTTTTTTCTCCTCTTCTTTTTTTTTTTTTTTTCTTTCCCCTCCTTCCTCCATCCCCCGCTTTTCCTTACACTCTGATATCTGCCCTCTCCACCCCTGACGACATTCCAAGGCAGCACGAAGAAAGACGGGGCCATTTTCACAGGTGTGTTGGGTGCCTTTTGCTTGCCACCGCACTGAGCAAAAGCTGCAGGCACGCGGGGCTTCTGCTAACGCAAGCCCCAGAAGGGCTCTTAGAGCAGCAACACAGAGCTGCTCAGTGAACTTCACATCAAGAGCCTAAATGCTGCTATGCATTTACCAAGGCCCTCCTGTTCTTCATGAAAACGAGTTTAAAGCACACTGGGCAGTAAGGAACAGTGGACTTTGTGATTGTTGAGTACCGCTGGCTGGTAATACTGGCTGGTTGCACTGGTTTCTGGTTCTAACCAATTTTGCAATACCCTAGAAGTGCCCCATGATAGCACTTCTAGCAGTTTGTCCTACTTTTGAGGTTAACAATCAGTGAGATGATAGGAAGTGATAAAAGTATGTAAGAACAGCAGCACTGAATATCCTTCCTTTACCAGGCTGTGTGCAACCCTGCTCATACCTTTCTCACGAACCTCTTGAGTTATACAAAGCTGCAAGATGTGGTTCACACGGTAAGGGAAAAAGTCAGTTAAACTTTAGGGTGTCTTTTATTCTTACGGTTAGTTACAAAGCAAACTCCCCCCCCCCTTTTTTTTTTTAAGCACACCATACATAATAGCTGATTAAAGTGCAGCTGAAAACAAAAAGGATGAATTGCAGAAAGTTGCTACTCACAGAAGAGCTACTTTGAGGTTGCCACTGTCCAAATTTTGCATCATAGACCAGAAAAAGAAAACAATTTAATATTTCACTTTCAGAGCTTGAACTCTGAAGTATACTAGTAACATTCTCTTGAATCAAATAGGAAAGACCATCTTAGGACAATATAGTTAACAGTCCACAAATACTTGACTAACATGTTTGTCTTAGAGCTTTGGTGAAAGGTCTGAGAGAGAGAGAGAGAGAAAAAAAAAAAAAAAAAAAAAAGAAGAGAAAAAGAAAGGAGAAGAAAACAGGAGAAAGAGAGAAAAATGAGAGAAAGTTTAATTAATCTACATAATCTATGTATCAAGTCCCATCAAGAAAAATTTATAGCATATATATTTATATACCCAGCGCATTTCTTGAAATTTAGGGGCCAAGTTCCAAAATTAAGGAATCAAAGGTACCCAGACATAAGGTTAAACACATACAAAGTATGCAAAATTTGCAATGATTTTAATAACAACAACAAATTATTAGGCATTCATCATGGACTTTGTGCACACATTGCACTTGTTTTGTCCTTATTTACGCTTATTGCAGGGTATAGGATAGTACCTTCCATTAATGAAGAATTTGTAATGAGCTCCAAAGAGCAGAGGCATATAAAGGAATGCAATGAACAGCCCTGCATTGCAGCCAAGATCTGAGCTCAAAACTAGCCAGTAATGGGCCAGGAAAGGATTATTTGGATAATGCTGGCTAGTTCTGAGACACTACTATAATTCAAGCACAATAGCCCCAGTCTTGCAAGGCATTCATGAAAGAATCTTATTATCTTCTCCAAGTTAATTAAATTATGCAGGTCTGCCTGCCTGATATCTTCTGAGGTATTTATACTTTTGTTATTACAAATGCATCTTGCTGTGTGTCGCAGCTTACTTTCCAGAGACTGAAATATGGGATCCTCCTGGTAAGCCTCCACTGGCTCCTGCAACCAGGGCATTTCCAGGATTGTCAAAGAAACAAGTGAAAACTGTCCTGATTTCCATCAGCCTAAAGAAGCCGATGCTAGTCTCACACTTCAGTGCTTCTCTGGCTATTACACTCCCACCCTGACATCAGGATGAAATTGTTAAAATGTGAAGTTCTCTCTATGTCTATATTAGCAGTTTCACTGGGGCTAGGATCTGCTTTTATAGAACCTCCACAACTTATTATGACAACTAAAAATATTTTATTTAAACCTCTTAATGGCAGATTAAAAAGCATAGGATTTTTTTCAGGTCAACTGGTGGAAATGAAATTCTCAGCCTCCTGATTTACTGGATCTATTTAGCCAGTCACAGTTTCTCCCATAGTTAATAAGGGGCTAGCAAGCACTCAGAAAATAGTTCTATGTGCTATTGCTAGTTATGCCTTTATATTTGAAATAAATGTTTCCACCTCCTGAGGGAAGGGGTGGGGGGGTGGGGGGGCAGGGAGCACAGGGGAGGAGAGAAAAATGTGTGAGAGAGAATTACAGAAAGAAAAAGAAAAAAGGAAAGAAAGGACAGAGAGAAAAGGAGAAATAAATAAATAAATAAATACAGAAAATAAACAGTCAGCCTTTTTGCTGCAATCCCTTCTCTTCAACGTGTTTGCCAAAGTTTCCAAGTGATGCATTTCATGGTGACATGTCACATGTTGTGTCAGTCATACTGTGTTACATTAGCAGCCGTGACTGACAACCCCCAAAGTGACAGCACAATGCAATACATCATTGAGGAAATTAGGAAAAAAAAGTTTCCCCAAAGTATAATGAAAAGGATGCTTTTAAAGATTACTCCTAATTGTTCTCTCCTTTCTTTCTAAATTCTGTAGGACTGGCGAGCCTTTTGTGAATCATGTAGGGGAAGCACTACAGTTTTATTTAAATCTGAGTGTCTGGAAAGTCGTAAAAGCATGAGTGTGTATTTCGGGGTGGGGTGGGGCGGGAAATAGATCTACAGAACTTCACAAAACAGTGTCCTTTCACATTATAAGTTGTATTTGTGGCTGGCCTGACACGCACAGGTGAGTTGTATATTCTCCCTCAAATTTGTCATGCTTCACCTTTTTCCTCTTAGCATTTTACTCAATATAGGCTGTCTTAACATACTGTAGGCAGATGTGAACTCCTACTGTCCTAGCTTTAAGCTGCCAAAAAGCTGGAACCCATGGAGAGGCAGAATACTGTAGCTTGGCTTCAGTTTTCTTCAACATAGTTAAATACCTGCACAGCTTTTGCACAACTATGAGCACACAAAAACTAAGCCTGTACTTTTATTCTGTTATCTCAGTTAAATTAATCTCTGTGACCAAAACTTTATTCCTTTTGTCTCCTTTGAAAGACATGCCTAGTTGCAACCTTAAACAGGGCTGTCAAAAAGACACGTGTTAGCTTAAGCACTTTGGGTAGAAGACTGCTGATTTTTTCTAAGCCTGAAAATTTAAAACAATTGCTGAAACTTTATTTGTGGTCAACAAAATGTACTGTTACTCTGCCATCTCAGGGGCAGAGGGTGGTAACATCCCCAGTCCCTGTACTATTCTGGCAGTGCTCTGGATGCATATCCTTGCCTAGGACTCTACCTGACTGCTGTTGCACGTGGTCAAGGAGGAAAGCACGTCAGTGTAACATTAATTAAAAGATGACATGTCTCTCAAGAAAAGTCCAAGTTGGAAACGATGTAGTTAAGCAGTAACAAAAGCGGGATGGACACTTTTCCCTTTGATTGAAGTCTGATTATTGTTGACAGAGCTTAAATCTTTAATTTAACAGGGTTAATTTAAATTGACAAATGTGACCTTTAAACTGAAATAACAGCGGTCTTTCGGTGGCTGAATGCAATCAGTTAAAGTAACACCATTTAAGTTGGGACTTAGACTCACTAACGTATTTCTGTGATGTAATGAATTACTGCATAAACTGTCATAACTACCCTTGGACACAGCTAGACCACACTAAATGCAAGTGAATGAGATATTCACTTAAGATGTATTAGTGTCCATATCCCAATGCTAATGTCATGTACATGGCTCAGCTCAGCTGACACACTTTAACATGTTAACCTATGACTACTTAACCATGAGTCTGAGGTTTCAAAAGAACAATTTTTGTGCATGGAGATGTGATTTATATCATATTTAAGCCAGGTAAACTGCACCAACAGGGTTTACTACGGAGCACTGTAGTAGATCATATCAATGAGAATTTCAGATGGTCACTTTTGAACAAGTTTGACCATCTGTCAGCCAGCTTAAACACTTAGAAAAACAATGAGGCCCAGACAAAGAGTAAACTGCAGTCAAACTTGGTACATAATGTATGTCCAAAGATGACTTTACCTTACTTTTATGCTGGTTTCTGCGCATTGCTGCTTTGTGTTGGGCTAGGCTCTCAGGGTGTAATTTATTTCAACTACTAGGGTATTCTGGGGCAGGCAAAACACAAAGGATTTAGGAGGCTGTAGAAAAGACTCAGGTATGCTCTAAGCCAGCCAGAAATAAAACATAATGCATGAAAGTTCCTTCTGTTTTGGCATTGTTATCTGCTGATTTACTGAGCTGGGGCAATAGACATACATACATATGTAGTCTGATCCCTTTAGAGACATCTACTAACCTTTTTGATGCACATTGTAAGTAATGAGTGGAATATTGAAGGATTAAGCCTTAGATGTAACTAACATTCAGCTGCCTGAATGTGATGCGGGCAAATGCCCTGTCTTAATTCTCCATGCCCTACTTCATCTGGATATGTGAAAAGCCATCCTTTCAATTCTTGCTCAAAAGTAATTCTTGCTCATGTTTCAGGGGGAGAAATTCTTATTGATGACTTCACTTGCAAACTTCTGGCCAAAAATATTATGCAATAGGTGAGTTTTATTCTGAAAATACTTTGTTCTCTGGTTTACAACAGGAACTAATAATCACTGGACATAGCACTGCCTCCTAAGCAAGCCGGGTTCTTTTTTGGCACACACAGCCTCTCCCTCCCAACAGTGTGTGGAGCACAGAGAGTTTGCACACTTTCATTATTGTGCTGGACGAAGCCCACACAGGCTAAAGTACCAGTGAAGTTGTTAAGGGGTGCATGAATTCAGGGGGAAAAAAGGCAGAAAAGGACAGACATAAAGAAAAGCTGCTTCAGAAGACCTTTTATTTTAAGTAGTCCCTGTTCCTTGTCAAAAGCTTTTGGATGTATGGCCCATTCCAAAATCTTTTCATGGATTTTGCATACAAATTCTGCAGAGAGCTGGGAGAGAGGGGAGGGTCAACGCAGCAGGGCCTAAGATGTTAGGATTAATCTAAAGTTCCATTGAAACATTCTGCCTGTCTAAAATAGGATTATTATTTTTTTCAAACTAGGTATTTAAAAAATGCCTACTGCTTCCTTTTTCTTGTGGCTCGCTGCAAAGAACTGCATGGCCATAGGTCGAGATGTGACAAAAATTAGTGTTGGGCAGACTTCAAAAGGTTTGCAATATGGATCTAAAAGGTTTGTGTATTTGTTTAAAGTTCTTTGGTCTAGAAACAGGACTGACAGACAAGCTTTCTTCTTAGGAGACTCTTGCCACCACCTGATTGTCAGAGTCTGAAATGTTGCAAGAATAAACTCTCGTGTGATGTTTCAGTAATTAGGCTTTTGAGTTTTGTTTGGATTGGGGTTGTGCACATCAGCATTGCTCCAGTGACGTCAGCTCAGGATCTGTCTCATAAAATTCAAAGGGCAATTAAAATAAATCAGCATCAATGTAGTTCAGTTCTTTTTTTATCTTCAAGGAGTGATCAATCTGATTTGGGTTTAGTTTGAGGTTTAAGCTGCTTCGGCCAGTTATAGAACAAGCATGAAATGAAACACCTTAATCCAAATACCTTACAACTTCAGGAAAGTGCTAATCTACATTAGCAAATTATCACCTGAGCCACATATGTACCATAGACTTAACTGTATCACTGGGACTATGCAAGTGTGCATTGTGACTGTTTTATCAGTGAATTGAATTCGTTCAGTGTTGGATGGTTTTGTTGTTGCTTTGTTAGGTAAACCATTCCAGGTTTTCCTTCACACAATTTCTGCAATTCAAACAATAATTAATTTAAAAAGAAATACCTTCCTCCATCTTAAACTATGCTCTGAATGCCTTGACTATGACTTTATACTGACTCTGAGATCCTAAATTATTTTTCAAGCTGCTGAACTGTTTGGGAACACCACTGAGGAAAGGTGCTGGGGCTTCTCTGAAAGAAGCCTATATATGCCCACTGTTAGCCAGATGAAGGAGATAAACTCTAGACTACTAGAATCTTAACTGAAGGTGATGGATGTGCATTGCAGCCAAATGCAAACACCATGAAAACAGAGGAAGATAGGAGGGTAATGAAGGTCTGATGAAGAGTAAGGGGTTCTGAATTTGAAATAAAAGCCTCCACAAATGTTAATAACGACAATGAAGGATACCCTTCTCCCTTGTCATGCCAACAGTGCTGCTGCAAACATATCTATAGCCTCAAAGACAAGCTTTACTAGAAGATGGGGAAGAGATGAAAACATACCTTTATATGCCCAAAGAATGCTGGCAG
Source organism: Microhierax caerulescens (assembly GCA_035590215.1). Lineage (NCBI taxonomy): Eukaryota > Metazoa > Chordata > Aves > Falconiformes > Falconidae > Microhierax > Microhierax caerulescens. The sequence continues at coordinate 39,669,257 of JAVJGJ010000060.1, read as the reverse complement.
GCTGCAAAACTGGCATGGAATGCCACATTGGTCTTTCTGCTGACTGTCCTCATAACTGAGGAGGTGACTGAAGAACTGAGAGCATCACAATGACCACAGTGTGACTGTATCTGGCTGGAAATTAAGAAAATCTAAGCTTATCTTGCTTCCACATTACTCCCTGAGAATTTGGCTCAGCTGCATGCACCTAAGTGATCCTGAGACTGATTTAAAATCCACAGCTGTTTTATTGTCTGCTTTTGCTTTCCTTTCTAAAACCTATCCATGCTTCAGGTGCTAAAGTTCTTGCTTGGTGACAGTTACAAAGAAAGGCTGCCTGGTTTGCTACCAAAATGTAGCACAAAACCTATTACTTTTATTATATCTGTTACATAATGGGATAGAGGTATCATTTAGGTAGGGTTCAGTTTAAATATACTTTAAAGTGGTCTTTAAAAGGAGCTAACTCCACTATGCACCACTTTTATAACACCAGGGAATCCTCATTTTTTGACCATTCTGTTCAAGGGATGTGAATGTTCAGGTCAGTATTCACAGAAAGCCAAATTCAGGGCTTTGAAAAAAAAAAAGCTATGATATCTTTAGTTTATTATTTAATCAGTGGGCCAGTCTCAGGCTTGGTTTAATACTCATGATTGACTGTTGAAAGCCTGAAAGACAATGTTCAGGGATAGTAGAAAGGGAAGCAGGCTATCATTTCTCCTCTGCATTCCCCTGACCCACCACATGGTCAGATGAGGATGTGATAGGCTTATCTGCATTTTGATTCTATTCAGTAGTCATTGTCTCTGAAAATGTGCAAATAAAATAATGAAGACCATGATAAAACAGAGCAGGAAAAAATCTCTCTAAAGCAGCTGTTTGGGTGCCAGCTGCTTAGTAACAAATACATCTTTAATGAAATCAAACAATTGAGCAGGATTTATTGATTGCTAACAATTGCTTTAAATACAGTCTGGTAGGCTGGGCTGTTTGCATCTTTTTTTGTCCAATTAGTTCAGTTGGTTTGAATTAGAGATACTTTGCTATTATACTGGAAAAAAAAAATGCAGCTCACTCTACAGCGTATTATTTTCCTCCAGAATAAAGTGTGGGAGAGATGCATAGAATGAAAGATTTTGATGCTATTCCAGCTGTTTAGGGGAAGGCAGCAGTGTGCCTTGTCAAGCCCTTTCACCTCAGCAGCTGCAGTTCAAACCCATCCTGAGATCTTGACTGAAGAGCATGTGGTGTTCTCTCCTTGGAGCCTGTTGAACAGTGGAAAGGACAAGCACCCCTGTGTTTTCGTGGCACTTCAGAGCCAATTTCTGCAAGAAGGATAACAGAGTCCTGTGGAAACTTAAATCTTAGGGCTGACCTCTATCTGCCTGTAGTTCTACTCTCGCTGGCATTGAGGGGAAATAAATCGGCACTATTGCAAGGTGGTGAACTAGATGGCACAAGAAGTCCTTTCAGCGCTGTTTTCCATGAACTTAGGGAATCTGCTATTGACTTCAAGACTGAAGAAGTTCTATTCCTAGACAAAGCTCTGGCTTTTCACAGAATTATGTATCAGTCATATCAGTACTATTTGGAAATCCCTAAGCACCTAGCTATTTTCAGTACACCTGCACAGCCATTAAAGTATTCATTAAGGGACTGATCCTACAGGGCTTTTAGATACAGCAGACTGTCTCTGATTTCCTGGGAATTTTTAATATGAAAAGATTGAAGGCTCAGACCCAAACATGCATGCTGTATGCAGCAGAACTATGTGGAGTTCATTGCTGCTGATTTCAACTATTTTTTCTCTGCTTCAGTGAGCATGAGAAATACTGTATTCTAAGTGTTGGACACACCTCGCAGAACCACAGTACCAAGCTGAGATAACCATTCAAAAGCACATGCAGCTAAGAAAACAAATGGAATAGATAATTGACTAAAAACACTAATGTGTTTTCTTGAATTATGCGTTTAGACAAACAAGTGCTGGCATATGATATATTGAAACTAAATGGTAGTTTGAAACTGTAGATTCTCGGGCCCCACACTGTGGGGTAACGCTTTCAAAGTGTTCACAGATAAATGGCTTTGTTAAGCCTTTGTTCATGTAAAGCTAACCACAGAAGCAGACCTGTTGTCATTATGGTTAATCGAGTGCATCAGAACTGCTGACACCAAATGTGCAGAATGGGATTCATATATATTTACAAACTAAATGGTTCACATGAAACATAGTAGTTTATCTGAGACTGGCAATCCATTTTGAGCGCATTGCGCTTAATTCTGCACCCTTCTATTATGTTAGGTGTTTTGATCAGCATGTGAGGATGGGAGCAGTACATACCATACACCAGAGAGCAACCTGATTCACTGCATCACCTGAAAAACTTGTAGTATCTTTATATCCAACTTGGATCTGATCTCTTCACTGTAAACCCATGTCTCAATATGGCTGCATAGTCAAATCTAGAACATATTTTCTTCATATAACACACAAATTCCTGCTTCTTCCAAACTTTTTATCCTAACAGATACCATGGTTCAATTTTTTGTGTCTGTTTTAAAATGAGTGGTAATCTTTTGTGACTACTGCACTACTGCTGGTCAGGTGGTTGTGGTGGGAGGGTGTGATCCTTACCTGGACAAAGAGGATGCAATTCCTCTTGCACAATACCTTAAACCCAAACCTGTCACAACTACAGTGAGGTTGGAAGAGTGGGGCTCCTTGATATTTCTCCACCTATTTCATCTTAACAAAATTTCAGCATGTCTTCCAGCAGATTAGCTGTGGTGTGCAAACAGCCCACTTATCAGGTATGGCTTTTGCTTAACAGTTAGCTGACACTGCAAATCAGTAAGACCACTAAAACCACCAGCCTAGATCAGCACCTGATAAAAAGTCTTTAGCTATTGGTTTTGATATACTTTTTAAAGGCTATGCAGAGCAGAAAATAATCTATTAAAATATATGCTACTAGTGAGGAAAATCTTTTTTTGACTCTGAGCTTATATTCACAAGGAGGAATAGCTTTCCCTGGCATGGCTGCAGACTTTTCCACATTTGGCTGTGCCTCCTCTTTCTTTCAGAGCTTGTTGCCCTGAAAGGTCAGGCCTCACAGATGGGTTTCTTTTAAGATGTATCTTTGTCCTGGGCTCCACTGTATGGAGGTAGCAGCTGCTATGAGAACAGCTGGCATGTCACTGCATTGGTGGCAGGATCCTCTGAGAAGGCTAGGGTGACAAGGTGTGGGTGAAAACCACTTTGACCATCTGCCTTTATTGGTCAAATATTATAGCAGAAAAAGGAGGAGAAGACCTTTCTAGTTAGTGCTTCATAGAACTGCATTTTTATATTCCAACAATTTAATTCCAGCTGTTGCAGGACTTGTAAGAATATACACTACACCATGGTTCAACATTTACTGGTACTTCACCTCCATTCAGTGACAGGTACTTTGGTAGAACTTCAGAAACATTGTTATTACTACAGCAGACGCCACAAATGAGAGTTCAGGCCTCCTTGTGCCAGGCACTATAAGACCATCCTTGAGTTCTAGTTTTTACACATTGGCTAGATGAAAGTTGGGGAGAGAAACAAAGGCAAGAGGAGAGTAAATTTCTTTTCAGACTCATGCATGGAAGGGACACAAACTTTTCTGAGCCTCAGAACAAGTATCTCAAAGGCAACTCTAAGGATCAGCTATAAATTTTATACATCTTACATTCGGTTTTTGCCTTATCATTAACCCCATGATATAACCCTATAGATTACAAGAGCCTTTTCTAAATTCTTTACAAAAGTAGGAAAACTATTATTATGAAGACACACCAGAACAGAAGTATATAGTAAATGTAAGGCTTTCACTATTTTAAAGACTGCAATGATTGACTTAATATTTCAGATTCCATTGATACAGAAATATATGGTAGTAGCAGCAGACCTACATGTCTTACAGTAATAATATTTATACTCCGTGACCTAAAGAACCAGACTACAGTTGAGTCTCTGAGGTGCTGTGTGTTGGACATAAACATATTCTTACTCCTACACCAGCCAAAATCAGAAAATATTTCCTTCCCAGTCTTCCAATCTATTTGAAGTTGAATGCAAACTAAAATCTTTGTTGAGTCGCAGGTAGCACATTTGTTACCTTCTCTCCACTTGAATATAGAAAACAGCTAAAGTGACCTTGTGCAAACCAGCTACATCTTGGTAGCAGTCAAAAACACACACCTTTTTTTGACTGTTGTGAAAAGGGTCTAAATAGCAAAGTCAGGCAAAGCAGGGGAAAAGGTCCAGATACAAGGAAAATCCAGGGGTGGAAGCAGTCTGATCAAGTGCAGACATCTGTAACATATACAACATAGCTCCTCCTAAAGCAGAAACCCATCTAAATCCGACAAGTTGTTCCCTAAAGACGACTGTTTCTCTCAGTTGACACTAAAAGGTACAGGGGTAACTAGCTCAGATGCCTGCACTGCAGACCTTTAAAATTAGATGAGAACAGTCCCATGCTAGATGACCCGTCTCCGGTCACAGCAGAGCTCTCTGGTGAGTTTAGGAATAGAGGTAGATCTGTAGTTCAGCTGCTTGCCAGGAAGCATGAGAGTGACCATCCTAGCTTTTAGGAACATAAATTTGTGTTATTTGCATGAGTTGAAGAAAGGGCTAAACTAAGCTCAGAGTGGCTTGACTTTAAACATAGAAGTCCTGGCTTGTTTCTTTCATGAGAAACAAGCCCAGAAGGAACTGCATTTCCCTTTCCCCTTTCCTGGATGTTGCCTTCAGTGCTAATTTGAAAAAAAAAAAAAAAATTATGAAAAGAGAAGATTGACCTGGGGAAAGGTAAATGCTTTAAAAAGTGCTTTTGACATCACAATCACAAAAAGATTTTCTATCAAGAGTGTGTGTGGATAGCTTCTAAGCAGAGAGGTTTCAAATACCTTAAGCCTATGACTCAAAGTGAAGCCATCTTATATGAGAAGTTTTTTTGTCACTTTCAGAACAAATTGGTGGGAAACACCATGCTACAAATTTCCTACACTTTTTTTTATTTTTTCTTTTTTTCTTAATTCTCAGCAGAGGTCTTTTACCCAAGCACTTTTGTTTCACAGAATCACTGAACGCTTTGGGTTGGAAAGGACTTTAAAGATCATCCAGTTCCAACCCTCCTGCTGTGGGCAGGGACATCTTGCCCTAGAGCAGGTTGCTCAAAACCTTGTCCAGCCTGACTTTGACTCTTATCTTCCTCTGAAATGTCCTTATAATTTCTATGGAACAAATTTCTCCCCAAAGGTGGCTGACAGGCAATAGGGGGGTTCCAGGTAAATGGAGATTGAACACATGCAACTTCAGCATTTATTTCAACTCACAACCCTCAGTTGCCTGTGGGACATTATCAGATAGGAGGAATTTGAATGATACCTTTTTATTTTCTGTTTCCTCCCCCAGTTTTAATGAGACATCTAGAAACTGCTGTAGCAACTTTTTGCCATATCCCATCAGTGCAGGGGACATACAACACAGCACTTACTGCCATTTTTTATAACTATCCAAAATGACTTAAAAGCACTGCTGAGTAGTTTCAGGTGGATTGGCTTATAGCACACTGATCCAGGCTGGAAAGTGATAGAGGGCTTAAATCTTTCCTATCTTCACTCTCTGGTTGTTCGTTTCAACATGTGATATGGCCTAGAAGCAAGCATGTTTCAGTTTGCATGTTCAGGCATGTAACAGCTAGTTATGCACATGCAATTTGGCATCTATAAAACCAGCTGTCATTTGAAAATAATCAGGTTCAAATATTCAGCAAATTCTTATGGAACTCTCTTGATTTGTCTGCTTAAGAACACTTAGCATTGCAAATTTACAGGAGTAAAATTCAGTCTGGCTTCAATACCTTGCAATGTAATTAACTGAGCCTTTATTAAAAAAACATAATTTGCAAGCCAGCACACTATTAACATATTAATGCTTTGACCCTTTCTGTATGAGGCTTATGGATTCAGTTGTGCTACATCTATAGGATACTGTGACAGAAGTAGAAAAGTGAGGTAATGTAGCTCAATTACACCAATCAAAAGGTTGCTGTGTTCAAAGACAAGGATTAGTGTTAATAATTTTTCTCCAGGGAAGAAAATTCTCGATCCAGGTTCCTTTAGGGCCTGTAGATCCTTGTCTGGATGCAGAAAGGAAAGTATTCGTGTAACTAGGTCATTTCAGCTTCTTTTGTTTGGCAAGAATGGCCTATAAGATAAAACATTAAGAGATGCTTTCCAACATAATTGTTATTTTATTATCATTGGCTATGTTTACTAGAGTTATATAAATACATTTGTAAATAGAAATTGCTTAAACATTTTAAAACTCCCATAAAACCACAAAAACATTCTTCAGTATTGGTTCAAGTCTCTAAAATTACATTTATTGTTATTATATAATGGAATAATAATTATAGACAGTGCATAATGCACAGGTATTGCATTTAGCTTTCTATACTTACATACATACTATTTTAAAATTGTTTGCTATGTTGCAGTAACACAAAATAGCCCAATCTGGGACAATACATCTTAGACATACTATTCAGATTCGAAATAGGATATAAAACTGTCTGCAGTCAGTCTATAACATGAGTTTACCTCCCTTCTTCGTCATTATAATACTATTCTTAGAGAAAAGTTCAAGCAGAATATGAGATGCATGTGCAGTACTTGCAGATCCAGCAGATTAACAGATTCTGTAAATTTGGTGTCACTGATGAGTTTTAAGGAGGCTAATAAAGGGCAAAATCAGAGGGGAATGTATCCAAGTCTGATTAAGCTTAATCGGGCTGCTGTCAAAGATAGCAAAGACTCTTTTCAGGACCCCTCTAGCTCCTGCCACAACCCCAGGAGAGTGGTACCCCAGTCTGTCCATGTCCAAATATTTTTTCCCATCTGGTCTCATTAAAAAATGTACTGATACTGTTGTGATGGCTTTGCTGTTTTTCACTGGAAGCTCCCTCTTTACAGAAGGCAAATATTTGAATTGGAGCAAAATACCGTCGTACCTAATGGAAAGCAGGAAGATTGAGGTAACCTATTTATATTCTGAAACATTATTAACACTTATCTTGGATTTCTTTGAAATTTCAGGTCCAAAATTCATCCCCTGATAAGTCACTGACAAAACTGTTTCTGTGTTGGTAAGATCTTCTAATAACAAGCTACAGGAAGGGCAGTAGGAGGCAGTTTCCTGTTCTTTTATATTCACTGTGTGCCTGGCAAGTCCTAACTTCATTTATATAGGGGGGCTGGATCAGATTCAAAGGTTGCCACATATAAATAATTCCATTCTCAAGCTGACTCCCATTTCAGTTACTTTGAGTTCTTCAGGTGAATGAAGATGGCTCTAAGACTTTGAAAGAGATTGCCAAAATATGTGCTGTACTACTTCCCCATTAACAACATACAATTATTTGGGAAGAAATTTTTGTGTACTAGTATGTGTATAAAGGTAAAATAAATAATTCATTTAAAACATACTGTGCATATTGTGTATTCCTCCAGTTTTTATGTGAATATGTTATTAACATGCTTAGGCTTCTGTACAGCTTTCATTTTTCATGCCTTTTCTACATACTTCTTGTTTCCTTGTCCTTATGAAGTTTCTAGCGTCTAAATAAATTGTCACATTGAAATGTTTTGTGGGAATTAGAGCCATAAAAATTAGGTCTTTGGGGGGATGGGTTTAAATGACTTCTTAGTTTCCTAGGTGTGTGATTTTTCTCTCATTCACTATAGCTTTGTGTTAACAAGGTAGAAAAGAAACTAATATTTTTTGTTGCTTAAAGAGTAAGAATTGTGATTCCTTCTCTTATACAAAACACACAAACAAAATCAATGCTTTCCTTTTTCTTTTTTTTTTTTTTTCAGTACAAAGCTTATAAAAAGTTCATGTTTAAATCTTCCATTTTGATGAAATCAGATTTTTTTTTCCTTATTTTAACTTACTTTTCATCACAAGACAATAGTAATTGTAGATTACCGAATCTTCTGTTCTGGAGGTCAAAATAGAATTTTCCAACTTTATTGTAATGTATCATTGTATTTTTTTATGTGACACAGCCTCAGGTTAGACACATTTCCAAGAATTTGTCTCCTATGAATTCTCATCTCCTAGAAGAAATATGTAGCATCAAGTAATTTACAACAGTTCTAATAATGGTTTATCTTTCCGCAAAGTATTATGTTATTATTGATTTACACCAATGAAAAGGAGAGAAAATTCAAGCAATACTAATTGCTTATATGAAACAGAGTATGAAAATACTTGAAAGAGTGCCCAGTAATCTGACAATGATATTTACAGGGTTTTGTCTATTTGTTTTTGGTGGAATTTGTTCCATTTTGGAGTTTTGCAGATCATTTTTCATAAATCAACATTTTAATGCTATGTTAGCTGATATAAATTTTATGGTTTAATTATTGATTAGTGTACCAACTGTCTTAAATCTCTTAACTTCAGGTATTCCGGTTCCTCAGAAGAAGAAGCTGCAAGTACATAGATTTGAATTGCTAGCTTTAAATCTAATTTTAGTCTTGGGCTTTACACAGCTGTGGGCAGGGTATTGGGTCTTGTTTCCCTCTTAAAAAGGAACTCCAACACTAATTTCTGGTGTGAAAGGAAGCCATAGGAGAGCTTTATTTTCCAGTCTTTACAAGCAACATTCATCTCACCAAACATGGGTGTCTAAAATGTATTTCTGAGTTAATCAATATACTCTTCCTTTATAGTCAACAGAAGGAACAGGTATTCTGAGCAGTGCATCTCTTAGAAAGTGGGTATCTGAAATAAGCCCAGTGACTCATGCCTTAGAAGTTTTTATATCTCTCCACTGGCTGTAAATGGACTCTAGACTGACTAGTTCAGAGATAAACATCTACTCTGTTCATGCCTGATGTTGGGTGAGATAAATCCTGTTACTCCTTGTCTTACCCACAAGGATTCCAAAGTTTTTTGACTTACAAAAATGTGCTGACACATCCTGCTCTATTTTAAGTATATTTAAGAAACTGAGTGATATTTCTCCAGGTCTGTCAAAAACTATTAATAGACGTCAGCAAAGAGGATGGTTTATGTTTAGTTTCATCAGCACAGATTTGTTCTCTGCTTGAGGTAGCTCTGGGTGTTTCTGTTCAAGGCTACTCAAATGGGGTCAATGAGAAAGGAAGAAAGCAAACAAGCAAACCCTGAATCCATTTCCCCTTGTGCTTACTGAATAGGGTGTGAAAATTTCCTAATGCCATTCCAATAAAATCAATCATTTTTAGTATTCTTAAGCTCAGAAACAATTTTGCCATTTGCCTCCATGTAACACTGCATCTCTCAGCTTATTACCAGCAGTGTGAAAAAGACACAGATGCAAACTTATCAAAGATGAACCAAGACAGGATATCTCTGATCCCTTGATTCCCTTAGGGGAACTCCTTCCACTTAATGCTGTGCAAGCTAGTTATTTTCTCGAGCTCTCTGGAGGTTTCTGAAATTTATTTCCAAAGTTGTCTTTTCATAACAGTTGAACTTTTTTATACTGTTTTACATTTATTAATAAAGTAGAATTATTTTTTTAAATCTTGTGTAGATGAAATATTTCTATTCCCCTTAATATTCTCCTACTACAAGATAACTTCTTATGAGGGGTGAAAGATGCACTCAGTTTGCAAATTTTCTCCTGTTTTTCATGGAGGATAAATGTGTGCTGACTCACTGATTTGGCAGAAAGTTCAGTTAAAAATGTTCTGATTTCTGCAGTGTATAATCATACCTCCATCTCAAAGGGAATCTGGTTTCAAGAGTGCCTTTTTCAGGCATTCGTTCCATAGAAGTATAGTTTTCAAGTATGCTAACTCTTATTGATTAAAAAGACTTTCAGAGCCACATAGTAACACATCAATGGCTAAGCCAATAAAAACAAACAGCATCATAACTGATCACACACAAAGGCTGATTCTCAATGGGGTATATATCATCTTTGGTTCATTAACCTCAATGCGGCTAAATAGATTTTACATCAGTCCTAGATCTAACTTTAATGTGTGAATCTGTTAAAAAAAAAAAAAAAGGAAACATTTATTGAGAGATCAGAATTTGTAAGAGTTTTTGATGCCTGTTTCACAGAGGCTTAGTACTTCGGTATGAAGGAATTCTGTCTTTCTAAAAGATTTCTGACATTTCTTGAAACCCTAAATTCTTCAGGAGAAAAAAAACATACTCTTCACTTTTCTTAGCAGTCTTCTGTGGATCTGCCTCCATTTTGGTTTAAAGTTCTTTAGGGCTTGTGGAATTTGCTGGGCAAATAGTCCTGGAGACTGAAATGCTGTTTTGATGTATCAGAATGTAGTAACTACCCATGGTGTGAGCTTCCTCTTCTAAATTGTATTTCTAAAACCAACAGCCACAAAATAAGGAGAGAACACAGCATAAAATCTGGGCTGTACAAGGGGAAAAGAGTGTGATGCTTCAATTTTTCTGCTAGACACCTTTGTGCCTTACTTCAACATTGAGCTCTTGTCAAATCTTTGGACTATCATAGAAGCATAGACTGTGTTACAAATCTCAGTTACTTCAGTAATTTGGCCCATCTCGACTAAAATCAGACACTCACACTGAGCAGCTAACCTTGTATTTCTTTAAATTTTTTATAGTGATACACCACAGAGGAAGGTATCCCAATAGATTGTGCCTTCTACCAATGTCTTTTCCTCAGAAGTTGACTGCTTAAAATTTCTACCATGGTGTTTTGGTGTTGAATTCAAAACAAAAGTATAAATAAATGTTCCAGAAAAACCAATGAAAACAACAAACAAACAGACTTCAAACTGGAGAAGTAAATCTTAGTACTTAGCTGAAACTTTAATAGCCCTTAAAACCATCCGAAAAATAACATTGTAATGAGTTGGATGCAGCTTAAAATAAAATGACAAAGGTATTGTGGAATACTTCTTGAAAACGTTTCTTCTATTTCCTGGCCTTGGTTAAATTATCAATGACACGAACAACTGTATAAATTACGGGAGAAATTGTCTTCTTTTGTAGCTAGTCTGCTCAGGAAGAAATAATGTATTTAATCTTTTGCTTCACAGGTGGGTAATACTGGGAGAGCATTTCTGTGATGTGACTCCCTTTAATATTATGTCCACCAGTTTGTATTTTATACTTGTGATATTATTAGTGTCGGGTTTATATCTGTGTATTGAATATATCAGTGTATAGGCACAGCAATGTCAACATACATGGTATTAGCAAAGTCAGGCACAAGGTGCTTACAGGTACGTAATATGCTTACTGCGTAACATTTCAACACTTTTATTTCATATTAGTGGCCAAGGCAATACACTTCACACAATTTTTGTTTGTTCTTTATATCGACTCGCCCTGAAGAATTCAAAATATTGCAGTTAATAATTTTATGCATTTTCTGCTTGTTCTTACTTATGTGAAGTGAGGTCTAAGAGTTACTTAACTTATCCTTCAGACAGGAAATATTCTTTTCTGTCTCTGGGTACATCTAAAATTGAGGTAACCTTGCTTAGGTACAGAAATTGTCTTGTGGCAGTATAGTAAATTAGATGAAAAGCAGGATAATTGAGTGACACAGAACTACACAGTATTCCTGTCAGACAGTTTCTGGTAATCAAGCTACCTTGATATCCCTCCTGTATCCTGTACTATATAATATTCCCATGCTAGACATTATTTAGTGAATGTTAGTTGATGCGGTTCAAAACTGTGCCAAGGACCATGTTAACAACTAAGCGTTTCAGATTAAAAGAGCAATACTCAAACCTGTGTACTGGCACTATTTAGTTTGTGTAGAGAGATGCAAACATGGTAAGCTGGGCCAGTTTTCCTTTCACATGGCAGGATAGTTTCAGAAATAATAAGACTGCACTTTATGGGTCCAGGATGACTAAGGAAAGGTGAGAGCTGTAGCATGTAGAGGGCTAAATTTTAAGGAGATGCCAGCAGAAAGGCCCAATTTAGCTTAGTGGAGAACTTCCCCAGGTAAGGACACCTACAGCTCTCTTTTTACATTTGACTCCCTCCATTGCTTGATTTCCTGGTGGAGTCTGGACTATTTTGTCATCGTGACTGAATTGGCTTCCACTCAAGCTTGCATTAGTGGCCCAAAAGGAGGAAGAAAGTTGAAAGGTCTCGTATAGAGAAAATGGAAAATATTCAAACCAGCATCAACATCTACCACTAATGAAAAATATTTAAAAGCTTTCAAACAAACAAAGAAAAAAAAATCCAAAAAAAGAAAAAGAAAAAGAAAAAGAAAAAGAAAAAGAAAAAGAAAAAGAAAAAGAAAAAGAAAAAGAAAAAGAAA
>JAVJGJ010000060.1:39634159-39656801 GCA_035590215.1 Microhierax caerulescens | reverse complement strand
AAAAAGAAAAAGAAAAAGAAAAAGAAAAAGAAAAAGAAAAAGAAAAAGAAAAAGAAAAAGAAAAAAGAAAAAGAAAACCCCCAAGCCCCAAACTTTCTGCCTTGGAAATAAAATAAAACACAACATGTTGAAGAGAAAAGGAGACACAAAGTACCAACTAGCTCAGCTGTTGCCTTCTACTACTTCTGTCTGGACACCAGCATAATGAGAATAGAAGTGGATCTCTGTTACTTCTAGAGAATGACTAGTAAGTGCAACTGGGAGCTCCCCACTGAAGACACACGAGAGGGCTCGATGGCGCCTTCTGGTTAACCTAAGACCTTCCAGGGCAACAAGGACAAGTAGTGGTCATTGCAGAGTGAGTCTGCCATATTTTCAGGTGCAACTACTCTGTTTAAAATAGCCTGAGAAAGGTTGGATGGTCCAGTGGGAGTTGACCAGCAGTTCATAAGGCACTATCTACAAGTTAAGCTATATGAAGGGGTTTTTTTGCAGTACTCAGGAAGAGTTACTTAGATCACATTCTCTCTTGCATGGTGGACAGTGCCAGTTGATTCATAGGAAAGTACATGAAATCTTGCTCTAGACCATGCTTTGCTGCTTTCATTTTCTGATTATTTATTATTGCATTTTGTTAAGGGGTGGCATTAGCAGATGACTCAGGAGAGTAGTAAAGCCATATGTTCTTGTGCTTGTATTGAAACAGAGGACAGGTACTTGAGGGATCACATGCTTTTCTACTGCTGAGAGAAAAGAATGTGCACTGTGAGCACTTAAGTGTCCTGGTCAGCTACATCAGCCCTTGCAACCTCTGTGAAAATACTTTCTTCACAAGGTTAAATCATATAAGATCCAGGATGAGAACTAAGCTGACCCATAGAAAGGACTGAATACAGACTTTTTCACTTTCCATACCATTTTCCTGGCACTGAAATTCACATACATTGATATAAAACAATATTGTTTCACCCACAGGAGAGAAAAATACACTGTAGGTTGAATTGAAGGTGAAAAGCACATATAGGTAGGCACTGAGAGCAACAGCTGCAATTAAGTTATGACATATGAACAGTCACTCTAGAGAACACACTGGTATGAATGGCACAGGAAACCCAAGGACTAATCACATCCTTTTCCAAAGATGTCTCTTCCTACACTAGAAGAGTCTTTAGTACCATGCTAGGATATTATTAACTCCGGTGAGTGTCAATAGGTAGCAACAGTTTAAAGGGCTTCTCTTCGGGTTTATCTAACGTACCAGCTGATCAGACCTATCTGGTGAGGAACCTGTGTTCTGACAAAAGCTCAGCCTTGGTAAGATGGACCTTGGAGAAAAATATGTCATAAGCAAGAAATCTTAAAGGATTCCTTTTACCTAAAATATCCCCTGTAGACCATTGTCAGGAATTGTCAACACACATGTTTCTATTTTATCTTGCATTTTGTGTTGGATTCGCCTACCAACATGCTGGCCTGTCCAATACACAGGGATCATTTTCTATAGTGAGGACACATTGTCTTTCTCCTCTTAGCATCAAATCCATGCAAAACACTGAATATACCAAAATATGTTTTCTTGAGCCTCTAGTTTACCTCATTTGCAGAAATGAAGGTGCTAGACCCATAGCAATAATCTTCCTCCCACTGCAGACTCAGATTTGAACTGGTATGATGATGAGTCTTTCCTATCTGTTTCTGAGTCATTGTCAAATAGTCTCTCCACCTACAGAATGAAATGAGAAACTGTATCAATGAGGTCTAGACTGCTATCAAAATGTATGGAGCTTTCAGGTCCACAACTTTCAATTCTCTTTTTGTATCTGCAACCCATCTCAGGTTTTAGCACCCTACCTGGAAGAAGCAAAAGAGGAAGAAAGAGGGAGGAGGTTTTCTGAATCAGTGGCTTCTGTTAGCATCATTTGCACTGCTGTTTGCTTGCCATGGTAGATTGTAAATGTGGATTGGAGCCTTATCTTGATTTCTCCAGCTTCTTGGCAAACTGGAGGAAAGGGCTACGAAGCTGCAGTGGTTGCTATCACTGAAATGCAGAACACTAGGAAAGAAAATGAGAACATTTGCTCAGTAGTATGAAGTTTAGTTGTATGCTGGCTGGTGTGTGCTACAATGCATAGTACAACCATGCAAATTTTATTATGAGCAAATGAAGTATAAAATACATATGGGTGAAGAAGTCTGGACATTCAGGGGAACAAATAGAGCTCTAGTTCTTGCTTTAAGTTGTATTAGATTTGGCTGCCTGCTATGTGCACAAGTCTTGATTTTTTCTTTTTTGGGGGGGCAAATTTTCTTCTGTGGTTTTTTTTTGTTTGTTTGTTTGTTTGTTTTTAAGCCTGGTATGTATGTACAGTTTGGTCTCTTTCCTGCTTACTTGTGGAATGGAGGAACTGCCCCGGCAAGAATATTTTATCTTTCATGCCCTTAGTGTGCTGAGGAAATAATTCTCCCCCAACAGAAAAATTTCCATTCCACCTTTCAGTTTCAAGATATCTGGAAATCCTGCCCTGCTGGCAAGTTAGGAATGGCAAGCACAGATCACAAAAGATTTCCAGTAGGAAGTTTTGCTAAAATTATCTGTACCTCATTGCCTCATGTCTGACACCAAACAGATTCTTGAACAAAGGACTTAGTGAGGGTCAAAAAACCATATCCAAAGTGATTGTGTTTGAACTCAACCTAGGTGCCAAATCTTATTCTCCCATCCTAAGATGCTGATGAGTCCAAGTACTTGTCTACACTGAAAGTCTAGAGGTTGTCACAGAAGCGCATTCACACACTCACACATATCAAATGTGTTAGTTGGTAAAATTGCCAGCCAACAGAGACCGGAGCTATAAAGCAGATCTGGGCTCAGAAGCAACCTGGGAATTCATGGTCCTCCCCTTCACAGCTTGAGCAGAGAGACCAGATGTTTTCAGCCTCTGATGTGAGCCAGGGGAAGCTCGGTGGCCCACCCCCTTCAGCAAGGGTAAGGTCTCTGTGACAGGGCCGTGAGGATGGAAAAGAAGAAAATGGAAGAGCTGGCTGGGGGCGAAGAGGTGGGAGAAGCTGCTTAATGCAGGGACAAGCAGGCCAGTGTTTTTGGAAGTCTTTCAGTGTGAGTCACTTGTCTATGCCTGCTAACGAATGAATAAACTGCAACTTTTCTGTTTAAAGGGTGACTAACCAAAACTGAGTGTCTAAAAACTACTTAAAATTTAAACTTTAATGAGCACTTTAAAAATGTATTTTTATGATACCAAAACTAATATACATGTTTTTTAAGGGGAAAAAATTATAAGATGATATTCTTTATATTTATGCTGTCACTCACACTTTGACTCTGATCACTTATCTGGATAATTAAACAGTATCACTGAGGAAACAGATACCAGAAATCTGATATTAATCCATCCCTCTCAATAGTAACGCAGAGTCACTGGGGTGGAAAGCAGCCTAGTCTTCTTAATCCCCTTTTACCAACATTTCGGCATCAGCATATCTCATTTATTTTCAAAAGTGGTTCAAGACACACTATCACTGGCTTAAGTCTAATTTAGGCTTTAAATCAAAATATATTAAGAAATTCAAAAATAGTTGAGATTACCAAGATTTCTTGAGGGAATGATTCACAACCAGCTCATGTCCCTCCGACAGGAACAGGGGACAGCTAAATGATTGTTGCATGTCTGCATCACTTTAAGGTACAACACTTTCCTTTGAATTAAAAGGAGAAGGCAGGATTACAGTGGAGACCTTGAGATCCCACTGACATACTTATCAGGTATATGTTAATGATAGTCTGAGCAACTTCTACAGATATTAATTCACCTGCCAGTACTGAAGATTCCAAGGCTATTCTGTTCTCTCCCTTGTGTGCATGTGTCAGTGTTTATGCGAGCCTTGTTGTCCCCTTCAGTGCTTGTCAGAGTATTTTTGATTTTAATTTCCAGACTGTCCTATATCCCTCATTAGTCACTGATGCTCCCATAATCCCCTTGTGCATTTTGAGGTGGCTGGACTTGGACCCAGCATATATTTAACTTGACACGTACCGCAACAGTAACAGTGGTGCATAACTGTCGAAATGAGAAAGCAGCATCCTTTGCCCTTCTCCCTTCCCTGCCTCCTCAATGCAAACTCACTTGAACCAACCAACCAACCCACACCCAGAGTGAGCATCATCCTCAGCGCACGAGCACTCACACACTGCCAGCTTGATGGCATGAGTTTGGGATCTGCGCTTGGCTTGTGGTGTGAGGGAGGTCCAGTTGTCACACTCTACAGGAACCTGGTCACCTCAGCTGCAGTGCCAAGTGACTGGAGTTGATGTTAGGCACAGTGCTTCTTAAGCCCCACTAGCTACAGTCTGTGCATGCAGTTTATGCACTGCTTTCTGTCGTACCATTGCATTGGCTACTGCTGACGTTCACCTTTGCATACTGAATCTGCAATACTTCGAGCCCGTAGATGGACGACTAAATCCATTATGGCAAAAACAATAATCGAGGTTAGTGATCTACCTTAGCCTCAGGGTGATGCCTTCTAGTTGCTAAGAGTATTAAGGAGGATCTGAGAAGACATATGGGTCCATAAACCTTACCTATTACTTACAAAGTATCCAAAGAGTATATATAATGGGAATAGAGACCATGTGTAGTCACAGTGAAAGCATGGGGCCCTTGACCTTGTTTTCATGGCTCTGCCATCAGAGACAGACACACGTTTCAGCTCAGGAACCTTCAGACTGCTGCTTTCCCATGTATATTTATTAAGTATTAGTGCCACCGAGCACTGTACAGGGGGAATCTATCACTTTATAAAATAATTAGCCTGCTATTTCAATGACAAGAAGGAACGGCAGCATGTAGGCAGCAAACGAAGGTGCTGCCTTTACCTTCCTCTTAATTTTTGTATTTGTACAAATACAGGAAAATGTTTTTACAGGATAGGCCAATAGTGCCGCAGGAATTGAATTAGAGCATCCTTAATTAATATGTCAGAATATAAGAAATGATGAAAATATGTATAATTAAATTCTTGCACTAAAAACAGGATTATAAAGTGTGACTAAAATAGATCAGGGCAGCTTTTTTTGTTGTTGTTCATTTTATTTTTTACCCTATATTTTAATTTTAATTAAAAATTGTGGGTTCTGGTATCTTTGCACTGTATCTTGATTAGCTATTACATGTCTGGGCTAACAGATGGGTCACCCCCAAAATTACACACTATTTGTGAAGATGAAAAGCATTTTCCCAGTTCTGTGAGTACAGTGTTATTTTCAGGCTAATATACAGTAGTAATATCTTGGCACTGTGGCAACCTACATTGTCAATAATAAGAAACCGCTTGACACAGGTGCTTGAAAAAGCAAACATCTTACATAAATTAAATGCCTGTTTTCAACTATGTGGCTTCAATTTTCAAAAGCAGTGAGTGATTCTGAGCATTTCAGTTTTCCAGGGCTCAAAGTCAAGCATGTGCAGAGGATCTGATTTTCTAATTTTCAGTGTTTATGGACGATCCAACTTCATTAAAATGTCTAAGCTTTAAGAAAATGTCTTTTCTTCCCCTGCTGCTCAGGAGTTCTGTCAAACAGGTCACTTTGAATGTTAGGTCACACCTATGCAGCAAGTAACCTCACAGACTGTTTTACATTAGACATTTTTTACTCTGTTAATGTGTTGGTTTTGTGTGTATACTGTACTTTCTTTAGATTAAGGGAAAATATTTTACTTGAAACATTTCTTTTTGTCCCTTCTTTATGGAAGACCTTAATTCTCAAACTGTGGTGTAGAAATGCACTGTAGACTAAAAGTGATATAAAAGCTTATGAATGATGCAACTAGTCTATATAAATCAAACAGCACAGCTTCCTTAAAAAATCCCACACAGTGTTGAATCACATTAAATGCTATTTATTCAATTATTTGATATATCAATCATACAACACTTTCACTTCCTTCACCATTTGTCTTAGAAAAAGTCATCACTGCACATCCCACCTTTATTGCTCTGATCCTCAAAAGATCTCAAGATCCTGAACCCAGCCTGGATACCAGCATTATGAGGAGAAACATCCAGATCTAATGGCAAAATAAAATCCTTAAACTACATATAACGAAAAAGTGATTGTAGGAAATGGAGGTTTCTGTTCTTGCGCTTTTCTAGCATTCAGCTCTTCAAAGAGATAGCAAATATTCTATTGGTTAACATTTAACCCAAACTAATAGGTCCAATCTCACATACTCAAATAAATCATAATGTCTTTTCAATTAGTTTGCACTTTCACTTGCTGCTGTCCTGAATAATTATGAAAACAATTCACATTTCACTAGGAGATGATATGAAGTGTTATTCCTGTGATAATTACCAAGCTGCAGTTCAGTTTCCCTGGCTCCCACCAGGTCATCAGGGCACAAAAGAGGACACCATGAGAGCATTAATGAGCTCTCATTGAAGATGTTAAAAAGCTTGTATTGATCTGTTTGTCCAAGAAGGAGATATTTAAGCCTTTCTGCTGAGGGCAGGAGAGACAGAGATTCATATCACAAAGCCTTTTATCCAACCCCTTCTGTTTCTGGCTTCAATATTGCCCAGTCTCAGCATGTCTGGTTCTGGAGGTCATACTTTTAAACTTACACATATTTTTTTTCTTTTTCCCTTTCTTCCTCTGAGTTTTTTTTTTTTCCTTATAAAAAACAACAACAACACCAACCCCCCCCCCAAAGAAAAAAAAAAACACAAAAGAAAGAGAGAAGGTAATATACAATGTACACTTAACCTTTACTGCAGGGTTCCCTTTACACAGCTAGCTATTTCTGAGGACAGGCTTCAGTGCAGTAAGATCTCCCTTCTCACTATATACCACTCACACACATCTCAAGTTAAATTAAGAGCAATCTAGACAATGCAAAGACCAACTAAGTGCAAAATTTTGCTCATATTTTGAAAGTAGGTCCAATCAAATACCTTTTTGGGGAGTTCAATCAAACTTTTCTCTCTAACATTGCCATCATTTTGTTTGGGTTTTTTTTTGTGAACTCCTGCACTTGCTATTTCTAGCTGGGAGCAGAAGTGGAAGAACTTCTTGTAAGGTTGCAAAATCGCCAGTTCTTGTGGTATTTTCAGAGGAGCTTTCTTTCTGCAGGCAGGGGAGGCAAATCCTATCCTGCTTTCAACCTTCTGCATTGTTATGATATATTGCAGCTGTAAACTAGTTCTGGGTACACTTTCCTACTCATCAATTTTCTCTGCTTTCTTTTAAATGCCACAATGAACTGTCAGTGAGTATTCCCAGCCTGTCTGGCATGGAGTTTGGGATAAAAAGTCATGTAACTGTTAAAGCTAGATTTTCTTTGTTTATATTTGTCACTTGAGCCAAGTATCGTCTAGTTCAGCAAGGTTATATCTCACTTTTCGCTATATCTCATTGACATTCATCTTGTTATGAGCAGTTCAGTGAGGCCACTTGTGTGGGTCTATTGTAAATGGTTACTGAAGAGAAACATTGGGATCTCTCATGGATATTGTTAAGGAGGTGTTCAAGATGTGCTACTTTCTTAACATACAACAGGCCATTACAGCTGAAAATATCTTAGTTTTAGTTTTAAGTGTCTAGATCAATGTAATGACAGAGGCCTCAATATACATCCATGATTTTTTATGGTCTGTCTCACCTGCCAGAGTGGGCTGATATGCGTCTCAAAACCAAACCCAGGAGTCCTGCAGTTTGCCTCTCCTTATGCTGGAACAACCCAGTTTACCCCACTGAAAATAATAATCTGAATTACTGCAACTTCAACTTCACTGATCTGTGAAATAATATTTATTAGTGAACAAGATAATGTTTAATGCTAACAGACAGAAAGGCTGGTAAGGAAGAACTTCCAAGGATATCACACAGGGTCACTCTGTCCCAAGGTTGTAGTTAGGGTATAAAGTCAGAGCTCCATCCTTCCAGATTTGTTATTTCTTTTCAGCCTTAGGTCAATTGAATATCAACTCCTTTGTTTTTCTCTGCATAAGGATGTAGCTTAGATATGAAGTGTTTTACAAACAAACCAAACCAATCCAGAACAAAAACAAACCAATCCCAAAACAAAACAAACTAAACCAAATCAAAACAAACAAACAAAAAAACCCAAAAAAAAAAAAAAAAAGGAGGGGGTTGGAGTGGGGACAAAGACAGTGAAATAGACGCACAGTAAAAGACCTGGAAATTATATGTTGATAGAATAGACAATGGCAACATCATAATGTGGCAGGAGTAGGGAGGAAGAAAAAGATAAACTTTTGGACTAAGCCATGCCTATAATCTGGTGTGACAATGGTCTGACTAGCAGCCTTGCTATGTTACTGACACAGGAATTTTTGTATTAACAAGTGTGTCATGGAAACATTCAGTGACAGTTTCTTGCTCAAGAAAAAGAAAAAAAAAAAAGAGAGAGAAAGCGGTTGCACAGGTAGCACAAATAATGCCATACTCATCACCTGGTTGCAAACTAGTGCTCTGGCTGAGCATTGATTTCACAGAAACAAATGGCTGTTTAAGAGAATGTCAATGGCTTCTGCAACCATGGGGGTGAAGTGACCAACAGGCTCTTGGTGTTGAAGGAAACTCTGATGGGAAAATCTGTGTGTTATTCTAGGCAAATTTGTGGTCTGAACAAATTAACAGATGAAGAAATAAGCTTTTGTGATCTAGTTGAGCTCTTTGGTAATGGCAAGACCATTAATAGTCATCATTGTCACGTAACTTCCATGCAAGTGCAAGGATTCAGCTGGAAGGTGGGTAATTAAGAAGTTAAATTAATGTTGAAGGATATAATTTTCATGGGTATTTAGCAAATAGTTGGTAAAAACTCTTTGGGTTTTGTTGCCATTTTGTAGCCTGTAAGAAGTGTATCGCTTTGCCCTTAACTGGCCTTTTCCTTAAGCTTCTGTAACATTAATTTATGCTCCTATTAATCTAGTAGCTGCTCTAACTTGCACCACTCTCTCTGTCCCTGAGAATGCTTCAGCTAGGTAAGAGGTAGTCTCACATATGTAGTGTCAGCAGAGTCAAGCAGCTTTGCAAGTTTGGAAGCAAAAGCATTTTGTCATTTTGATATCCCTTTATCTGATTTCTTAATGAAAATAGTCTAATGTCTACAAAGTGTTCTTTTGCAAATCTTCACTTGTAAGATTAGGAATTCTGGCCTGGTTTTCTTTGAACAATTGCCTCCTGCTGAACCAGAAAAAACAGTCTGTAAACCGAATAGACTGAGTCAGTTCTCTCTGTTGAGATAATTTTCCCAAAGTCTCTTTCCAGAGAGTCACAAAGGAGAGTGAGGCAGCACAGAGGCTGCAGCACGTGGTATGTACATGTTCACTGCTGGTTTGAAGACATGGGTTTTCTGAAAACAGATTTCATATCCTATCACTGCAGAATGAATGCAGACACAAATCATGCTCCTCGTGACCTGACACAATAATCACTTTGAGGACTGAGCTCGCAAAAGAGACCATGTTCATCTCTGCCACATGTAGTGACAACTTAATAAAGATATGAGGGAAAGACTCAGGAAGAAATAAAATTGGACATGGATAGGAAGTAATGACCCTTGGAGATAATATCTCCTTGCTGACACCTTGCTCAGAGAAGAAATCCCAGCTCTGTGGTGCTCCTCAAACTTAAAGTCCCTCTGTGCACAAAGAAAAGTGTTGGTGATCCCTTGCCTTAACTCTTAGGGGACAAAGGACATCTTGTGAGTGCTGGTGACTCTGCCATAAGCTGTGCCACTGCAGTAATGAACAAGCTCTGGGCTGTCATGGGGACAGGTTGAAAAATGATTTCTAGAAACAATTAGTCTCCCTGGTTCTCCAGATGCTATGGCACATGTTCCCATACCTGTCACTACACACATCCTCTCTCACCTGTCTGGCAGGAAAAGGTTCCCCCATTGTCCATCTTACTCCATTTGCCTTAACTTGATGTCAGAGGGAGATACAGCAGTTTCCTGCTGTTGCTGCTCACCCTGTGCTGCTCCCAGGAGGACAGCATGCAGTGTGCATGCACAGGACATTACACACCAGAAGGCCCTGTGTACTGAACCACCCTGCTGGTCCTCAAAAGCAAGGCAGGTAGACATAAGGGTGTGGGAACACTCAGGAAGAGATCTGCTTTGCAAAAGGAGCACAGAAATGTCAATACTGGAACATTAGGAAGTAAAAGGAGGCTCTGCAGTAGCTGGATTGACAGCACCTTAACTGACTAACCAGAGATTGCAAGAGACACAAATGTCATATGAGACTGGAGTTTGAGAGATGACTAGGAAGTTTGCCTTACCTCTTTGCTCTGTGTGTTTGACAGGATTTCTTCCAAGAAGGTTTGAGAAAAAAACACTTCAGGAGAATGGTTTGGAAAATCAGTTTCTGACCATTTGGCCAGACACTGGACAAAGACTCTTTGCTCACACACACTTCATGACAGGGTGAAAAATAGGAGTGGCAGCCTAAATGGATGTCCCTTAGGCATGAGATGATTGCTAAATCCACACTTCTCACATCTGCCTTATGTTGCTTCTGGCCACATCAAAAATAAAACATGTGTCTGCATTCAGAGTGTGGTTCCTGAACCCCACTGATCCCATTGTCTGGGATCTGCAATAGGTAAATATTGCTCCCAGTAAGCAAAGGTAGGAAGCCTTGGTAATGCATTCTGGAAGTATTAAAAAATTCAGACTGAAGCTGGAAGTACTGGGGAGCCCATTTCTTATCATTGTGTTATAGTGTTAAGGTAAATGTGCCTTGACCAGGAAATATAAGCAGGAAATAAACAGTAGAGAAATATGGAAGAGGAGAACCGGAAGGAGGAGGAGGCAGAAGAGGGAGGTAGCCAGCAGAAGTGATTTGGTAGTGTACATCTTCCTCACAGAAAAGAAAGCTGAAAAAGCTAGAAAGGTTCTTCCTGCAAGAAAAAATGTTTTCTTCAATACAGAAAAATAAATGTCAACAAAGAAAAATGTCTTTCTTCATAGTCTACACCACCATCAGCACGAGTGAGAGACCAGTTTTATCATGAACAAAGTGAGTCTATGAAAAGGAACAACTCTGTAGCAGTCTAGATACAGATTTTACAAAGTCAAATTATTGTACTATTAGTCAAGACCTGCACAGAACTTTGAAATTACCCCAGTTAATCCTCTGTGTCTTCAAGAATATCTAGACAGCTGGTGTGTTGTGCAAGGGCCTTTGAGCAAGGTAGCATAGCTTCAGGATGAAGCTGAGGCAAACACAGACAGCTTCTGAATAAAAGCATCCACACAGGCGTCTAACACATTAAACTAATGTGTTCTTACTTAAGCCTTTTAGTGATTTACCTTATGTCTCTTGGCAAGCCCTTAACAAGAAGAGAGTAGGATCTGCACCAGCATGGAGGAGAACTGGAGTCTACTTCTCCAGTTCTAGCTACTGCAAACATTAACTTTAATCTGTTGATTGTTAAATATAAATCTCTCCCTTTCCCTGGCAGGTATCGTTTTAATAACTCCTTTACTGCCATTCCTCAAAAAAAAGATACTAGCTTTCATCACCATAGTTTTAAATTTCCGACTGAAACAAGAAGCACTGATCAAAAGTACATTCCTGTTAAGTGGGGAAGGTCAGACGTCTCTGATGGTTCAGCTGGCATATTAGTGGCTTTGACTAAGTTACTGCAGTGAGATATTACCAACAGCCTCCTGCAGGAGTCTTGGAAGGTAGAGATCTCACAGCTATTAAGAACAGGAGAAAAAATAATCATGGAGATGGAGAAGTAAGTAAAAAATAAAAAAAGTCTGAGCTATGCTGGAATAAGACACTGAAAATATGCTTAAATACTAGATAGTGAGAGTGCTATAAACTGGTAGATGCACAGAATGAGAAAGACACTGACCTTGGAGACCTGTACAGATAAACACATACTGTGGGAATGTTAATCAGACTAACTGATCCTTCACCCACCAAAGTCAAAGCTTTCTGCTGACTTCAATGAGATTTAGATTTATCCCAAAGCACCTAAGGTTGCTCCCACAGAAAGCACTGGTGCAGAATCAGGCCTGCACCAAAAAATTGGCTGTCAGTTTTCACCATCCTATTAACAGTTCTTTACAAAAAACAAGGGAAGTATAAAATCAACTGTGGAAAGGATTGCAGCAGTGACAGAAACCCTTTGTCCCCTCGGTTTTAATGTCTGTCTACTGGTCTGGTTTTTACATGATGCCTCTCTTTAAATGCATCTTGCTGTATACTTAGAGCATCAAACAGATCAAGAAGACTGGAAGGTGCCTGACATGCTTTTCTCAGGGTTCAAACTAAAACACTAACTTTGGATTTTATTTTAAATAACACCCTACTTGCTTATTTTGCTGAAGTCAGGTGGTTGGGAACTTACAAACTATATACACTCTTGCTTACTGCAAGTTGTACACTCTCATAAAAAAGGTTAACAGAGAGGCAGTCATTTCTAAGTTCTCATTTAAGTTTGAAATTAAAAGGCTTCCCACGCTCCTCCACTTTCGAGGAACTACACATAGAATCACTTCTACTCCTCAAGCTGCAAAATTAGTACTTTGGGGAATTGAGCTCTCTGCCTGACATTAATCAGTGTGTGTTTGGATTTGACCATCCTTTCAAAGGGTGATTCTTGCAGTTGTAGCAGCCTAGGTTGTACTTGACAGCTCTCCATCTGCAAATCAGCAGTAGACAAATCCACTAGGCCAAACACTGTTTTAGTGCCCCTGATCAGTTGAATAAGATCAGTTCTCTATTTTGACACAAGGAGCAAAAATATTTCCTTTAAACCTGACTACTGTTTGCTTAGTGCAAGACTGTTTAGGGCACTTTAAATAAGGTCTATCCTATCACACGCTGCCTGCCAAATCTGCAATTAGCATGTACAGTGGGACATGGTAAAAAGAAAAAAAAAAGGAAAAAAAGAGCCAAACAAGCAACCATATTGTTTTTTGCTTGCTCTCACTAACTTTCTGCCTGGCGTAAAACAGTTGCTGTTCTTCCAACTTGCCAACTACAGACAACTTCTTGCAGTGTCAATAAAGTTGAGACTGCCTGACTCAAAGGAACCAGAAAGAAAAAAGACAACTATAAAGAATTTCCATCCAGATATGTATAATCACATTGCTACTATCAGTTAGTATAGTTAGTAGTTAAAATCACAGGGTACAAGACTTAACTTGTTTCTAAAATTTTGACACATAAGAAACACAGAAAGGAGAGAAACATAAGAGCTCTGAGTATCCTCTTAGTCCAAAGCTACCGTGATGTAATTCACATGCCTTGACTGAGGCTAGCTCCTGCTAATCTTCTATTCACTGTGATCTGTAAAAAAAGGCCAAAAAAACAGTCTGGAAAGCATCAGACCTTGTCTTGTTTGCATTGGAAATAGGAAAATCAGAAATTATGTTTAAATAAAAGCAGAAATTAATTGAGTCAAAATATAGTCAGTCACGTACTTGAACACTAGTCATGTGTTATATTTTAAATTTTCTCTTTTTCCTGTTCAGTGACTTTTAACAAAAAAGAAAGTGAAGGAAAGTGTTTTTAAAACACACAGATCTAGGTTTTAAAACCAGTCGTCTAAGGCTTCAGCCACTGAGTGTTTCTTCGTTGGTTTCTTTTCTGTACTCCATGATTTGCAGTTATTATCCTTTTATTTTTAGATGTGAATGGTTATGGGTTTGGAGTGTTTGTTTTAATCAAACTTTGAAAGTGGAGCAGTTCAGTATTTTTTCAGTATTCTTTCCTCTGCTGCATCCCAAAATACCAATTGGCCAAAAAGGTTTCTCTGTCTCCTCTGGGATAGAATTTGGGGGAGGAAGATTTCAGAAATTAGCCCTAAAATAACCTGTAACTCAGTGGTTATTCACAGAAGTGGAAGAGACTTAGATTAAAATCAGTGCACCATATGAGGCACTAAGGAGATCTGAAAGTGAATCTTCAGTGTCCCAAGTGAGTTTTATAATGGAAGAATATTCTGGATTTGGGGGGCATAATGTAAAGGAGTGTGGCAGTCTTAGTGTGCTCTTATTCTTCCTTTCTATTGATGAAAAATATCTAGAAATTTTAGTTAATTTTGATGCAGCTGTTCATCACAGCTGTTTTAAATAAAACTATTTTCTACCCTTCCCTGCCTTCCCCTGGTACTTTGGGATGATGTCTTTAAAGACTGTTTATGTGACACACACAGAGAGTATTCAATTTTAGCTGGGAAAGTGTAAAAGAAAAAAATAATTGGTTCACTCTTTGCAGCATCACAACCTAGAAGTCCCTATCACTACCAGATCTCTTACTCCACTAAAATAATTTAAGCACTGTGGCGTAATGGAGGTCAGAAGCCAGTCCTCTATATGCAAAAAAAGGAATATTGGTAACTGTTCCAGGGTGCGTGGGGAGCACAATTTAATTTGCAATTGCGAGGTTATCAAGAGATCCTCAAAGAAAACACGCTGTAAAGTGTAAGTGTAAATACTAAGTCTTTACATGGAACCTGAGCTAAGTATGTTCAGATACCTGATGGTATGTTTGCACTATAAAGAACCTGGTGCATGTATGTGTTACTTTAAGACAACATTTTCCCTCTTATTAGAACTAGTGATCCCAGGAATGCCATTTCCCCTGTACCACATGGTGCACAGATATTGCAGTTTTCAGTATTTGTTGTAATCTGGGTGTCTGATTCAATTGTTTGGCTATCTTTGGAGGGTGAATGTGATAAACAGTAGGACCATAACCCAATCTTAAAAGCAATGGGAAATAAAGAACAGGCCCTGTTATAATACATTTTTGGACAGCTTTGGATGATTATTTCATAGAAAACTAGCTTCTTAACCTCCACTCCTACCCTGTCAGCTCAGGTATGTTATGGGTGACACTGTGGGTCTCTGTTTCTGTATCTACTGAGGTGAAAAAGAGCACAAGAGCAGATGTAGAAACGCTAACCCATCTCTTGTTTCCCCACGGCTGTCTGCAGCCCAGCTGTACCTCTGGCCCAAAGCATTTCTTCCCTCAGACCTGGCCAGGCCTAGCCAGGCCTCCTGAGCTGCATGGAGGAAATGGTGCTGAATGCTTCCCTTCCATGGCAGTATGTGATATGTCTTGTGGATGCCTCTGGTCTCAAGCACAGATTTCGCCCAACGCTGGGCAAGCAGCAGCTGAGTCCCAGGTGCAGAGCGAGGGGAGCACAGGGCGCTCCCTGCTGTGCCCGCCATCCCTGCCTGCCCCTGCTGAGGCTCCCCCTGTGTGCCCGAGCTGCTCTGGCCTGCAGGACACTGCAACCCAGGGTGTAGCCTCACAGCCTCTTTCCAAATTTTCCTCTTGGAAATTTATACACATTGATCCTGGTATACTTGAGGCTGACAGTTACACGTGCTGCAGAGAGGGCTTGAATGCACCCAATATATTTAATGGGTCAGCGACATGGTGCACTGTACACAGGCCATCTGCACTACGGAGATTATCTGTGTGTGCTCAGGTAGCCATCAGCATGTAATTTCAAAGGAGGAAAAAGAAAGACATCTAGCAAAAAATGACATGTAGTATCCTAATGATCCTAATAATAATAATTGTCTTGATTACAAAACATGGCAACATCAAATTCCTTCTCACAGCTTTTCTCCAGCACAGTCTTGGCAACTACAGAGAACATTTGCTACCGTTTCTCCTTTCTTTAAAGAAGAAATAAAATCACTAGGTAAAATATGGTACATGCCAAGGAACAATATTCTGATACTACCCACTTAAAAGAGAAAAAAATATTTCTGCTGTCCTCAGTTAAAAACAGGGGGGGAAAGAGAGGTGACAGGCATGTTCTCGATGAGGCATAAATGGAGGGTTTCAGGCCAGTCAGAGGCTGGGTTCACAGGATACTGTCAAAGTCCTAGATTTATGCTTGACAGCATTAGTGCCAGAACCACTATTTATGTTGCTTTAATCAGTCACACTTTTAAAATCACCTATGCTCAGCATTTATATCAATGAGGTGATAATATTGCTGTCAGGCACCAATATCGATAGTTGTGTCATAATCTAAACTCTTTTAATCTTTTCCTATGCTTGCATTAATGAATCTGCAAGACAACAGTTACTACTAAAAAAAAAAAAAAAAAAAAAGGATGGCTCTGGTTATGACAAGCAGCCATGGAGGAGGAAAAAACACAGCCCTTTTTTTTGCTCTTCGTAAACCATTTTAATTTGCCTTTAGCTTTCTCTTTTTCTGTCTGACTTTGAGGACATTGTCAGCACATCCTACTGATTTTCTCACAGGCTACTTACATCTCTGAAAATATTTTTAGGCTCTATGGCAGTGTGCAGGTAGGTAACCTCTTCCCTAAGTGGTTGGGGAGAGGGAGAGAGGGAGAAAGAGGCAGAGGGAAAAAAGAAACCTTGGTCTGATTCTGGTGTGGGGAGGCATCATTGTGATTTTTCTTTACCCTTTTTTTTTTTTTTTCTTTCCTGAGCCCACCCTTACAGCTGTCAGCCTCAGTTCTTTTTCTATTGTAAATAAAGGCTTTCTTGGGTTATAGCTTTAAGCAATTTTTTTAATTAAAATTCAATTCAAATATGAAAGTCAAAGAAACTTTCAAAGCAAAATCTACAAACTGATTCACTTGAGGGGTCTGTTTTCATTGCCATAGCTACAGATTACTATAAAGAAACTTGAACCAGACCTTTGACACCCAAGAAGGTCAAAAGTCCTTTCTGCCTGTGCTAGGACCCTTTTGACAACTTCCTGTATAATTTGACTGTTATTTGCGTGTCTGGTCACCGTTTGACCCCAAAGTCTGGAAAAAATTGAGAGGCAGCATATATCTCTGTTTCAAATGGACCTTAAAAAGGGCACTTTTAATTACATTTTGGTGAGAAACCTACATGTACAGGCTGGTGCAGGCAGCAGCTGGGGAAGCTCCTAGACTCATAGGTTAAGGATCAGCTTGCCTTACACTACCATAGTTTGGTGCATATGAGCTGCTCTGTGCTGTTATCTCCACAGCAAAAATGGATGTGTTTCACAGGTTACACAGATTTCAGAATTTACAGCACTTGCCCCAGTGCTACAAGCTAAAATTGGAAATATACTGTTCTGCGTTGAAATCTGAGTTTCATATGCTTCCAATTTAAAACTGATTGCACGTATGGGGTCTTACTGTGCATGAGGTATTTTAAAGTTTCAACCCTAGCTCTTGGTCATACCTATCCATGAGCTCCCCAGGAAGAAAACTTCACTTAATAGACAAAAGGGGTCCATAGCAATCTTGCCAGGTTTCCACACTGGCTATTTGGGGTTTGGGGCACGCTACAAGGCAAATGTGCTACACAACATAGAGCCAGCTGGCAGTTTAATGCAGCAAGATCAGGGTCTGTCAGGTTGTACCTCCTTCCTTTTCTGCCCAGCACTGAACATTGCTTTAGCACATCTGGTGAGAAAACTGGAAGCCTCCAACACCCAAAATGCAACATGCTGCAGCAATTCCCTCCCCAACAGGGTGCTGTTGCTTGTCCTGCACTCTGCATCCTGAGATGGGACTTGTCACAAGGAATCAAACACTGGTCTATCATGCTTGGCACGGTGTTTCCAAGGGTTCTTGATGCCTCAGGAGTTACAGGTATCTGAGTGGTCACACTGATGTTGGCTGTGAAGGTTTTGGGCACCCCATGGGCTGCCTCTATCAACGTGCAGGCAGCACTGTGTGAGCAGGTGGAAGGACCAGTTACCAATGAACATGGTGAGTACTGTGCAGGTAACCATCCAAACAGTGCAGATGACATGTTTCTTGCACGAATGTGAAAAGTTTGGCAAAAAACCCAACATGTAAACATTCAAAATAGCTTCAAGTTTAGGAATGTGCAGGTACTGCTTTGAGGAAAGTGATTTATTGTCTTATCATGTGAAGAGGCAGTGCTGACCCTTGTCTTTTACCTCAAGAGTGCTGTTTCTCACTATATTTGAAGTTTTGGAGCCTAAAACTGTGAAAGACATGACATAACAGACAAACCCGTTTTAGTGAGCAACGGCCTTTCCCATGTAATCTTCTGACCCCTCCACTTTCTGTAGGGAAAGCTATTTTTTTGTGCCAGAAAGCTATGCAAATTGGATGCCAAGGCTTGCCGTGTCAAGCCCCTAATGTGGTTCCTTATGGACAATATATGTGTCCGTAGAGGAGAGTGGCATTTAAACATGCAGCTAGTGGACAAAAGAAACAGCCTCATCTTCTGTTGCAGGCACCATCACATCAAGCACCCCTGGAAACATTGTGAGGGGCATGATAGATCAACTGTTTGATTCCTTGTGTCAAATCCCATCTCAGGATGTGGAGTACAAGAGAGGCAATATAACCAGCCTTCTGCTCAAAAGATAGCTAAGAATAGAAAGATATGTGTGCATAAATGAAAGAGGGAGGAAGGTGGAGAAAAATTCCAAAATAGAGCTTCTGCTCACTAGCGTTATCTATAAACCACTGTACTTAAAGCTGGTAAAATTACACGGGCGGTGGGGGGGAAGCTGTGCTTTTATGTGTTATTTTTTCATTCAGTTAATGATGCACTTCACTCAAAAATAGAGACATGCTTGAATTAATAAACAAGGACTAAGGCACTGCCTATGCATCAGTCCCAAACATGACGGCACAGAGAGCTCTGCTTCTCAGTGTTGGGGTGAGAAGTCCAGGACATTGCAGTTATATATCGTTATGTGACCTCCTCAGAGCAATAAGGCTGCAGGCAGCTTCCTAAGGCGAGCGGGAGGAACCCATCTGGAGGAGCCAAGCCTTCAGTTCACCACAGCAGGCGTGTGGCTGTACAAAAAAGGGCCAGGGAGGGCGTGAAGCCTTGACTTGGTGGGAAACATTGTGGGATAATGTGAGGGACGGGATGTTAGAGGAGTCCAAGAAATCTGGCTGTACTGTGAATGACGAGATAAAGACAGGACAAAGAGTGACAGGCTACCGCATGTTGAGGTACTCACAAGCCTCTACCAGGTGGGCTGAAACTGTGGCTGTGTGCATTGAGCTTGTACTGGTAAAGGGTGGTAACATTTCTGTTGTGAGAGGTTTAAAGTTTTTGGTTTGTTTTTTGTGTTTGTTTTTTTTTTAATTAATTATTTTTTTAAAAACTTTGAATGGAATAAAACTATCAGAGCAACTTTTCAGTGCAGCCCAGTGGGAGTGCCCCTCTATCCAGACTATGTATTAGTGGGACATGAAGGTGTTTGTAGCTCTAAATCCCCATCTGACCATTCCTTTGGGTGCAACTGGCCTCGAGCAATAAGAAAAAGGAAAAAAATTAGAGAAATGTAAATAAGGAAGGTAACTTGCCATTTGTCACTTGAAAGTCCTTATTTCACGGCCTGTTCCCTGTTCTCCTGGAATTTTGTGTCATTATCTCCTGTTAAAAGGATTCAAATGACATTATTTGCATGGAAACTCGCATACAAATGATGTCGTCTGTGCCACAAAGTTGCATTACAATGAAGGGAAAGATGACTGTGTCACATGTACGTGACATTCTTTGTGTCATTAAATTTAAAGTCAATGCTGGCAGTTATAAACCACTCACGTCTCAAGCAAATACATCACTTCTGATCTGAAATGAATATTTTAAAACGCCAACTCCAACTGCATCAAACAGCAATAACCTGCAATGTCATCTAAAAAAAAATAAAATAGAGGCAAAGATTCTAAACAAAGGTGGACTTATGGGATTGTATGATATACTGCAAAGGAAAATATTTTAATAAGCTGTAATAATCTTGAGACAAACAGAATTCATTGTTTGATGGTTAGGTCCTAGAGATATTTTAAAACCCATTCAATATCATGTATCTTTTCAGAAATGCTTACACTCCTAGACAGATTCAGGATTGTTAATTTTCAGGCAGATGAATTAATTGTAGAGCAAGTTCCACAGCACAGACCTTTCTGTGTTGTTACCATCCATTTCCTTGCTACAGTGTGATGCTGACAACAGGCCAAGCTTTTGAAAGATCTCCAAACTCTTCCACAGAGTCAAGGGCAAATGATGACAGGAAAGGCTCAAGCAGTTATCACTGTCAGAATGAATGAGAAAAGAGGAGGGACAGTAGGTGGATTAGGTAAGGTTTCATACTACTGCAATGATCAGAGCCGTGCAGCAATGAGAGCCACACAAGGAAGTACATAGACAGATCTGCTTTCTGATTGATGCATTGTTTGTGCAGGTCAGTTGTAAGGTAAGGGACAGATCGCAGTGTTTTTGCAGAAGCAGTGGTAATTGTGCCCACAGTCATCTGCACCAACCTGGCTGGTTTTAAGCATTTTTTCACTGACACAAAGAAAGGCACTGTAGCATTACCTTTAGAAAGTTATTATTTTAACAATAAGATGTGCTGTGTGGCCTCCAAAAAGTTAGGTGTGTAATTTTGAAAACTCATTTAAATGGAGAAGATCAATCATCTAAATACCTCAAAGGAGCTCAGTGTCTGGCTAAGCTGCTGTGCAGTTTAACCCCTCCCTCCACACCCTCAGTCCCATGCACACACAGGCACAAACACAAACCCCTCTGAAAGAAAAGTTTATCTGGGATGTGTAACTGTATCAGCTCAGTGAGGGATCAGGCAGAGAGGAAAATCTTTGTGCACGGGTCATTTCTTTACTCTTATTGATACCGTTTCAAATCTACCTGAAACATTCTTTGGAGAAAGTTGTGCTACCAGCCCCTTCATCTTTGGTATGGGTTTTTAATCAGAGGACATTGCTATTTCACAATGAACATGGAAAGTATTTAAAACATTTTCTAAATGGAGTGCTTTACTTCTGACAACAGCCAAAAGACCACATTAAAAGGAATTCAGTGAAATCCACTCTTTACAGCCCTCTGAGTTTGAAGCATTGGTGCACATGTGGAATATGCTAAAACACGGGTCTACCAGTTACAAAGGTTTAAGCGATGAGCTGACTTAAAAACTGAGCAAGGTCAGCACTGGCTGGTGAATCCCTGCCATACTTCAGGGACGTTTGATGGAGGTATTACTCCATCCCCAGGTGACAATGTGGGTGCCACCATCCCATCAGGTTGAAACTGAGCAGAGCCTGCACAGCTCTCATGGAAGCCAGATAGATAGGAATAAGCACAGCAATCTGATCCCAGCAGGGAAGTAAAGTGTGGCAACCAGATTAATACTCCATAGTCTGGCTCTCAGTTTAGGATTAGAGCAGTGGGGTGGGGGGCTGGACCCACAGCTCTTCCACTGCCTGCCTTTTCCCCATTCCTACACTGATCTCACTCCCCACTGCTGTCCTGCAAGCTGTCACGATGCTGGTAAGCCACACATGGGAAGGGCAAGTTTGCTGTTCTGTTGGTTGTGCATTGGGGATTGCAAATAAGCCCTTAATGCCTACTTCATTTTATATTTTAGGATATATTTCTTGTTTGTAAGAGAACAGAAAAAAAGATTAAAGGTAGGATATGACTGAAATGAAGCCTTGGGTCAAAGTCCTTTCATCCTTTTGCCCTAGTCTGTCTAACATTTTTTAAAATCCCATTCTAGCCAGGTACATTTAATTACAGAAGTGACCAGAAATAAATCAAACTAAATTAGTTTTATATATATATATATATATGTATATATATATATATAAAAAGCAAAACACAAACACAAACCACAGAATTCATTAGATTAAGACAATTGGATCTAAAAGACGCTAGAGCCCAAAGTAGGTGTATCAGTATTTTAGAGGAGTTCAATACAATCTTAATTGCTTACTTTATACAAGCAGACATTGGTGAGATATTGTGCCTGTGAAGTGACAGAAGAAATGTTTTGGCTGCTCTTTGATGTAGAGTTCAGCTGTTCTGGTTTGTAAATATAACAGAACGAAAGGATATTGTACTCAACCCACTTCAATCAAGAGAGACGCTGTGGCATCTAAACTGCCGTTCTTCCATTGCTGAAGCTGCTGCTCAGAACAAAGACATAAGGAAAGTGAGAGAGGCAGGGGGAGTGACAGGGTGGGGGAGAGAAAGAGGCTTCTGCATCCTTAATAATTAGCAAAGAACTGCAGTGTTTAGCCAGGAAATTATGGTACATATGCTGTCCACTTGTTCAGGACCCCTGTATCGTGAGAACAAGCAAACATTCATCATCCACAGATGTCCGCCAGGCCCAGGTGACTGAAAATTCAATGCACAGGCTTCTCACAATGGGTCGAATGCTAATTGAGTGGCTTGGGGAGATTAGGGTAGCCCTGGAGCTATTCTCTATCTGCAAAAGTCTCACAGACAATAGGGAAGTCAACAGAGTCTTTGTAAAGCTCTGCTTAACTGATGCTTATGAGAAAAATTAGGGCAAGTAAATAACTAAAAAAATACCACTAGTTCCTCTTTTTGTTTTACTTTCCCAGTTGTGGGCTAGCTGATTACTGCCTTTTCCTTTCCCTTCCTGAATACCTTCCAATAAATAGGAAATAGGAGTAGGGGAGAGGAGTCTGAGAACAGGTGGGAGAAGAGAAATTGTATATGAACTATATCAGGAAATCAGAATGGATGAGGAGAAGCATATTTAGCCTACTGAATACTTCAGAAATGGAAGTCGGTTTTCTTAGTGCACTGTGGGGGGGGGGGGGGGGGGGGG
>JAVJGJ010000060.1:39610479-39634059 GCA_035590215.1 Microhierax caerulescens | reverse complement strand
AAATGGAAGTCGGTTTTCTTAGGGCACTCTCCCCCCTCCCCGCCCCCCCCCCCCCCAAAAAAAAAAAATAAAAAAATAAAATGTGTTTATTTCAAGTTATTTCAAGTTAAACGAGAATCAGGACAGCTTGAGATATGGGCTTGAAATCCATGAAAGTAGCTTTTGCTCCGATGTTTGCTTTTGTCTTGTGGGCCCTTAGAAAATCTTTGTTTCTGCAAGTGTGAAACAGCTCAGATTTTCCTGATCCTAGCTCTGCAGAGGGCTTTGAGCTCTGTGGATGTATTTTCCCTTCCCCAGAACAAAGAGCTGCATCACTGGAGACCTGCTGTTAGGTGGTGGGGTGCACCAGACTTGGATTGTTTCACATCAGTCAGTTCTGACAGATCTTCTCAAGTTTATTCCCTGTGCTGAATGCTGGACTTGTAAAACTGCACTAGCCATGGTTGTGCAGACACAGGTAGCATGTGGGACATTGGACTTTCAGGTTCAAATAGCCCCCAAATCTCAAAAGAAAACTGAATCCTCTGTCTTTCACAGGGATTTGATAGGGACAGTCCGTATCTCCATAAGTGGACTAACACAGTGGTGAATCAGGCTTGAGGAATTTACTATTAATTTCACTGGGATGGTACTGGTGTGTAATTATGAGATGAGTAAGGAAGTACTGACTTCAGCCTTTTTTTCATTCATCTTCAGCATGTGTTTTAGGGAGAAGTCTGTGCATGCTAAGTGAGGCTGTGAATCTCCATCGAGCTATTGTGAGTGCTTCCTGAGGACACTGTCAGCATGCACGGAGAGTGAGAGAGCTTGTCCTACTTCCAAAGAGAAGCCTAAAGCACCTTTTTGCTCAAGCACCTTTGACTGCCCTTCAGTGTCAGGGGTACCGTAGAGAAGAAAATATAGGATAAGTCTCTAGTCAGCCATAGTTTCTTCTTTAGGGAGGCAAATCCTACAGTCCTATGGGTTTCACCCAAGTATCATTCAGGTTGAAAATTTGAAATTTAGCAAAGATGTCTTGAAACTCTGATGAGGTTAGCTGAAAAGTCTGCCAGCATCAGCTAATCTTTTTGTGGAATCTGGACCAGTTTACAGTAGGAAAAAAAGCCCCAAAAAAACCCAACAAAACAAAACAGAAAAAAAAAAAGACCCAAACAAAAAAAAAAACACCCCCAAACCCCCAAAAACAAACAGGATGAATTCCCCTTGTGTTCAATCTTCATTATGAAAGTTTTGCAGAGCTCGAGGAACTATGTATTTTATTGTTCTCTCAAACCTGCCCTTTCTAAATCACCTTATTCTGATTTAACTGCAAAAGGCATTACTATTTTGGGTTCTTCCTATGTTAAAACTGAAGCAGTAAGCTAGGGACTTTCATAAGAGACTGTACTGAAATGTCAACAAATGGCTTGCTAATCATGTTAAAAAAATACTCATTCCTTTTCTAAAATGGCATTTTTTTCAGTAAGTAAATCAGAAAGGAATGTTTATGATATAAAACATATTACTCACAACGTCTTTTAATTATCATACTTAATCATCAAGGTCAGGATGATAATTGTTTCTAAAAATTAACACCTCATTTTTCTGAGATGCTTACCAAAATACACGGTCAGAAATATGAATTACTAGTCTGGAACTCAGTTAGGAAAATGCATCTTCTGTTCACTAAACCAAATGTATACTTAAATACCATGAAGCCCTTTAAAACTAAGTACCTATTTAAGGCACAGTCTAATTAGTCCACTCACTGCCTAGTAAAAGCATACAGTACCATATGCCCTAGAATAGGGTGCCATGTGGGTGTTCAGCAATGACACATATTTGCAAGTACTTTATTATGAGATAACGCAGTGCCATTAATATATCTTAAACATGAATGTTTTTTGTAACCTATTGGAGACAACTGTGGTTGGCAGTTAACACAAACTACCATGATATCTTGGCAGCAACTGCACTTTATTTTAGAAGGATGAGCAATTCATATGGACCACCACCTTATATCATTCATGCTACCACACAGCAGCATTTTAAACATGTTCAGACTGTTGAAGACTTATCTTCTGCCTAGAGATGTGTTCTGTCTTTCTTTCTTTTTTCTTTTTCCTGGTCCCAGACCAGTCCTATTTTGGACATGGCTTTGCAGTGATGATAGCCTAGATTATAAGTAGCCGGGTGCAATGAAACTATTTATTTTCCTTAATGGAGTTCTTTACTAGGATCTCCAAACAGCAAATAGTAGATGGACTAAAGCTCTGAGATTCATTACTTTTATATCCAGGAACATTGTGATGATCTTTCTCTGTGGTCACCTAAATGTGGTTCTCTGCTAAAATGTTGCCTACAAAGCTTTCTACCAATATTTGTATCTACAAGAAGCTGCTACTTTTTTGGTTTACACATAAAATCTTATCAGTTTAGTTGTGCACAATCCAGAATGCACAGGACTTAGAACCGTAGCAAAGAATTTGTGTAAAACGCCTGTAACTTGTGTATAGACATAGAGTGTATCTTTTAAATGGATATACGGTTTTAATTCAAAGATTCCAAGCCATGGAAAGCCCAGAATTTTCTAGGTAAAAAGGGCAGTGGAATAAGGTAGTAAGTTTGGACATTAGGAAAAGGTTCTTCACTGAGAGAATGGTCAGTCACTGGAACAGGCTGCCCAGGGCAGTGGCCATGGCACCAAACCTGTCAGAGTTCAAGGACTATCTGGATGATGCTCTTAGTCATATTGGTTTAGTTTTAGGTGTTCCCGCAAGGAGCAGGGGAGGTGGACTTAATGATCCTTACAGGTCCCTTCCAATTTGAAATGTTCTATGATTCCAGTTTTTGTGTTAGATTTGGCATAATAAAGATTTATTTTCATTGATTTGTGAATTATTATTAACTTGCCTTCATTTTTTTTCCTTTTTTTTTCCCCCCCAGAGGCTTGCAACCTTCTGTGTGTTCTGATCTAGTCTTGAAAACTCTCCTCCCACAAATTCTTTAGACATCTTGCACCCTAAGCACAGATTCACTTGTGGCCTGAGACCCCACTTGTAAACTAGTGTTTTATCATTTTCCCCACCATTTACTTTGTTTTCCAGTAGATTCTATTCAATTAAGAAGATGGAATAGCACAAATAAAATGGAACCAGCATACACATTTTTAGAGATCAATACATGGCACAGCACAAAACAAACAAACAAATAAATCTTTATATGAAATAGCTTCTTACAGGAAATACCATGTATAATCTTTGGCCATATCAAAATTTCAACTCAAGTTAGATTCACTCAAAGAGCGAGCGTGTGGGAGAGAGATGACAGAGAGAGACGTTACACTTCCAGTGCTCATTTACTGCAGAAATGAATGTAGTGTAAGACTGTACATTTACAGAAAATATTAATGAAGTGAAGAGTAGGAACATGGTCTTTAAACCTGAAGCACATACTGTTTTCAAACTGAAGAGTAATAAAAGAGGTACAACACTAGAGCCCACTGATGTGCTAAAATAATGTTTTCCTGGTAAGTAAGTTAGCTTCTGTTGGTGAAAAGCCTGATGCTACACAGAGAGTGGAGTAGGAGCTGCTATGGAGAGTGCTGATGTCAGTGGAAGTCTTCGCATATATTCCCATGGGTTTGTGATCCAGGTAAAAACACAGAGAAATCAGGGATAAAATCTTAATAAAGATTTCACGTTTTCTGACTCTGAGTATGGACTTCCATGAAGTGACCCTTGATTTATATATGTGTAAGTGAGGACAACTGCTCATCTATGATGGAGCAATCACAAAGGAAAAAAACTTTCAGCTAAGGAAGATGGATATCTCCAGGACCAGGAAGGGCTGCCAGTAACTGGCTAGTTGGTCATGCTGCCACAAATAATCATTCTGATTGTGAATTTTGCTTCCATCTTTTTCTGGAGTGCTTGGAAGGATGTAATTGAAAATGCAAACCTGTGGGGCTTGTTTCTGAAATGTGAACAGCAAAACTGTGATGGAAATACCTTGCTCCTTTCAATTATGCTAGCTTTTATCCTGGTGGCTATTGTATAAGTCCTAGTTTTTAGGGTATACAAAAATAAACCACCAGTGACAGCTAGTGAGTGTGGTTTAGCTGGTAGGGCAACTGGAAAACTGGCTTTTATTCCAAGCTCTTTTACCAACACACTTGAGTGGAATAAAACACTTAATTTTCTTTGACCCCAATAGCAGTCTATAAGATAAAATCTCTTGTAAGAAAGGATTATCTTTTGTAAAGTATGTGGAAAACACCTCTCATACCATAGTTGTGATTTCAGTCAGGGTCCCTGTGTGCTCTGCTGACTGAAAACTAATTAATGGTATTGAGCTTGATATTTTCGCATTGTTTAAAGGTTAGAAATTTTCTATCCTAAACACACAGTTGAGCATTTTGGTGTCATTTTTTTTAATAAAAGTTCAGCAACGATCCTTAGGTTTTTCTCTCCCTATTTCTTAAAAAAGATTTAAAAATTGATGTAGAAAATTATAACTCGATCTAAAAAATATTCCATTGTGACAGGAGGACAGATATCAGTGTCTTTTTGTTATGTGAGTTATTGAAGTTTGACATCCTTTGAGGAATATTTTTCATAACCCACTGTTTGCTACCCTGTCTATCCAATTATTTAGAACAAGCAATCTGTCATTTTATTGTTTCCTTCCAATTATATAACTTTGGTGACAGACATGGCAGAGTATCCTCTGTAAGTAAAGTCAAATTTCACTGTGGATTCCAAGGGCTGCTGCAGAGTGTGTGTACGTGTGTACATGTGCGTGCATTGTGCGGAAATGCAGTGGAGGTGGAAATATTAAAAGAGGACAGTTGGTGAGTGTCATTTAAAAAATAACTGCTTGTACACACTGCAGCAGATCCAAAAGGGAAATAAAATGTATTATCCTGATTCTCAGTTTTCAGAAGCGGAATAGGTATAACGGGTGCTGATATTGGATGCTTTAAGGCAAGTACTGAACTGATGACCACACTCTCTCCCACTTAATCATGCAGTAGTTTCATGTATTTAGCCTAAAAAATGCCCATATTGCTGTGTAGAGAAACTATTCAGTTTTAAAGGGTGGCCATTCTGTCTCTCTGTCCATCTGAGATGCTCATCTATCAATAAAGCCAGAAAGAGGGCCAGTCCCTTGGAGGTGGTATCAATCAGACACATTTGTTAAACAGCGAGGGACAAATGGGCTCCTCAGTTCAGCACATTGCTCCCTTCAACTTCAGAAGCAGTTGCACAAGGTGCTAGGAACAAACCTCACTCTATCATTTTCATTTAGTGACTGATAAAGTCAAACTGGGATTTTTCAGACTTAGATGCTAAATTTGAAACTGGAAGCAAGTCACTAGGTTGTGCCATCTTTGTTGCTGGTGAAGGGAAAGGAAAAGCATTCGAGTGGCAGTTGGGTCCAACACCAGTTAGCTAGTCAGAAAGTAGAGAACAGCAGTGAATCTGAGAAGAAACAGCATGCAAACAGCTGCAGTGTGAGATAGAATAAGCGAGTGTCAGTGGTGTTAGATGGTAGAGCTGTATGAACACTTTCACACTCAAAGCAAAATTGTCAAGTTATCGTGTCCAATTGGGCATGGATTTCTTATTATATCACTGCAGCACCACAAGCTGTACTGGTTGCAGAGTCACAGAACCCTTAATTAAAGAAGCAGGGGAGAAAAAAGAAAATTAATAAAATTGTTGTTCTTATTCGAGATCTTTGAAGAATATTACACACTACTGTAAACCTATGCCGAACAAAACCATGTAAGCATATGCTTATGCCCCAGTGAAGTCATGCTTCAATGCTTTGTTGAAATTGGGCTTGAAAGTTTCAACCATTTAAACTAAAGCTGCTTTGATATGGTAACTTTTTTTTTTTTCTTTTTTTTTCTTCTTTTCCTTTTGTCTGAACATCCAATGTGTTTCAGAGTCAGCACTGGCCAGCCCAGTTTTTCTGTGTATCTCACAGTTACAACTTGTGAGGATGTTCAGGCTTTTGGGGACACTTCAGCAGGAACTGATAGCGTGATCTAATGATTACAGACACTTATTAGGGAGCCAACTTTTATCAACTTCACCGGGATTTTTTACAGCGCATTATCCAAACTTTATTAAAAATCAGAATCTTTTATCTAATATATGGAGATGATTTCCTTATATTTGACAGTATACTCTACCCCAGCCCACTAGTATTTCTGCTAGATGTTGCTCTTGCTTGGCCTGTGTACATGAGACATTTTCTAAAAGAGTGAGATAAACTTACTTGCAAACTGCTTACAATTTTCTGTGCACCAAATTTCTAGAAGATTGTGAGGCAGCTTTAAAAATGGTTCAGTGATTTTTTTCGACTGTTTTCAATGTCAGTTCAGTTAAACTGCCTTTCAAACAAACCACAACTGAAAACCAGCATGACTGTTTCTGGATCCATTCTCCACGAGGACCCCTATGCTTTAGGATTTCTTCTCTCTCAGTCCTTCACCATAAGTATTTCAGCATATTCAGTGCCCCTGCTTTTTTTCTTGCGGCTATTTGAGGAGGCCAGCTGGGGTCTAGATGTTGCCATCCTACTTGCAGATGAACAGCCTTTTTTATACAAGCAGATGTAGCAGCCCATTGACAAGGACCACTAGGTCAACATGCCCACAAATTGTTGCCAGATATTTATGTCATTTTACAAAATAACTAAAGCCAGCAAATAAATCACAGCTATCAAAGCAAACAGAACCCAGGAGACTCCTGTGCCCATGATG
This sequence comes from Microhierax caerulescens, assembly GCA_035590215.1. Taxonomy (NCBI): domain Eukaryota; kingdom Metazoa; phylum Chordata; class Aves; order Falconiformes; family Falconidae; genus Microhierax; species Microhierax caerulescens. The sequence goes on along the minus strand of JAVJGJ010000060.1, from coordinate 39,627,305 downwards.
GTGCCCAGACCACTAAACATTACCTTCAATGAGATGTGAGGAATGAAAAGGCAAGGAAAGTTGAGGAGCATAAGTCATGCTCGCAAAAGATGCCAAGGGAGTGATCAGAAGTTGCAGTAAGCTGTAAGAGGTACCAGCAGGAAAGGCACTGTGGGTATTACTCTGCAAAAGAGCACATTGTAAAGTCCAGTGGTTTCACAAGTTGCCAGGTGTTCTGGTATTGTTCCTCCAGCTTTTAATGCTGAAATAGAGTCCTGCACCATTAATACTAAATAATAAATGACCTGGGACAAATTTTGAACCTGGTCTAAGTCCTTTGAAGCCAATGTAGCTATGACAAGAATGATTTTTACTGGTTATTTCTTTATTATTTTTTTCCTAAAACTGATAGTTCTGCTTTTGAATCTAGTACTAAGTATAGAAACAAATTTATCACCATGTTAAGAACAGGAATAATTTATGTCTAAGCCCACATAAAAGTCATGGCTATTACAGAAAAGCTTAACACTGGCTACACTGGACTTGAGCTGTGAATAACTAGAGAACAGGACATTTCTCAGATGTCCTGGGTACTCAAATCAAAACATAATGCAAATCTCACTCTATTTAAAAGAACCCTGAGTGGAAATTCTCCATACAGCACAGATTTGCATGCTAGATGTAAATTTTCTAGGATATTTTTCCAGAAATCTGCATTTAGATAGAAGTATTTTACAAAGTCTAAACCCTAAGATTTTATATGTATCTTGGTCTTTATTTTCCATTTTCATTTCTCTGTTTGTGCTGCAGATAGGTAAAAAGAAGGAAGGTGGGGTTTATTTAGCAGTTTTGGATACAGAGAAGACAGCACAAATACCAGTGTATTAGGAAGACAGGAAAAAAAAAAAATCCTTCAAATCATGAGCCCAAATGAACTAAACTTTTGTGATCTGTCAGCCAAATAGTTGACAACTCTTCTTGAGGACCTCATTCACTGAGTCTTAAACAATCTAAACTTGGCTTTTTCTTTCATCCTCAAAAAAACCCCAAAACACAACAGTTTGAGAGATGCTTAGTTAATACACTTGTCTTTTATGTTCAAACTCCTACTATTTGTTGGTTACACTTTTACACACATTTAGAGAGCTACATAGCCTTCTGCATAACTAGACAGTCACACATTTTTGAATTCAGGAAAGAAAAATTAACCTTGGCAGTTATGTTAAAGTACTAACTCAAATCCCTTACATTAAGTTTTCCATGATATTATAAATATTTATCTTGCATTTTTATTCCAGGCCATTCTCTTTCTCCAGACACTGTATGTGTCTCTAGCCTGCTCTACTCAAGTTTCCTGTTGCCAGAGAAGCCTCAGGATTTATTTTTATTTCTGGAACTCTTTCTGTCTAGCTCTAGCTATCAATCTTTTTAGGTGCTGTGTAGCTTATGATATGACAATGATTTTGAACCCAGTTAGTGGCACAAGTGATTTGCATTGCAGCTTATATTTACGCACAGTGCAATCTATAGCAGCGTGTCAAGTATGGGTGCAGATACATGTCTCGTGTGTAGTGCCACAAAAAACACCTGACAGTCTTTAACAAACAAAATTCAGCATGTCTACTTTAGAAAGAAATGCTGTGAGTTGTCTATAAAACTAGTGGGTTAGGCTAGACTAGCAGCTATGTTCCCTGACCTCTACATACAAATAACCTTCCTGGAGACATGTCACTTCCTTGCAAAGCAAAAGATAAGTTTTCATAAAGGAAGTGGATATTCCGTAACTTCCCTCAAGAAAAAAACAAACCAACCTATTGAGTGGTTTTCTAGGTAACAAATAAGGTCCTCTTCTCTCTAAATGATTCTTACATTTCTTCTTGGAAATGAATATTCCCTTCTTGTCTTCTGGCATGCATGACTTAATGAAATAATCCATTGATATCTCTGAGCATATAAGAGCTATCTGACCAGTCCAAAGACATTATTTACATGTTAATGGTGAGGGCCCTGGGTGGGAAGAAGTTTTTAGGGATCTGTTCTGTCTTTGGTTTTGCCATAATCTCCATCTCCAACTTCACTCACTGACATCAGTTTTGCAATTCAAGTTGAACAGGGTAATTTATTCATTATAAGTCACTGTAAATCTGTATGGAATATTTTCCTGGAAAGACTAAGACTGGTTAAAGCACACATATTCTTGTATGTGTGGCAAGTGAAAACATTTTTAATAGCATTAAAGGCTCTAACCTGGAAGGTGCTAAGTATTTTCAGCAATGTGTTTTGAGCCCTCAGTTTTGAGGATGATTGACATCTTTTAGGATCAGGCCCTCATTTTTCACCTAAGAAATGAAATAACACATCAGTTTAATTTGAAGTGACTTTGCCATAAACCTATTTGTCTTTCAAAATGGGTTGGATATCAGTAGGATTAAATGTTCTGACTACAGAAAGAAATCCCCCAAATGTAAGCTTTTAAATGCCCCTTCAAACAATGATCAGATGTGGAATCTGTTTTCTGTGTGTGGCAGACTGGCAGCAACTGGACCTAGGCTTAGAGTTTCTGCCTTCACTAACAGAATTTTGTTAGTAAGTCTGCCAAAACCAGGAAATTGCTGGCAGCTTTGGTGGAAAGTAGAGAATTCAGTGGGTTTTTGTCATCCCAAAAGGTTTGCACTTATGAAGTGCTTTCTTGTATAATAAAGTCCATTTGTCTGCTGTAAGAGATTTCAACAGCTTGTCAATGTTCCACAAGAAGCAAGAAGAAATGGTTCAGTTAATGCTGTATGTAGAGGTAACAAAGGTGCTGAAATACCATGCTCTGTGTTCTTCTCTTTGTTTGGTGTATCAGGGAAATGTAGGCAGATTGAGAATGTAACTTAATTCGAGGTCAGCCACAGACATTATGTGAGGCCTCATAGAATGAACAAATGAATAATATACAAAATTAAAAACATCTATTGCTGTCTTTATAGTCTGTCTCTTTGTTTGGCACACTGTATTGTGGAAAGTGCTATAAACTACAATTTTAGAAAGTCATTTTCCATCTACAACAAAGTACATGTTATTTTATTGATACTACTTGGGAGTGGGTAGAGATTTACCTGAGAATTGGAAGGTTTAGAATCAACCTTTTTGGTAGAAAATTCTGTTCAACTCTTTTGAAAGTGGTCTGAAAAGTAGAGACAGAAGTCTGACTGCTTGCTTCAAGTTAAACTTGAAGTGGACAAAGCACTCCAATGTATAGCACCGGGACATTCTGTGCTGTTGAGTCTTTTCCAATTCGAATTTCTGTAGGTTATCAACTATGAGTCCTTGACACTCAGGTACTTGAGTAGGGTAGAATTTAATCTGACAGTTGTATGCAAACATTTAAACAGAAAGCATTGAATCATTTTGCAAAGAATGATATTGGCATATCTTAGAAAATGAGAAACCTATAAAAAGAGCCTAGGTAATAGGACATATATTTATTTTTCATGTGGAAGTGGAGTCAAACATCTCACTAAAGTTTCTAAAGAGTTCTTTGGGCTTCTGTGCCTCATGTTCATCAATATTATCAGACAAAGCTCATGTGTATAAATATTCCCAGACTTGGACTCATTGCCAATTCAAATCCCTTTATATTGCTCTTTTCCTTATGTAGATCAAATATTCCCACTGCACTCCAGCAAAGCAGCAATTTCTATTTATAGTTTCTCAATTCTATATCTGTTATAATGAATATGGATAATATATGCTCACAGAAGTTATTAATACTATTGCTATTACGTGCATAGCAATTGCATGGTCCTGCTCTCCCAGGCATTCAGATGGAAAGAACAGGAGGAAACTGTTTATGTTTCTTTACTTCATCAAAATACACCAGCATCAGGGTACCCAATGTGCTGATGCCTGGAATCCTCTGAGCTGTATGTGCAAAATCTCTCTTTTTTTCCATTGGTACACAGTGTATATCACTAGTGTTCCCATTATGTATCAGGGGCTTCTCGAACATTTCATTTTACACCTATGAATATTGACTAATAGCACTATATCAACATTGTCAAAAGCCAATCCTAATATTTGACAACATCAAAGGGAGATAGGATGTGTTTGCTCTGATGGAGCTTGCACATGAGAGATGATGTATAGAAAAAAGGAGTGGAAGAAAATAAGCCCTTGATATCAAAAGACTAACATTTAGTGGTTTTAAAAATATCTAACATTAAGTATCAGTGAAGTTGATTTAAGTGAAGTTGAATGTTCATCATAGCACATTCCTAATGTGTCTGCTTAACGGAACCGGTCTGTGATATTGTTGAGCTACTGTATGCAAAGAACAAATAGGGGTGCTTTGTTTGGGCTTTTTTTCCTCCTTTTTTTTTATTTTCCTGAAAGAGTTGCAGAAAGCTGGGCTGGATGATCTTTCTTAATGTAAGTCACTGATTAATAAAATGTGTTATAATAGGTGTGACATGCACTTTAAGACTTTCAAAGCTATGTAGTCTCCCATTAATTCAAGTGCAAATTGGAATATGGCTACATTCTGTTGAAATAAAGTGACTGAGACTTCAAGGGTCCCATTTTACTTACATTTATGAAGTTTGTGATAATTCACCACAGCAGCAAAACCTGGCAAGAACAGAGAGATTCAATTTGGTCTCTCTCTTTCTTTCTCTCTCTCCCCCCTCCCCTCCTAATGCTTAATAAATTTTCCACAAGAGATACACATACTATATTCTCAGGATTGTTAGTTTAAGAAATGTACTGCTTGCTTTTTCCTTTTATAAATTAATTACCATTGAACCTTCTACTAAATCCAGAGAAAATATTTCTGTTTGTAAAAAGGGTTTTCATACATTATGGTCTAATCCTGTATGATTTAACTGTGGTCATGATCTTTTTCTCACACTGTGGAAAACATGATTTCACTACAAAAACTTCATTTTTTTTCTGATATACTGTGTTTTTCTGGCACTATACAAGTCATTGTTTACTTCTTGCCATTGTTTTTCTTGGTCAGATAATGCTTCTGTAGGGAGAGTCATGAGGAAGGGCTCAGTTTAGTCCTGTTGAGCCTAAAAGCCTTTAATCTGCCCATTTTAGGTAATGAGTCTGTGCCACTTGTGTTTTGTTTGTCTCTAGTTGTATGTTTTCCTCATGCTTTTCTGGGTGCAATCCAATCAATGTTTAATTTCCCAAACTGGCCCAGTGAGAAGATTTATTTATTTGTGTTTGTCCTGAAAAAAATATTAATTCTCAATTTTAAAAAAATATTATTTAAAAAATTCAGCAAAAAAAAAAAAAAAAAAAAGAGCAACAGAGGAGGTTTGCTTGGGCATTTAGGCATTCAGTTGAATATGCATGTTAAGGATCTCTCCAGGTCCTGGGACCAGCTGAGATTTTGAAGTACAGAAGAGCATTAACTGAGATGGTGCAACAGCTGCACAAGATAGCTGTTGTTTATAGGGCAGTTGACTCACAAACATGAAAACAAATGTTAAGAAGGAGAAATGTGCACGAACCAGTGACCAGCTGTGGCTGTCATATCATTCCTTGAAATCAGAAAGCAAGGTAAATCCACCCATACTTTAGAGACATCATTGGATAGTGCCTAAAGTAAGTGAAAGCTTTAAAAATTGTGCCAGAGGCTGACCTTCCATAATTTTGTGCATTTAATCTAATATGTTGAGCTCATTACACTGCACCTGTCATACCTGGTATCTGTGGATCAGGGAAGTAAAAAAAGTGGTTTAAAAGAACGGTCAAGGCATTCTAATGAAAAAAGCCTCAAAGTCCTATTTTGTGGTTTTATTTATGTCCTTGCTAAAAATAAATTGCACTTACATAACACTTTCCACAGGAGAATCTCTGACACTTCACAGATTTGAACACAGCCTCCCAGAGTGCTGGTGAAATAGCAGGCAATACTCTGCCTGTTTCTGCCTGGAGTAAATGCAAACAAAGGAAGTTGCGTGCCTCTTTTTTGACAACAGAAAGCTTGTGAAATGAAGCACGAAGAAGCCCACTGAAGAGGAACTCCTTTATAATTTTAGTCAAAGTTTGGAATATTAAAAAAGGTCCTCGTATTTTCAGAAATCAAAACATTTAGACCTGGGCGTGTGAAATTTTACCAACTTTTTCAATTGACAAAATTCATGGAAGAACTGCAAGACCAGGAGTGGCACTCCAGGCTCTCACTCTCTCGCTCCAAAGGATGTGCAATCCTGCCTTTATATCAAATGTGTAAGATAAATTGGGAGAACAAGGAGATCCTGCTGGGCTATATCGTAGTGCTTTGCAGCTTCTATGGAAGGTACAGCAGAAGCAGAGGTTATGCCACTGCTGGAGAAATCAGTTTTCACAAAAAACTGTTTCATAATAAGACAGTAGACTGGAACAGAGCAAAATGTCAAAGCCTTCTTCATTTTGCTAGGAATACTTTAAGCATCCTGTAAGCAATTATTTTCTTTGGTGGGTAGATATGTAATTGTACTGTATGGTTTTTAAGCAAGAAGTCTAAATAAACCCACATTAAAAGGAAAAAGTCTTTTTTAGTGGTTATGAAAATAAACTGTTAAGCACCCAGCAGTGAAAGGGTCAAAATAGTTGTATTAACCGAACTCTCCTGAGGACATATGGTGTTTACATATACGTTTAAAATAATATTCCTGGCTAGTCAAGCTTTCCCTCAGGATAATGCAATTACAACAGTAACAGAGGATTAATTAAAGACTCTCCCATAGGTGTTGCTAGAGATCTTGAATCGACCAAAGGGGGATACATTACCAGCTCAGCACAGAGGTGAACAGACCAGAGCTGTTCAAAATAATTAGTTAGGCACAAGGGCAGGGTTGAGCTTTTTGCCTCATTTATCTGATTTTGATTAATACTATTTTTTTTACTTTTTTTTTTTTTTTTGTGCAGGAGAGTCATATTGGTTCCCATTTATGTATGAGAAATGAATAAGGAAGATCAAGCTTCAGAATAAAGAAATCAATAGCAAATAAATTTATTCTGGTCCGGTGTCAAGTAGATTATAATTTCCTTTTATTTTTTTTTTTTTTTTCTTTGACATCTGGTTTAAATGCTTGGTGCCAAGGGGTAATTTTTCTGCTGCGAAGGGAACAACAGTCCTGCTCATGCACAATGCATGGAGTGATGCAGATGCATGACAAGGAACAACATGACATGAGAAAGTATTAGAGCTGGAGGCTCACATCCCCATTTTTTGCCTTCAGAATCATCCCTGCATATACTTGCAAAGTCCTTATAGAAGCTGAGTCATAGTTCTCACTTTTGCAAGGCCAAAATTTTATTTTATTTTTTTTTACAATGATAAAGTTGAAAAAAATAAGGTATTATCTCTCTCCAAATGTATTTTTAAGACAGAAAAATTATAACAATCCAGAATGTGGGGGTTTTTTTGCATAAATGGTTATTTTGTTATGTCTGTGTCTTGGGGTTTTGGTTCTGGATGGACATCTCATGCAACAAAAAAGGCAGTGTGCAAAATTTAAATGAAGTGTACAAAGGTCTGCATTAGAAATGAGTGAACACCTGTCTCAAATGAGGTGTACTGGGGAGATTTGGGCTAGATCCTTCATGCATCATAACCTGTCAGCAGACTGATTGTGAGCTGTAAAGCTAATCTTAAAGTTTTTGGGGTTCTTCTGAGCATATATGCCCTGAGGTGTGTTAAGTCTGCCTCCCATTCAGATATTTATCTTTTCCATATAAAAACTGTACAACAAACTCAAAAGAGAAGACTGAAATAAAGCACACAATTGTTTATTTAGAACGTGTATGAAAAAAAAAGAAGATATATCTCATGAAGAAAGTGGTGATGTCTTCATAGTGAATGCTTTATTCTCAAATCAAGGACATAAAGTCGGATTCTCATATGCTGCATATTATACAAATTAACCCTATCTAAGGATCTGACCTATTTTAAAGTTGTGGGCAATTTCTTTTGTCTGCCTGGACTTATTTTGTCATAAGCAACGAATTTGTCTGAAAGTGGTAAAGTAAGAAGAAATGAAACAGAATTTGTTATATACATATCTGCTGTTTATTTTCTTTGAGATATTGTAAATATGAAGTATATAATAATAGAAATTATTCCACTTAGTTAGCCATAAATGTGAGGAAACTCTATGATGTTCCAAACTTTCTTAATGAGTAGGGAGACTGTAACTTTTAATTCCTGAAGTAGAATGAAGGAAAAAAAAAAATAAATTCTAAGATGATATAAGAATATTTTTCTAATAAACTCAAAATTTCAGAAGAGTTGTATTGGTTTAAGGGAGAAGTTAGGTTTATTTGTGAAGGAAGCCTTAGGAAAGTGTTGCCTGTTTCACTGCATGAAAAACCTACCCTTTATTGATACCGTGGCAGGTTTAGTAAAGAGTATTCAGGAGAATACTGCAAGGAAAAAAACAAAGAACTTGCCAAGAAAAACATTAACTCAATATCTACTGTACCTATAATTTTCAAAGACAACGGTTAGTAATATGACCCTGGTAGATTGTTATGTGCCATCACGTTTCAAGATTGCCCCTTGATAAAAGAGATACTCTTCACTGAGAATTTGAAATCATGTGTGTTCATATAAATGTACTTTTTAACTGATCTAAGAGAGTACAGTATCCTAAAAGGACACAGTTGTGTCCCACTGATGGAGCAGTGGTTTGTGCACATTTCTGGACCTGTGCAAACAGCACATTTGCATGCCATGTCTGTGCCTCAGAGGTTTTCTTACAGCTCTGTTTCAGATCTTTTCTTTGTCCTGTACATTTACACATACCTATCAGTGCCTCCAGGACTGATTGCACTGTTCAATATGTGAGCAGTGTGCCTTGCAGTTTTGACCTGCCTGCCAATATCAGAAGCACACTGCAGACGTGCATTTGTGGGGAGGTTTCATTGCTCACATACGAACTGTATGACTGCAGAAGACGTGCATAAAGCTGTGCATGTGCTTGTTTTGATACAGGTGGGACAGTGCAGGCGGGTAAAATCTTTCTCTTTCTCTTTTCCATAAAGTCTTGCGTTTCTTTTAGTTCCATAAGTAGACCCTTGTGGGTACGGTAGGTTCCAATGTTATAGCCGCTGGAGGTCCCTGTGGTAGCTGTCACTAGATGGTGCTAGCTGTATAAGAGAGGGGTCCCCCTCTGTTCCATCTCCGGTTCAGATCTCGCTCTGTCAAGGACCACGAGTGCTTTGGCTCAGTGCAAGAGATGTTTGCACTAAGTCCTGGGAATCCAGAGTAGATGCTTTGTCCCTAAAGGTTAATGGTTCAATAGGGACTAATTAGAGAGTTGCCAGATGTTTTTATTTACATTGCAGGTGTATGTGGACTTTTTAAGAACCTCTTGTTCTTAAAAAATTAAGGAGACCTCTTGTTCTGGTAGTATTTTCAAGGGAGTTTAATATAAGCACGTGACCACTAGTTTTATTTTGGCACTGTCACCTTTGCCCAGAAGATTTGTCCTTTATCAAGTCTGCTAGAAATAATCTTTCTCACGAATACAATGAGCTCCTATGTTCCTGTTCAAAAACCAGCCTGGCAGAGGACTGAGGGGTGGGACTGAGAGTGACTGGCTGTAGGACAGGTGGAAAAGGCAGCACTGCATCTCAGAGCAGCGGGCTTTGCCCAATACTCTGTGCAGCTGCTTGGAGCTAATTTAGGTGGTTCCTTTGAGTCCTAGTAAATATGGAAGCAGGTCTTAGAAAAGGGTCTTTTCCTCAGGGTATGTGGAGTAGGCTCTGGACTAAAGATGGTAGAAAGCATATGGAGGGTGGAAGAGGAAAATGAGTACAAGGACTACTTAAGAAACAGCACAAATTTTGTTTTCCCTGCTGTGGGTTTTCTTCACTGTTTTTAATAGTACCCCTCTGAAAGACAAAACACCTTCCTGAGACCGAGTGAGCCTTCATGTCCTTGTCCTCAGGAAGAGTTTATCTGAAGTGAGCAACAGTCAAAGACATCAGGTTTTCACCCTTAGCAATAAAAGCCTTTCCCTTCTGGTGAAAGCAGGGCATGTTGTTCTCAAATAGGGAGAGATGCTAAGTGCAGTGACAATTGTTTCCCAGGGAGAATGATTCGGCAGGAAGCCAGTATTTAATCACACAGCCACATCACATCATTACAGAGCGTCACTCAGTGCACCCACTTGATGCAGTGCACCGCACCTCTGTAGCATAATTCTGGCTCCCTGCCAACAATTTAGAGAAAACTGCTATCAGCTTTGATAATTGCTTCCCTTGATGAAACAACCCAACAAAATGGTAGGGCCAGAATGGGAACAAAAGGGAGAGTTATGAGACCACAAAGTTCCCAGACTTCCAAGTTGCACCTATTAGCCAGCAATTAAATTACTGGCCAACTTCAAAAGTCCACCACAATTGGCACTAATTGTCAGCCTTGCTGGCAGTCTTCTCCAAAAGACCAGGGATTAAATGCATGTGAAGATGAAGCAGCTCACTCTACCCCTAAAATGATGCCCTTGGGCAATATTTGACCATTCTGCACACATGCTGTAGCTGAGCTGATGACTTAGCATAGCACAGGACTATAGATACATGTTTACGTTATCACTACAAAAACATGGTCAGTCATACATGGAAAGAAAAGACTAGAATGTTTAAGACACTGTGTGCTCTCCTACGGGTGATCTACATCATTTGACACGAGTCAGCAATGTGCCCTGGCCACAAAGAAGACTAAAGGTTTCCTGGGCTGCATTAAACAAAGTATATCCAGCAGGTCAGGGGAGGTGATCCTTCTCCTCTACCGAGCACTGGTGAGTCCATACCTGGAGCACTGAGTCCAGTTCTGGGCTTCCCAGTGTGAGAGGGATATCTCCAGTAAAAGACTAGACATGGAGCTACTAGAGAGAGTGCAGTAAAGGGCCATGAAGATGATTAAGGGACCAGAGCATCTCTCACAAGGGAAGGATGAGAGAGCTAGGACTGTTCAGCCTGGAGCAGAGAAGGCTCAGGGAAGATCTTTTCAATGTGTACAAATATCTGAAGAGAGGGTGTAAAGGGAATGCAGTCAGGCTCTTTTCAGTGGTTCCCAGGACCAGAGGCAATGGGCACAAACTGAAACACAGGATTTTCCATCTGAACATCAGGAAACATTTTTTCACATGAGTATGATCAAGCACTGGCACAGATTGCACCAAGAAGTTGTGGCATCTCCATCCTTGGAGATATTCAAAAGCCGTCTGGACATGGTCCTGGAGAACCAGCTCTAGGTGGCCCTACTTGACCAGGAGGGTTTGACAAGGTAACCTCCAAATGTCCTTTCCAACATCAACTGTTCTGCAATACTGTGATTCTGTGACACTCGTGGTACAATAGTCACAAGTATGAAATAAAAGACAGAAACCTTGACTGAAATAGGTGAATAACCCAGTTGTAAAACCACAGTTCCATTTCTTTGTCCTACCTGACTAAATCTAAGTACATGCAGTTAAGTGTATAAGAGCACGTATCGATTCAAGCTAAAGTCTGAACATCGTTTATTAGGACTGCTGTTCTATCTACAACAGTGGTGAGTAGAGGACACACAGGAAAGAAAAAACAGAACAGGGTTTGTACAGAGGAATCCTCCCCCAGATATTTCTGCCCAGCTTCTTGCAAACATAATCTGAGGAATTTCATGAGCCTGGGCTTGCATCTGCCCCACTGAGCTTAATAGACACCAACAGTCCTACCACAGATAAATGTCTATTCTGTTCTTAACTGCATTTTTACTTTTAGCTATCTTTACTTGATATGACAATGAGTTTCACAATTTAATTATTGTGCTGTGTGAAAACAAACTTTCCCTTTTGTGCATTTTAAGCCTTCAGGCTGAGAGGTTCCTTGGTTCCTTGTAGCATTCTCATTCATATCAAAAAGAACAAACATGACTCAGCTCCATGTGGTTTGGGATCTTTCTGTGTTTTAATCACCTGCATATAGCATCACTGTTGTCAGCCTAGGTGTCAACAGAGATAACCCTGCAGTAGCCCTTCAGGTGGCCTAATGCAGTACCCCATTGTCCTTGTCCTGAGCAATGTGCAAACATGGAACAGTCAGATTCTCCAGCCCCACCTCTCCCCCCAGATCTTGCAGTCTAAATATAAGACACAGTAAAACAGACTGATAGATGGAAACGTGGAAAACAACAGCCCAGGGTGAGTCAGCATGATTGACAGCATGCCCACCTATTTTTCCTGGATGTTACTGTTTTTTTCAGGACAAGCCCAGAACCATGAATGCAAATTCTCTGAGGTAAAATCATTTCCGCCCACCTTTCAATATTCCTGTGAAGAAACAAAACAAAACAAAACAAAACATCTCACCTTGCATTCCTGATGTATTGCCTCTAGGCTCACACTTCTTTGGTGCCAGATTTGGAGGGAACCAGCAATTTCACTGCTGTTGTGGTTGAAGGGCAACAATAGTATAATCCTAAGGAATTCTGCTTTGGATTCAAGCAGGCATCTACATGGCCAAAAAGATGTGCACCACCGCCTTCTGCTCCCTAAAGGCTGACATACCAGTTTGAAAAGTGGATACACATACAGCAGAGTTTGAGCCAGACACAAAATGAATCATCTTCTTTGCCAATGCAATAAAATGACCTCTGTCAAGCCTGGACACTCACAACCATGTCCTATTTTAGATTACATAAGCAGTTTGTAGAAATGGGCATGAACATCTATCTAGAACTAAGACTTTTCCAGACTTCAGTATATTGGTGTATATTTAACTGGGCTTTCATTCAGTCCTGCCTTAACACATCACAACTTTTAGTTTTGCAGCACAGTGGACTGCATGTACTCAAAATGCCTGAAAGAATAATATAGGGAAAAGAACTTCCATCAGTTCAATATCCTTTTTGTTCCTTTTCTTCCAAGGAAGAATGCAATTGCCAGACAGAAAGAAGCAGTCTTGACAAAGGAGTGTAAATGTCCTAATGTTAGTTTTGCTTAAAATAAAGCCTGCGGTATTGTTTTATGACTGTGTTTGTATAATATATGACTTTCCATAGGAGACAGTCCTAACCATTACCTGTTTATCTATTTAAAGCAGGGTACTCTGTTATTCATTACACGCAAACAATATGTGAATACACTGGCATATTTATTGTTAAGGTCAATACAATGATAGGATTGATCCTCTTTTCTTTGTTGCTTAGGAAAGAAAATCAAATACTTACAAAGCCTGGGTTAATTTTTTTCTTTGCTTCTGACACCAGCGGGATATGCTTTAAGTATGTATTCTCTAGTGGGCCAGGCCGTCAAATACATAAATTACATTAGGGCAAGGAAGACAGTATCAGGGTCTGATTTCATACAGATCTCAACATGATTCTCAATTTGTAAAGCTAATCAACCACTTTCCTTAGATGTCTTTACTACAGAAATGCTTGTCTAACCAGCAACTTTCAAACCTAATTAGCCAGTGTGCCCTTCCAGTTACCATTCAGTGATAACCTGTGAGATGTTTTTGGTGCCTTTAGAAACAGATATATATATATATAAATTATAGACATTCTTTTACATGTTTATAGGGTATTTCCTAGGAAAATATCTAAGAATCATTCTTAAGTAAATGTTTTAATTTATGAATGTGATCTTATGTGTATACACCTTCCTAATGCAGCCTGATGCTTTCATATTTTGTATAGCCTTTGCAAAGCAAAGTATGCTGGGGACCCTATAGTGCATAAATGATGATCTTAAGTACCAAGAGCACAATTCTTCAACTTCTTGATCGCCGCCACTTAAAATAAAATGTATATGCCCAAGGGATAGATGTAATATCATAAATTATCAGGACAGTCCAGCTGGTTGGATTCTTTTTCCTAATGATTTGAAAAGATCATCTACTGATTTGATCAGTCTCTGAAAGGCCCTGCTAGAATACATCTCAGTCCATGCCTTCAGTAGCCCTTTTCTCCTACATTTGGAGCATGCACGATTTCCCCTTAACGTCAATGGAAATTAGAGTGTTTGCCATCTGGCAGCAAGTGCAAACCACCACTGTTGAATTAGATGGGAATAGAAAGTGCACCAGTCCTTATATTTCTGGAAAATTCTGACATCATATGCTGGCATCTCCTGCTCCCACAATTAGCAATGATAGGATGAGGGAAGTGAATGAGCTCACAAGAAGTAATAGCCTGTAGGAGCCCTTCAGTAGCTTCTTGTGCAGCCATACATGGAACAACCTTATTGCCATCAGGATGAAGAATTTGTACTGATATACTAAGGGAGGCCAGAGTTACAGATTTCTCAGGGAAATCCAAAGTAATTTGATTTGATAAAATATATTTGGCCTGCCCCAGACAGGCTTTATGCATACTCTTTATTGCCTGCTATAAATATCTGTCTTCTGCCCTGCCCCAGGGGAATGGCAAGTTAGGAAGAAGCAAAAGCTTTTCTCTAAAGGCTCTGTCTTCTCCTACCAGCAGGTGCTGTTGCTGTGCTAAACAAGGGTAACAAAGCAGGGAGCCTAGTGAAGTCTCATCCCAGTGGCTGCTGTTTCTACCACAGACTCCTCCATTTTCCAAATTTTCTTTTATCAGCATGGAAGGCAGTGATGTAAATCTGGAGAAGACACTGCTACGTAACTACATATAGGTACTTGGGATTTGGCTTAAAGTGACCAGCATACAGAAGACATAGATGAGGCCATGAGTCTGATCAACCTCATTTGAGTTTTTCTGTTCTCATTATAGTCTTTGCAATTATTGTTCGTTTTGCCTAATGTCTTCCATCTGTACTCATATTAGCACTTGATTCTAAATTATTGTGTTGCACTTACCACTAATAGATATCAGGTGGACCTTCATCCTTTGCATCATTTTATATAGTCCCTTCTGTATCTGAGACTTGGACATTTGTTGAGCTGTACTGGTGTCAATTAAAAATCTGACTTTAAATTTGTTTGGTTAAGATAGTACAGAAGGCTCTGTGTGGACACTCATATTTTGGATTATTTGTGAGTCACTTAAAATAGGCTTAAACCAAACCAGCTAAAACAGAAGGATGTCCAAATGGAGGTTGGCACCAGTTTAATTAAACTGCAGCAACTATGTATATAAACAAGGCTTAAATCTACAGACTGTAAATTACTTTTGACTGTAACATTACTCATTTCATTTTACAGCATCACAGGAGAAGTTCAGTTGCTCTTGTGTTAAGCCAAAATGTGGATCACTCACTCCACAGTCGATTTTGATGAGCCCCATATGGATGCACATAGAACCTACACTAAACAGAGGAAATACCAGAGCACTGTCATTAAGTAACCTTGAATATATGACAGAACAGTTTCTTATGTAAAGCACTGGTGAAAATTCAATTGCTTCTAGCCACTCAAGTACACTGTTTTGTAGAATAAGTATGCACTGAATCTATCTTGTCGTCTTTAATGTTGATTGATTATTCATGAAAACTTAGTGTTATTAAAAATATTACAAATATGTTTTTGTAAGTGTGTTTCCTACTCATCTGATCAAATATTTGTTTTATCTCTCGAATCTGTGACTATTATGTGAACTCATTGCCAGTCAAATATTCCCTGTAGCAGTGGTCAGGTGTCATATGAAAGTTAAGCAAAAAAGCTCTAATTTTCATTCTTAACTTTAGTAATACAATATTCTATTAATTACAGACACTGTGGCCTTGCAATGTGAGATTAATGACAGCCTGGTGTGCCAGGCAAACCTGAATTTCCATATGTTTCTTTCTTACAGTGCATCACAAATTGAAGTCGTGGAAACGAGCTGTCTTATTCAGCAGAGTGTATTGAATTTAATAGAAACACATACACAGTGAAAGTTAAACAAGTTCTTAAGTATCTCACTGAAATAGTGCTTCTGGACTGGCAAGCAGAATAATTTTCTTTCATTCTTTCATCCTTCCCTTTTTCCTTCCTCCCTTCCTCCCTTCTTTCCAGTAGTTTTTCCATGAAGCTTCTCATATTAATTTTTAAGAATATCGGAAGCAATAGTATTGATGTCATCTTCTCTGCTACATTATGCATGGAAAGAAATTTATGGAAAATAGAGTATATTGCCTAATTCAAATTTCAGCTACAGCACTAAGCAATGCCCTGGATTTTGTCTGGTACTGTCCTGTACCACTTAACTGATAGAATTGGTACTTAGAAACTCTTTTTGTTAAGCTTGATCTTGCCTTACGTATTCAAAGAGGTGCCTTATACAAATTCTATCCTTTGTGCACAGAGCGTTAATGCACATAAAAGTGAAGGGGAAAGTGATTTGGCTCCGTAGGTTTTTATCAATGGTTTTTACAAAAGGTTCCTATTCCTCCAATTCTGTTTCCCAAGAAAGTAGATATGTAGGATGAAAAAGGCCTGGAATATTCCTATTGCACCCTGGCCATGGAGTAATTTGATTTAGTTTCAATCCTGTCATGCCTAAAGGCAAATTCTTTTTTCCAAAAGAAAGGAATAAGACTATAAAAACTCATAGAATTGTAGAATCCTAGATTCATAGAATGGTTTGGGTTGGAAGGGACTTTAAAGATCACCTTTAAAGGGACATCTTCCAGTAGACCAGGTTGCTCAAAGGCCTGTCTAACCTGACCAACCTTAAAACTGTATATTAATATCAGGGTTCCGTTGCATTCCATTGCATTTTTGGTGTTTTGGGGCTTTTTTTTTGGAGTAGGGGCTGGTGGGGTGGTGGGTGGTGGTGGTTTCCCTGTTTTCACTTCTGGTTGTTACTCAGACTCAATTTAGCATGATGTTTAATAATGTTTAATGATGTTTAATAATTTGTCATTATATTTAATTGATGTAAGTATTCATGAGTTCAAGGCCAGGCATTTGCTGTAGTA
>JAVJGJ010000060.1:39588635-39609117 GCA_035590215.1 Microhierax caerulescens | reverse complement strand
CTAGAAACACCAAGCAGCGGATAGCAGAACAAAGTTAAACTGCTATCCACGCTTACAGAAGTGTTTGAGTGAATGGTATCCTGCATTTTTGAGTCCGTCCTGTGTGTCTGATTGGGACTTATCCCAACCAAGAGATTTCTTCAGTGGCTATTGGTGAATCACTTTATTTAATTTTCACCACCTGCAAAATAAAGCTACTGACAGATGTCAAGGATGAATTAGCTATGGCAAATTATGGCATTAACTCATAATCCACAAAATTAGGAAGTGGGCAGAGAGGGGAGCAGGAGAGTCGGAGTAGTAGGACCTCCTGCAGCCACGGTGCTTGTGGCAGGCACGACGCACTGACACACTGCAAGGGCACAGCTGCCACGCAACTGCTGGGAGCAGGACTGTATGTGTGCCAGCTCTGCTGGTCAGGGCCCATTGCTGCTTCCAGAATGGGCTAGCATTGGCAGCCAGGCAAAACCAGCAGCTTTTCGTGTCCATCTAACTGGTCTGCCTGGTCCTCATCTGTGTTCACAAGGTGAAAAAGACCTACATTGTGCCCTTGTCCTACTGTCTCGCAGACTAGCCTCTGCTCTTTAGAAAGCAATGAAGAGGAAAAAGTTGTCACCGGTGGCTTCATGTATTTTATGATTGGTAGGAGGAAGGAGAGTAGATCTCTGACTTCTCTTCAACTTTGTTTATTTAGATTGGGTACACAATAAACCATTCTGCTCACGTCAGGATGTTATTTTTCTCTATGGAGGCTGTCTTACAGTGCAGCCCTGCTTAGATAAGTTGCTCACATAATAATAGGCGATGAACTGGCAATGCAATGACATTCACTAACCAAAGCTCTCTCATTTCAGTACTCCAAGGGGTAGCCAATTCTAAGAACAGCCCTGCCTGTCAAACGTCCATTCCCTGGAATTGCTGCTTTTTTTAAAAACATATGCCCAGAATGAACCAAGTTAAATACAAACATATAGCAGGGAGTCCAATTTTACTGTGGGAACACATCATTCTTGTTTTACCATTATTTACATAGCATTTTCAATGCTAGCTACACATAAACTGGTGCAGCACTAAAAAACAAGGTTTTTGTGCTAGTCATCTTCAAAAAGAGAAAAGCTAAAGCATTAAACAAGCAGACTAGGGTACTTTTATCTGGTTTGTAAAAAAAAAAAAAAAATATTCTATGGGCTTTTCACAAATCTCACTTGAGAATGCAGCATTTATCTACCAAACAAGTATTTAATAAACAGGACATGTTATACTTCTCTCTATTCCTATCTATATAACTACAATTAATTTGTGGTCTTGTCTGTCCTTTGATGCACAAATATCTGATTACCTACAGATACAACTCTTCTAGCTATTTCTGAGAATATGTCCTTCACGTATAAGCTGTCAATTGTACATACTGTTACCTTGACAGAGCTACAAAGTGTAAGCGGATTCCCTGAAATTAAGAAAGTTATAATGAATAATGAATCACACTGATTTTTTCATTTGCTGCTGAGGTAGCCATTTTCACTATTTTTCTTGGCTATCTGAAGCCAAGAATAAATATCTATTTATTGATATAAATAACAATCTTAAATAATAATAGTAATAAAAAATAATCCAAGTTTCTTCAAGGCTGGTGATTCTTGTGAGATTTCTAGTAGGGTTTGGTATTATATTGTATTTGTGAAACAGTACTGTATTTTAAAGTCTTTGTTAACCTATTTAATGACTGGGATGGGTGCTGTCCTCAACAACTGGCAGAATTCTCAGTGAACACATTTGTGTCTGAATTATATTATACTCAGTTAAGTTTCCTTTAGAAGTGTGATCCAGCACCAATTATAACTAATGAGAAGGTTTCCAACTATAAAAGATTTAGGCATCTGATGGAGAAAAAAAGAAAAGAAAAAACAAAAATGAAAAATTCCCCCTGAAAACAAACAAAACAAAAAAAAAAAAAAAGGAAAAGGGAAGGGAAGGAAAGGAAAGGAAAGGGAAAAGGCAAGGCAAGAAAAGAAAAAGAAAGAAAAGAAAAGAAAAAAAATAAAAAAAAGAAAAAGAAAAAGAAAAGAAAAGAAAAGAAAAGAAAAGAAAAGAAAAGAATAACATATGATGAATCATACACTAAAAATTACTGAACCCAAATGGAAAGTAGTTCTAGAACAACCATTTTTAGTAAAGTGGGAAGATTATTCATCCAAGCTACTGGCGGAAACAAACTAAATAAAGATCCCACAGGTAGAAATTAGGTATGTTCAGTGAGCAGTTGCAAAAGGTCTTTTTTATCAAATCTTTTATTTGATAATACTACACAATAATTTTGGCTATGCTCTTATGGGAACTTTAGCTGTCTTTAATCAAGTAACAGAAAATCCTACCTGTTAAACATTGAATGAATAAAGGAAAACAAAGCATGAATCATTTAGTAATTTTTAATTATTTAATAATAATACAACAACACTGAGCCCCCTCAAAAGAATATTGATCTCCCTCCTTTGCCATGTCATAGTGACCTCAATAAATATATTCATTTTTTGTGCTTGTAATTGCTTACAGACCTGCTTAACTCCTTGCAGAATGAAAAGCTGTATTAAAGACAATCCACTGAAGGCAATAGGACTCATTGTCTTGACTTGATCATACTGATCATACTGATCAAGTCAAGCATGAATCTAAGCTTTTCCAGGTTCAGAGTCGAAAATTGTACTTAGTTCTGAGCTGGCATTGGATGGTGGGAGTTAAGAGACTACAATGCTGTCAGCTTTATTTAATTAAAAACAAAGACTACATGTTCACTGAATAATAAAAAAGATCAGCAATATTTACATGCTTTGCTTTCTGTCTCAAAGCTGAATATATCTGAACTGTAAAAGTGTAAATGATATTTTGTATTATGTGTTTCTTTAAAAGGAAAACCCAAATTTATTCAACCTGGGGTTTGTTCTTTTTATTTTACCTTCCATACATTGGTAGTCTATACCTATAGAAAGCCACCTCAAAACTCTGGACCTGACTTTTACTTACAATAAGGCATTTTATTCCACTCTGGCACTACATAAAGACACTTCTAGTGGATGTCAATGTATTTTTTACCAGCTGTATACTAGAAAATAGGTTTTCTGAAAATAAAAATTGAGAACTCGTTTTAATTCAGTCTCACTGGCCCTTTTTAACTGATGAACTTTGGTCACTGTGAACAAATTCTGTCCTCTGCAGTGTGATTCAACATACATTTTTCTTGGTGAGTTTAAAAAGCAGTAGATTTATGACCTAGGGAAAATAATGATTGAAAAAAGTATTTAGGTGACCAATATGAGCTGTGTTTTCCTCTGCTGTCTGCTTCAGTAGCCAAAGTACTTTGGCTTACACATCTTAATATCAATCTTGAGACATCTCTAAAGCCTGGAGACCTGCACTTCTAACACTTAGCATTGAAATTTTTGGGTTGGTTTCTGGTTATCTCTTTTGGTTCTCTTTTTCACTTTAATTCTCTCTCTGGAATTAATATAAAAACCCAGTCTGTTTTTGGGGGACTGTGTTGAAACTAATTGGAAGAGTTTCTTATAAGAAACTTGCTGTGAATTCCAGGTGCTTTCTTTATAAAAAGAAACTTTGAAAAATGGGCCCCAGGCCCACCCTACACAAGAAAGCCCAACAGCAGCAATGCAGACTTCATTTTCTTAGGGACAGGGAGTACAGCAAGAGGGTTCAGTCTGCATATGCTGTCTAATATATGAGAAATCTTGGAGTCCTGATAGCCTTAATCCCTGCCACAGAAGTGTATAAAATTTCACAGTTAAGCTGCCAGAAAAGCCAAGACCACACCAGGAAAGCCGTCTGCTTACAAGAAGATACCTGCCAGGTCTTGTCTGCCAAAGCCTGGACTAATGAATGAATACACAATATCCCAATCAATCAAACTGGATTTGTCTTTGCCCCAGGTCTAGGTGAGGTCTGGTATG
This sequence comes from Microhierax caerulescens, assembly GCA_035590215.1. NCBI lineage: Eukaryota > Metazoa > Chordata > Aves > Falconiformes > Falconidae > Microhierax > Microhierax caerulescens. Next base: position 39,605,161 of record JAVJGJ010000060.1, on the reverse strand, counting down.
AGGTGACCATATCTGTCAAGCATGCAGCAGTTGTGGCCAAGAAACTGTCTGTACATTTATGCATTTATCAAGGCAGGTATGAATAGAGGTCTTTATTTTTTAACTGAATGTAGTATATACACACGCTGAATGCATGTATCTAAATGTATAGCCATACAAAGAGAGAGAAGGACATATCCAAGCACAGATTGCTTGTATGAAGATACCTATATACATATACACACAGTCCTTTTTGTTTTCCTCCAAGATTTCAATCTTGCATATATTTTTCAGCGCAAGCACTAGGACTGTAATTACATGAAATACTGAAAACCTTCAAATCATAGATTTCTTTTTTTAACTGTAGTGGATATTCTTGTTTCTAGAGTTTTAATCCTCCACTGCAGTCATTGCTGTCTGGGGTAAATAGACTGCATTTTCACAGATATGTGTATTTGCATGAGAAAAGGTAAAAGCATAGTGTGACAAAGAAGTAACAAATTAGTTCTCACAGCCATGTTAGAGGTTGTAGTGACGATGTTAATGTGTAGGGCTTCAGCCTGACAATGGTACTAGGCTGGATGGTTGCTCTCATGCACAGAGGCTATAGGAGGCAGTAAGAGGATCTCACCCTTACTTGTTTCTTTGAACCTAGGTGTGCTGAAGCTGATGACTAGTCCCCACTTCCTGGGAACATGCTTCTAGGGGTAGGGTGAGTCAGAGAGTGGTCTGATGAAAGATAAAATGGTCATAGACTAATCACAGATAAGTTGTTGCCAGAGGGTTGGGAAGATAATTAAATGAAGTGATAGTAGCCAGATATGCTGGTGAGGTAAGGAGAAGGCATGGCAGTAGAGTACCTTCCCATTCTGTCATCCTTCACTAATTCAAATCTATCCTTGGGTCTGTCCTAGCTCCAAGGTGGTCCAATGAGACATTACAGAGAGGTTTATCACCAGCCTAGGTGTTAACAGAAGAGAGCTGTAGCATAAAGCCTCGAGGATGCAGAACTTGTTGACTCATACTCTTGGTGATTTAAAAGTGCCTTCATTGATGTATGGCTTTATAGGGCCCTCCTCTAGCCACAGAGGTATGATCCATATCTCCTTTCAAAATATAGAGTGACTTTGATAATTTTTGTTGCATATTCTAAACCAAATGTAACAGCATGAACATTTCAGAAATTTAAGTTGGAAGTTTCCACTGTGAAGCGATGGCGGTCAGCGTCCTGAGTGCATTGTCCCACTCACTCCTGTCTGGGAGCTTGGCTGCCTGGTCTCAGAACCAGTGAGGATATGGTGCAGATGTCTGGCCTCCAGTCTTAGTGGAGACCTGTCATTCCTTGCTTGAGAGCTGCCTTTAAGCTCAGGCCCTCACCTTTGGCCCCTTCCTGAGCTACACTAACTTGACTTTCTGGCTTGACTGTGAACCTGCTTCACCTATATGGACTTGGGGATGACCACTGGACTTCGGCTGAACCCAGTAACCATCCCTGAAGCTGCTCTCTTTGCTAGGATGCTGTGGTACTCCCCCCCACATCGATGATGCTACTGCCCTCACCTGTCCTGCCCCAGCTCCCAGCTCCCAGCTCCCAGCTCCCAGCTCCCAGCTCCCAGCTCCCAGCTCCCCTTGGCTATCAGAGTGGCCTGCTCTTGCTGCTCCTTGGTAGTCAAAGGAGGTCTGTCCACGGGTTTCAGTGGGAGCCTTTAGGCCAGTGCTGAGAACTCACAGAGTTTTAGAATTACGATCTTTAATTAAAAAAATCTGAAACATTGTTTCGTGCCATACATACAGAGAATGGTTTTAATCTTACATGTGCCAGGCAGTGCCTCTACAGCTATGCCTACAGTTACACAGAGAATATGCTGCTCCCCAGAGAAAACCTGCTGAGTACCATAGAGGTTGGTTTAATGCAAACACTTCATTTTCAAAGATAGAAAGACTTCCAGGGATCTACAGTCATTGTCAAGAAAGAGAAGCAGTATGGTGGGTAAAGCAGCTGGACTGGCCCCTGAAAACCAAGGTACGAGAGCTCATGCAGCTACATACATACCGTATGACCCCGTGGTGGTTGCAGTCACCTCATGCAATTAGAGTCAGATAAGCCTACGCTTCCTGTGCAGTCAGCAGAGGGAAGTTTGCACCCCTAAAGGATGAATCATCTTCTCTCAACACAACCAGAATCTATTACCCACTTTAGGTGGCTTATGATCCCTGTGCATCGTAAAAAGAGTCTAGAAAAGGAGATTAAACTGATCTTTAGACTATGAAAGTTAGGTAAGATGGTTTCTCGACTATAAAATGGGGATAATTTCCGAAGCCTATGACATAATGAATAAAGAACATGACAGGATTGGCTTAGGTGGCCTCCATTTTAAAATATACTGTAGGTCTTTTGGGGGGATGTTTGGAGCTGGGGAGCATTGTGTACCCAATGCATTTTAGGCACATAGTGTGGACTGTGCACAATGTCCCATTAATTCCACTTGGTGCTCACCTATTGATATTTAGTAACTTCACTGACATTATTTTGGATTCCAAAGCTCTTGTGGAATCACCTCCAAGTACACTTTCATATTAAACAGAGTGTCTGTTCTCCCCTAACTATTCAGATGTAACTTCTATTAACATTAATGAGAGTTATACATATGCATCGAAAGGAGAATAGACCCTGAGGGCATCATATGGATGGCCCTTCAATATTCTGTGGCTCTCATTGGGACTTCGTACAGTATGGCACACAACGTAATGGGTCCATTGACTTTGTATCACTCTAGGTCACTAGCCCTAATATGATGTTAATAGAAAGCTTCTCATTAAGATCCTAATTATGTGTGTGGTAACAAGACACACACTATATCTTCCATATTGCTACTTCCAAGTCACTACAATGCATTCTCTCATAGGAACAATATAGGAATGACCACATCAGGTGACCTCTGCTACATGTTAGCAGTACTCATAAATCGTAATCTGCCAAATTCAATCTCTTTTGGCACCAGAAAGACATTTTAAATCTAGATGCTTCAATCCTGAATCTGAGAGAGAAGTGTATTAAAGTAATTCTGATACAGCTATCAGATCAAATACATTTTCCATGATTCTGCCTAGGATGGATTAAAATGTAGGTCCCTGTGATCAAAGGGCAGTGAATGAAAGCACAAGACTTGTCTCTGTCCTCTAGTTGCATAAACTCAATGTGTTTGCTTCTTCTTTGTTCAGTCTGCAGTGTCTAACACACTATATTTGGGGCTGCAGGTGATGTTTCCCAAACTACCTGTATTATGTAAATGAACTGCTAAAACAACTGAAGCGTCTGATCATTATCAGTCTGAAAGTGGAACAATCAAAACTATAGAAGCTGAGAAGCAGAGCAGTTCCCTGCAATTATCTGTTTTGAAGGAATACATTGATTTGACATTCCTAAGAAGTCAGAGACGTCTGATTTCATAATATAATTTGCAGAAGTAAAAAAGGCAAGTTAAACATTTGCTTACACATATCATGTTTACATGTGTTCAAAGAACTTCCCCAAAACTTTGCAGTCTCATCTAACTGTATTATTTTTTGAGACTTGTTCACTGTTGCTGGTTTGCAAACAAATTCAGAAACATGTTCCAACTCAGCTTGCTTTGCTTTTGGGGATCTCTTCATATTTCAGTGCTTCTGTGTGTACATGTGTGTTTAATGAATGCACAGATGCAGAAAAAGAACAAAAAAAATATAGTTTTTATCCCATAGGACACATGAATATGGCATTAAGCAAAGCTGTTTTGCCATGTATCCTCAAAGCTACAGGAAGGTGAAATAGATGTAATATGGATTTCTGCAGCATATCAATTCATTCTGCAGTGAGCTGAGCAAATAATTTGAAATGCATAAATCATCCAATGAATGTATCTTCTTTTCCTGCTCATGAAAAATCCACAAGCAAAACTCACTTGCAACAAAGGGGTTTGGCATTAAAAATATATTAAACTGGGACTTCTTTCAAAATTATCCCATGTGCTTTCTATTTTTGTGTGACTTTTCCCACAATTCTAAGGATCAGCACTGATCTGTGAACAGGTCATACCACTCCACTAATAGGCCACTGTCCTCTCCTTACCCATATTTTCTCTACAACCAAATTTCTTTCCATCTATCCATTGAAAGGGGATATCCATCAATAGAAGTAAAACATCGCAGCTATTCCTCACGCTGTGCTTTCCCACCATGCTCTGCTATTTATTTGCTTAGTTACAAATATGCCTGCGTACCTTGCTGAATGAGGGCCACAAGGAAGAATGTAAATATTTTAAAACCTTTCTGGGTTAATCATGAACATCTGTCTCCAAATATTCCATATACAGTATTCAAGATGCGTAACTGAGTTACAAGTGCTTCTATAAGTCACGTGGCCCTGTTTCGCTCCTTGGTGAATGAGCAATCTCCTATGCGACTACTCATGAATGCGAATGACTCTGTGCAACTTCCAAATTTACTGACCATAAACTTTCAAGAGAATTAAGCTCCACCACATGAGTGTTTACTGAATTTGCAAATGAAGGTAAGAGTGAACATGGTCCAAGAGGTTGTGCTGATGCAAGGAACCTCAGCAAGAGGCATTTTAGCAAAATCCTCAATCAGTGTTTCCACACAGCTCAGGTAGAGCTGGACCCATGTCAGGGCCTTGGCTTTCAGAGTACAAATGTCTAATTTGGTATAAGCTGTTGTCTCAAAATGCAACTAGAGCAGAGTGAGAGTTTTGCGTGAGTAAATTTATTTGCCAGTAATGCAACTTCAGATCCACCAAGTACTAAGTAGTGAGTGCCTCAGATGATTTATTCCTTCCTTAGTTTATTTTCTAAAACCGGCCTCAGCTCATGATACCTAGGTAAAAAAGCTTATGCAGTAGTAGATGTGTTTTTTGAGACAAAAAAAGAGAACTCTTCTTTTCAGATAATTATTCTTCAGGTTAATTTATTTCAATAACCAGGTCAGGACATTTGAGTGACAGGTAGGTGGGCAGTAAAATATTCCTCCCACACTTGAGAAGTGAGAAGTGTCCACACATTCAGAAACATTTACATTTTTCCAAACTGATTCAGTCTTTCTCTTCTTCCAGTGTCCTGAGGAACATGCTGGGAAAGGAGTGCGATTGAAAATGAAATAGAAAACTGCTGCAATTAAATGTAATTTTAAGTGGCATGAAATTAAGCAAACCCAGGATAAGAAAATAAACAGAGTGGCCCCAGATTTTCCTTAGTGTAAGTTCCCTGACTTCAGTAGAGTTACATGAAAAATATATTTGTACTCCTTCCCTCTCCCTCTCTGTGCCTGAATTCTTGATGTCAGCTTAAAAAGGAGAGGAAGTGAGATGGAGAGAGAAAGAGAGAGAGAGAGAGGAGTGTATGGAAATTAACGTTTCAACTTTCAGAAATGTACAGTTAATGAAAAGTTTGAAAATAACCAACCTTTCATGCCCCAAAGAATTACTGAAAAAGATCTTCTGTGTTTGCAACCTTGTTGGCAGTCAGGCTGTCTTGGGCAGCAGTAATTTTCAGTCAGAGGATTGCCATAAAAGCCTGAAAACCCACAGAGCTAATAGAAAACAGGCAGAGAAAGTGAAGTCTAAACCAGGAATTCATAGGCAGAAGCTTCCAAGCTCAGTTCAGCTGTGTGAGGTCTGGCTGAGTCACGCACTGCCACAGATTGGACTGGTACATCTAGAATAGCACCAGACTGAAGAACTTGGCATGTGAAGTCTAGGGTTAGGCTCCAAACACTTTCCTGGTGAGATTTCATCCAAGGGAGTACATTAGCCAGCAGTCTCCCTGCCTGCTAGGGAGCATCCCTGTTTTTAATTCTCTGCCCCTCTATGTTTAAGTTCCCATAAATATCATGGGAATTAATTTGTGCGTGTCCCTGCTCTAAACTGAGGCAGTGCTATGCATGATGCATCTTTATGCTTTCAGAGACTTTCTAGTGTGTAAATCAGTCACTGCGGACTGATACAGGCAAACCTTTGGGGAGTGCTACAAGAAGAGCAGTGAAAGAAGACATGCTGGGAAATGAGGGGAAGGACATCGGTATGATTGCATTAACATATAAACACGGACTGAGAGTAATAGCAATATGAGCCTCATACTAGAAGAAAACAGGTTTGGACATTTGTTTCTAGATTTGTTTTATTTGTAAACTGTTGAGAAAGATTTTAAATTAAACACAAATTCCCCCACCGGTAAGTGAGAAACAAAAAAACCCTGAAAGTTGTTGATGTCATTTAGTAAAGGACCAGACAACTCCTTTTTATTAAATCCTTTGCTGCTAGATGACACTATATATGACTTTTTTTTTTTTTTTTTTTAGATATATTTTCCAACTCTAATGAAGAAATGGGAGGAATCCTTTACGATTGTACAGATCATGTAATAAGCTCACTTCTGACCACCGAGTCATGGCCTTAATTCTGTGCTTCCTCTCTAGCAGCACTTATGCTGAAGCAAGTGGCAGGGAGGCTGACTCTGGCTGACTTTCTTTGTCACTGTCTGAGGCCTCTGACAGTGCTGCACGTCTCTCAAGTCTGTTTGCATGGTTTAGGACTCTCAGATCACTGCAGTAAAAACAAGAAGAAATGGGCAAGTGCAAAAAAGAAAAGTAAATATAGGTGTTTGCAAGCATGATTAGGGCAGGCTGAAGACTACTACTTGACAAAAGGGTGATGGAAAGACTATTAAAACAGAGTATTTTTTTTTTTTTAAATAGAGATGAAGTAGAAGAGGGAAAAAAAAAAAAAAAAAAAAAAAAAAAAACCAAGGTGAGCTCTACCTGGAGATACCTGCAGATGTTGACAATGAGTGCTCTGTGATGGGCTGGATGCTGCCTTGGGAATGGCAACACAAATGGGAAAGGGTCACGGCTGAGAACAGATACTTCAGGGCACACTTGCTCCCCCAAGCAGACAGCATCAGATCTGAAGTATTTGGCTGGTTCCTACATCTATACTGCTGGGGTAAATCTCAGACATAGATGGGCTCCAATTTTGTGAAGGTTCAAATCCCCGTTTACCTCCATGGCTTCAAGTCATCTGCAGTAGCAGACATGGTCATGAGGAAAACTGTTTTAGTGCACTTTAGCTACAGGAAAGGTAGTTATTTTAGCATCTTTATGTGTGCAACAATTTTAGAGCCTCAGAAAGATATGAAAATGAATATAAAGACTTCTAGGTGTGTTTTTTATTGATAGTGAGCAAATCTAGAAGCACCTAAAAAACATTGAAGGGTGAACCTCTAAAACTGTGGAGGTTTCAGAAATTCAGTTTTGATACAGCTCCAAATCTTCAGCTCATGTGAATGGAAGCTCCAAAGTACCTGTATCATCCTGGAATGGCAGATGCTTGCAGGACAGGATTTTTTTAGGAGTCTGGGATAGCAGCAAAATTAGAGGAGCATTTTTATGCCTGAACGATACTTTACGTGGGTAACTTAGGGGGTATTTTTCTGACCTCTCACAAAGGTTTTGGACTTAGTTTGGTATGTGGATTAGTTCTTATTTTATCTGGCTGTCCTTATGAAAAATACATTTACAATTTGTTCTCTGCAATACAGAATGATGTGGCTTCCCCTAGGGAGCCTGGTAGCCTGACAGTCTATCTCTGGGCACGCTTACTAGCTTACTATGTTTGAAGAGCTTTTCAGGACAACTGGCAATTGAGGGCACTTTTCATGGACAACAAAATGTTGCAATCAGTAGTGAGATTTTTATCAAACCCAGATCTCACCTTTTCAGGACTGGTGCCCTCTTCCACCCTATTTTGTCCTCCCTTTTGCAGGTTTTAATTTTAGTTTGGGGTGGCAGGGATTTTTTTTTTTTTTTTTTTTGTGTAGTGTTTGCGCTAAGCTGACTGTCACCCGGGTAAGGCTTTGAGTTAACAGTTGTGGATTGTTTGCTGTTGGTGATTCTTGCTTTAACCTTTGGGTGGGAGGGTCATCTCGGTCTTGGTACAATTTGGGGTTGTTTTGATGTGTGTTGGTCACTTCAGCAGCAAAGAATTTCATAAATATACAGTGCAATGTGAATGCCAGCTCTGAACAGTAAAATGTTTCTAGACAGCATTAATAGTGTGTCAACCTATGGTTTGAGCTGGAATCTGTCCTGTGCAGAGTGACTTTTTGTGGATTTTTACCGTCCAGTCTTGTGACACTGTGATATGTGTCATTATTTACAGCTTGCTAATATAAAGGTGGAAAGGTTGAATTTACTGTCCCATGATTTTCTTCTAATTTGCCTTCTTGGAGAGACTGGCCAGCTTGGTAACCACAGAAATAGTGCTCGAAGCTGTACCCAGCCCTAGGTAAAGATAGTGGGAAAGTGCAGAAGAGTTCTCTTTTGCCTTTCCACTCCCTAGATACATACAGAGGACACAAGCCTGAGCTGTATTTTTACCTACTGACTAGAGTCCACTACAAAGGAAAATGTGTGGAACAGCTTATTCTGTTAATTTCTCAGAATTTGATTATGAACTAATTAGAAGGCACTTTTCTCTCAGACAGCGTCCTTTGATTACAGTGAGAAATCACACTGCAGTGTTGGGTTTTTTTCCCCCTCTTTATGCACAATTTTTGTCTTCAAATTTATGAAATATCTGTTTGGGGTTTTTCTTGGACTCACATTTCAGCAGCTTGACAGCAAAGCTGCCTGCAGAAGTCCGGTAACTTTCTTACACTCTGCAGCCTAAGTGGAAGCCTCAGTTGGGCAAGTTTAAAATGAAAAGTTCTGGTGTTCGTTACAATAGCAAAACCTTTTAATAGCACCAGAGAGGCAGGGAACTTCACCAGATAACTAAATCCATTGATCTCTAATCCTTTGGGCCATACTTACTGTGGAAGACTTGCATGCATGGCTTCAATCCAGAACCACATGCTGCCAAAAAACGCTTAGTACGTTAGCAGCCAACAAAAATGTAAGAGGTCTGCTCTGCATGTGGGAAACAACATAAAAAGAAGTGGCTTTTTAGCTTAGTCTGACAAACGTTAGCATATAACACTGATATTAAAATGAAATGGCAGAAATTCTCAATCATATCTTGGATGTAGGGGGACTTATATGTGCTAATTAAAAGGGACTGGGTGGCACTTTAGGCTGCTCTGTTGTAAGTTTCTTCTCAAGTATTCCAGTTCAAAACCTTCCTCAGGGAAGAAGTTGCTATTAATGTGCATTTCTTGCAGGCTGAAATATTAAAAAGAGATCTACTGAAGGCAGATGCATTTCCTCTATTTAGACACAAATACAGATGTTATTCATATCAAATATACATTATTCTCTGTCTCTGGTGACTGATCTTAAGGAACTATAAAAACTAGCTAAATATATTTATGGCTTTATAGTGGTGCCCATACCCAGATAACTCTTAATGCATTTCTCTATAAATATCAATTAATAATGCACATTATTAGAGATAGGTCTGTGTAAAATAAAAGTTCATGTTATGCCTTCCAGGTACAACTGACAGTCTCAGAGACTGTAAATACAGAGATTTAATTTTTTGGGGTGGTTTTCTTTGGGTTTTTTTTTTTTTGTTTTGTTTTAATAATATCACTAAATCATATTGGCTGTTGTGGTTTTCACTGTGAACTTGGTATTTTCCACTTTTCAGCTTACTGATATTTTATTTGTGTGCGTGTACAACCACATAGACTGTATAAATTACCTTTCAGAGTGTTTTTCAGAAAAATTCTCTGTGTGTTTCAAAGGACTTACAAATGTAATTCTTCTGAAGCAGAGCACAGCAAAAGCTGTATCAATTGACAAATACTCCAAACAGGACAATTATTGATTTTCATTTGGACCAGGGTGACATAAAAATCATATGGAATCCCCCAGTCCTCTGCCTACAGCATTCAGGGATATTCCTTACAGGCACATTCCAGCTTTCTGAGGTCTGCTTGCAACTCCTGTGCCTGTTGAGACTTTCTTCAAATAATCAGGACCACAGGTGAGTATGGCCACAGTTGAGGTGGAGTCGTGGACACACCTAACATCTTCCAGAGATATCCCTTAATCTGGTGCCTGTTCCCATTTGTACCAAGGTGACCTAGCAAAGCCAAAACACTTGCTCTTCAGGAGGTATCTCTCAGAAGTCTAGAGCAAATTGGCTACACCGTAATATCCAAGATTTGTGAAAGATTTGGTCTAGAATTTGTATGAGCAAGTAAGGCTTGAGTGTCTGGTAGGTGCAAACAGGGCATATTTAAATCCTATTCTGAGTATATATTTTTTCACTCAGGTTCCAGCCTATGTTCATATTCAACTTCTAATTCTATGATGTGGACAAACACCTTTGACAAGGCATAAGGTCTGAGTCACACCCAGGAGAAAGCATGGCCTGAGCTACCCCTGGTGTGGCACGCCAGAGCCTGCTCTATGGATGGGCAGCTCCTGCTCACACAGTACGCACAACCTGCGGGTAGCAGCACCTGTGTCAGCTCTGGTGCCCTTCCAGAAATGCTTTGGAGGTTGCAGGCTTCAGGGCATGTGGGATTTATGGGTGACCTGAGCTTGGATCACCCTACAACAGAACGGCTGCAAACCGTGCTGTGATAGAAACGTCCAGCATCCACCAGTGGGAATGTGCAGAGCTGAACCAGGGAATACAGCAGACCTTACCCTGCTGCCTAAGCCAAGTCCTCAGGGTGCTTTGTAAGGCCTGTTTCTGATGCCTCACCTCCCAAGTCCAACATGACGTGCCAGCTTTGCAGAGTCATTGAAATCAGGGAGAGGTAAATCACTTAGATCCTCACAGGAGACCATCAACAGCTTGCAAGCTGGGCCTTTTTACTGAGGCTTTTGGTAATGTACCCATTAGTAAGAATGGAGCCACTAGGCACTGCTGAGAAACGTGTCATCTGCCTCAACTTGCTTGGAATTAAAGACAGTTTACAGAGCAAATAAATGTAAGCTATTAATAGCCTCTATTCATAATGGCTACATTTCTTTGTTTTTTTGTTTTTGTTTTTTTTTTTTTTTAACTACTGAAAACCCCTACAATAATCTCCAGTCCTAATTCTACCAGATTCCTTTCTTCTGCTTTACAATAATGAGATATTACAATATCCTCTGAAAGTCAGAGGCACTGACAGAATGCACTCCAGCACTACATGTTCTACCATACCACAGCACAATGGGATGCCATTACTGGGAACCAAGTCTGTTCAATCTTGTTATGTCCTTCCAAAGCCAAATCCTACTTGACTTACTCATGAAAAAATCCTATTGAATTAAATGGGCATTTTGCCTGAGAAGGGAGCAGCGAAGAGTCCTCCCTCATACTTTTCAAAATTTCCCTGAAAAGGGGCCTGAGCATTCAAGATGCTGAGTTCCTGCTGGGCAGCATAGGACCATGTCTCTTCTCCAGAGAGTTCCTGTAACCCCTAGGAAAAATTTATCAGGTGATTAAGACAGTGATTTCTGATGAGCTTTGTGTTTTCTGTTTTGTTTTGTTAATCCATTAAAGCAGAACTTCAACCCAATGCTTGCATTTATAAACTGTTTTGATTTTCAGCGAGGTTTTTACTGACTTTAGATAAATAATATGAGTTGCTTCTGAAATTGGAGTATCTAAATACAACAGAGAAACATCTCCCTTGTTCACCCAAAAAGTTGTAAGCTGCCAGGAGGGCCTTCTTGACACAGAAGCATGTCTGCACTACAGCCCTTCAGACCAATTTCCCCTCCCCAAGTTATGATGAGATTTTAGTTCAAACAAGGCAGGAGATAGCTTAGGTGGGGAGAAAAACCCCAAACCCCAGAAACAAGACCCAAAGGTTTTAACAAGCATCAGTAGTTGAGGGATGTTCAAATGGACCTGTTGAAAACTCAGGGTATTTTCACTCTCTGCTGGGTATTTAATCTAAGAAGTTCACATGACTTGTTTAATCAGTTATTACTGTCCTGATAAAATACAAATGAACCTATTAATGTATGAACTGTACCTAGATAATGATCCATCAGCCCTTCCTTTTTGAACCCCAAGATCTGTGCTCTTGAATACACATTGATTTTGCATGATATAACAATTTATCAGATTTCTGGCAGAGAACCAGAGATGAAGCTCTAGATGAGACTGTGGACTTGACATACCTAAGCGAACAATTGATGACAATCCCTCAAGAACATTTGGGTGTTTTCACATGTGGGTTTCAGCAAAATTAGTCATAAGATTGTATCTCTGATTCTTTTTCCCACCAGACTTAACCTGAGGAATAAAATGGTAATTTGCCACTTAACTGCACTTTTTGCAGCTCATTTCCTTTGTATTTTTTTCAATGATTCCCAAGCATTTGGTGCCTGTTGCTCACCCAAGAACCTAAACAGCAGCAGACAACCATAAATCTGTTTCTTTTCCCAACAGCCACAAGAGTTTAAAACCAGGAAATTGTCCTTCAAAGTTTTAATGACTCTTTCAGAAGGTCAAGTCACCATCTGTAGACACATTATTGTTGATGCATTTTCCAATTCATGGTACCTAAGAAATTGTGAGTGGGTTTTGCCATTTAATTATCCCACCCCTGCCTCCTGCCAAATAAAACAGGATAAATATATATTGGTTTCAAGGGATATTTTTGGCCAGAGTTTTCTGTAACAGATCAGTTCCTTAGGCTATAGGGATGTAAGTCCACCTTTTCTTTGGACTAAATATCCTTCAGCTGATTCTGTGGAGCATTGTGACACGTACAGAGTCAACAGGAGTGCTCTGCTTGGAAGGTTAATGAATATATGATATTACTCCTCCCTGTTCATCTTTTCGGATATTTGAGGGAATGGTTGCAGCAGTGGTAATTACTTAACATGAACTTGTATAAAGGAGGCAAATATCATGGCATTACACCTGTATACATATAAAGTGCCCCAGTTTTATGGGAAATGAGGTACCATTGCCAAAGATATTAATAGACAAGGAAAATAAGAGGATGCCCTCTTCACTCAGATTCCTCAAATTAACTTTGTGTCACTCAAATTCCACAAATAACAGATTAGCAATTCATGAAGGCTTTGTTGTTGTTGTTTTGGATTCCATTTTGCTTAAGTAACTGTGTGTGGGGAGATATTTACATCAGAATTAGTAAGCAGAGTGTTTCAGGAACATACAAGAAGTTCTTGGCATCCTGTTTATTTAGGCTGTATCTGTGTTGTCTTTCTAAACTGAAGGTTGTATCTTTCATCACACTATTGAGAACAATTAGATTTCTTATGGACTTCTGGAAGTCATGGAAAATTTCTGACTACAGGTTGGATGGGTGTTTGAGTGATCTCAGGCATCGATCAGCATGGCTACCCCATAAGTAACCTTAACTGGTAATAGGACTGACTCCTGAAAGCATTTAGATTGGCAAAAATACACTTGGCTGGTATGGTTATTGCATAGCTAATAGGGAATTAAGGTGCTGAAGCATTCAAGAATACACCTCCAACGCAAAATGTAGGTGTCACCATAGGACATGTTCACACAATTTTGCTTACGTTAGCTGGCTGGGACAACAAGGTGTGGTGATACATGCCTTAACCCTGGCTGTGTTGTCCTGTGCTTGCAAGAACAATTTTACTGGTGTTGCTGGATGGAAAAAGGTCAGGTATGCTGGAAAACATGCCTTGATTGTTGTTAGGTAGGTACTCCCTCGCAAGCTTTTCAGGGGGAGCAGTATCTGCACGAGGCCATTTCGATAACCATTTCTACAGCTTTGTATCGTGCAGTTCTTGGCTAATCAGCCTAAACAGCTCACTGAAATGAGGAGGGGAAAGTAACTTTGCCTTCATTCTTTTTAATACATTTACAGTAGCAATATAGTTGATGGCTGTGTATTGGTACAACTCTTAAATGTGCTTTACTTTAATACCACAACACCAGCTGTATGTACGGCTCTTCTATTAAACAGTCAAGTAAATCCTAACCCCAGGTCGGTATCCTTAATTTCCACCAGGGAGCACAATAAGAATTTTTTTTTTTCTTCCCCCCCTGCCCACCCCCCTTTAAACTGGTGAACTGTGACAGAGTTATTTTGCCACTTAACAAGTCTGCAAATTATTCTCATTTCCACTTTGGCATTACTCCTCACTGAGCTGATTTAACTAGTGTTAAGTACAAAACACTTTAGCAAGGTAAAGTTTATATATTCACAAAGCTAGATTAATGCACAAGAGTAATTTCTGGTGTCGGTTAAACATCGCTACCACTGAACTTCGTGAAAGTAGGATTGATGAGTTGAACTATTAGGTGCTGAAGTGTAGAGCAAGAAGAGCCGACGTCTTTCGTGTGATAATTGAAATAATTTCAATTCATTTCCTTCTTGGTTGGACAGAAACATGTTTTCAATAGTGAAGAAATCTTAAGGGAATCCATTGACCTAACCAGTCATATAATGCAAGAAGTTAATGGACAAAAATTATATTCATCTTCAGTTTATAATAGCATTTTCTTTTCACAAAACCAAAACTGTACAAAGGCAAAGTATATTATAAGAGCAACTGCTAGTCTGGTAGATACTTGACCTTTGTTTTATGTGACAATTTTTAGGTTGGTGGAAAAATAAAATAAAATAAAAAAGAAACAACGCAAAATTTTTATGCTAAGATAATAAATTATAAATTATGAAAGTCTAAGGCACTAAGCAACTTGTAAGCAACAGTCCTGTCTCTTAGCAACGAGCCAGGGAAAGCAGCTTGTTGATAGGAATAGAGCAGACAGGATTGTTTTGCAATGATTACCACCAAGGAACTAAGAACAACATTTTAACACCTGCCTCAGGGCACTTCTGCACCTAGCTATCCATCTCTCCAGTGGCCCACAAAGCCTGGGCTGGATGCCAAGCGGCTTCTGAGTCCTGCCTGCTTCCCAGAGCTGGCCCACTGCAACAAAAAGGACCCCAGAGGAAAGATCAAAGAGGTGGAGTTCAGGTGTGTTGCACACTTGTGCCTACTTCTGTTTCTTTAAATGCCTTTTTACAAAAAATGCGTGATCATTAGTATAAATATTTATTTTTTTCTCTCTCTCTCTGCCCCTTTAAGTGCTATGTGTCTAATCTATAGTTAGCATTATGAATGAATGCAGACAAGTATTTGATGTGAAGCCAACACTTTTTAACCATAGTTTTAGTCTTAAATACCCAATGTTCAGAGTTGGAGCAATGGTGCAATCAGAAGCACCTAGTTATTATTTTGCCATTGTGCTGGTGTCAGAAACATACAAAGAAAATATTTCCAGAAATAAAGTGCATCAGAATCTGTCTGCTAAGTCCCTGGACTAACATTAGAGGTGGCTCATTCATTCTCCCAGGTAGAATGTTACAACAGTGAAGGGAAGCTGTAGAGAAAGACAGTAAAAGTTAAGGAAGAAAATGTTGATGTGAAATCCAGGCAGATGAGGCAAAAAATCTTAGGAGAGGAGCGAAAATGAAAGATGGGAGGGAAAGGAAATAAAATGGTGTGAAAGTGAGAAATGCATGAAAAACAAAAGATAGAAATGGTGCAGTGGAGAAATAGAAAAGAGGAGAAAACCAGGAAAACACAAGCCACTTTGCTGTTAGCAGAAGTAATTTCCCTTGCAGAAAAGAGTGCAGGGAGAACAGCTAAAAGGAGAATTTAATTCTGATCTGCTGGAAATCCATCATTGACTCATGAGACCTGGCAATTCTTCCAGACCACTCTAAGCCCTAAGTGAGTTGGAGCGCTGATCAAAGCCTACAGGCCAGCTTAGCCTATAACCCTATCTATCTCCACATTATACCTGAATTTATTAAGCAATGCAACTGTGCTAAGCACGTTTCTACCAGCATAGCTTTCCTGCTGCTGGCTGGAATGTACATATGCCAAAGTTGTTTTTTACTCTGGACCAAACTGCCCTATATTTGCTAAGGATACCTGGAGTTGGAATATATTCATTTAGCACAAGGTGTTGGCTTGGAGGCCAGACCCCCATTGAAGAAAGACAGGGGTTTGTTACTTCTTTTTCTAGTTTTGTATCCAGAGCAGACTGGTTTAAACAAAATTTGCTAAATATAACTACTGCCATTGCTGCAGAGTCACATTACTGAAATGCATGGGTTGATCCACCTCAAGAAACTATTTGTTTTCCCTGATGCAAAATCCTGAAGGAATCGGTCATTGTGTCTTATACATCATTGAGGCTCACCAGGCAAAAGTGGGCTTTCTCCTTCACTTTTCTTTTGGGTGATTGAATATGAAGTCCAGCTCACAGCACATCCTTCTGCGAGATAGTGTAGCACAGTACCTCGAGGCTCTGCGGTCCCAGAATGCCGCGCAGCTCACTGGCAGGAGTTCAGCTGAAGACTAAACATTTGGCTCGGTGACAGCAGAGCTGCCAAGAGTTGGCAACAAGAGACTCACAGGGAAGCAGCAGGCTGCTAAACCCTTTCACATTTTTAATTAGATCCACACACCCATGTCTTTGAGCTATCATAAATATACAGATGACATAGAGAGCATTATTTGGGGTAAGGGAAAAAAAAAAAAAAAAAAAAAAAAAGAAAACTGTACTGTGGTATCTCTTACCT
>JAVJGJ010000060.1:39546434-39588535 GCA_035590215.1 Microhierax caerulescens | reverse complement strand
TTAAAAAAAAAAAAAAAAAAAAAAAAAAGAAAACTGTAATGTGGTATCTCTTACCTTATTAAAATAATTTACCTACAGCTACTCCTTGGAACTGAGGAGTGGGGGGGAGGGGGTTGTGACATTTAACTCAAATAAAAGTCTCTCCCTGACTACAGTTGAATCCACCCTGCACATTGAAAATGCAGGGTCCTGAGATGACTGACACGTCGACTTAGCTGCAATAGCATCGCCAGAAGAGGGCATTATTGGCAGTAACTCCAGTGTGTAATTTCCCAGAAGAGCTATACATTCAAGCTCTAAGTATTCTTAAGTGTGTATCTTGCTATGATGTTGTTGTTAAAACTATTTGCTTTTTCCCCTTGCGCTGTTGTTACTATTTTCTGAGCACACCTTGATATATTCAAACACCTTTTATTTATTTTTTATTAATTTCTGCAAAGACATTTTCCCAGTTCATTTCTTCCTAACCTTTCTTTCTTCCTGACTCTCCTGTTCTGCTCACTCCTTCAAAATAATGATGAGGCTTGGTTGGTTGTTTAATTTAATTCCCTTTTTTATTAACTATTACACAGAACAATTCCTCTGCCACTCATCACTTTTTTTCCTCTGACACTGTTGAGATCTACAGCAATAAAGACGTGCATCAAATACATTTTATATTGGCAATTGATGACATCATATAGGAGAGTCTGATGCATAGGGTTGAAAGAGCTCTTCTTCTGTCCAGGGACAGTGACACTCAAAGTATTGTCTCATCTCCTTTCTTACAAATTCTTAACATTTTATTCAGAATAGAAACTGTAGCTGTATGTATCATCAACCTGCAGCATGAAAACTTTCACAAAGGATCTTTGCAACTGGCCCTGAAGGGCTAAGGTTTTCTTCTTGTATTTCTCCTAATTTTAAAGAAAATCTAATAAGGAAACAAAATCCTTGAAATGCTGTAGGGGGGAAAAAGAATCACATGTTGTCCCGCCTGCAAGCACAAATTTTATAAATAGACACTAGAGCAAACATCAAAGAAATTGCTGTGCAGAGAAACCAACAGATCATGTATATTTTACATTGTCCGTTTATTCCAAACTGTGTTAGCCACACACTGCCAGTTAACTCTGAATGTGCAAACCACAGTGTCTCCGTTCTGGATATTTGGAAAGTTGCTCTTGTCATCTTTGCTGTTTTCTTCCTTATAAGTTAAACTTGGGCATAGCTTGCTTCTGATTTTCTCCTCTGTACTTCACCACAAACTGAGAAGCACAGAGTGACCCAGTTCTTTCGTATGTTTGTGAGCTCATGACAAATCTGTGGTACACATTTTAACACACAAGATCCATGACCGCTACTAGCAAAACTGCTCTGAAGTGTCGTGTCCCCAGACGCTTGATATCTCCCTTAGCCTGGACTCTGCTCTGCACCAAAAGGCTGAATGTATAGGAAACAACTCCAACAAATGGGAACAGGAGCAGGGTCTAAGGAGTAGGTTGGCCCTTGGGCAATGCAGAAGCAGGTCTGCTTGAGGTACTTCCTTCCTCAGAATATACGGAAGCTTTGACCTTTCTTGACCTTGCCTCTTCTTTACTCCTTCTTATGTCCTCCAGAGTACTCTTGCAAAATGCTTTGATGCTCCACAGGGCAGCCAAAGGGAAAGGAAACCTCCCAATGTCTTGACAGAAATACAGAGACTCAGTTTCTAAGAGGCGTTTCATTGACAAATTTAATCTGAGGTAGACTGGGCCACTACAGACCTTCACATCATAAGGTCATAAGTTTGTTAAGTGACACATAGACAAGGCTATTAAATCATTGTGCTTGGGATTTTTTTAATGTTTGTAAGACGTTCAGCAAAATAAGACTGCTGGCTTTGGGTTACTAGTGTACAAGTGAATGAATAAAAATAAAAATATAGGAATAAGGATATAAAATAATTGATCCTCTTATTAGTGTTGCTGTTGTTTCTAATAAGCGTACCCTTCTTAGAGGCAGAAACTATTTATGTGGAAGAGGAAATAAAGAAAAAGCAAAAGAGATTTTACAAAAAGATCACTAAAGAACCTGCTTAGCAAATTAACTCCAGGTTTTCACCAAACTACCACATGCCAGAAACTCAAGAATGAATGTCTCACAGGTACAGACACAAAAATAACATCTAATTGTAATAGTATTATTGATACTGTTTGTCATTATTAGCTATGGTATAAAACAGATTTTTCTTTGAAAGCAAAACCATACGGCTAATATCTTCTGTGTCAGTTGTTTCAGGATTAGGTATGCAAGTTTCAGTGTAATTAATACAAAAGATCTTGTACCTCAGTTACATGTATCTTATCTGGAAGAAGACATTTTAACAGAGATGTATTCTTTAATGAAGTTTGGGTTTTAATTTATCAGAGTCAAAAGAAGGAGTGGAGCCTCTCTTGTTCCCTCTTGCTCGCTCTCTTTCTTCCTTATTTCCCTCTGGAAGGTACCTATCTTGATACTAACCAGCCCCAAGCATGTTTAGTATAACTGTCCAACGGTGGTAAATACCTGTGCTGATTCATTAAAATTCTTGTTCAGATCTGATCAAAACCTGGATGTCAAGCCTGCGGTCTGCCCATGCAGGCCTACCCACACCACCTTCTTTCAGACCTGCCAAGTTACCAGGCCTCTGGCTGTTAACAGTTTGGTTCACAGGTTTCAGCAGAAAAATGGACAAGTAGAAGTCAAGGATGGAAAAACCTGTTTAAATCATCCACTCCGTCTCCATGTCACTGCTGGAAACTTTGCTAAATTTACAGTTTCTTCTGTCATCAGTGCTAAAAGAGGTTTCTGTGCACAGCCTTTGATGCATCAGATCCATGCAGCAAGCTGTTAAGAAAGATGGGGTAGATGGTTGTGATTTTGATGACCTTCCCAGAATGAGTCACGCCTCTGTGGATATAGAAAGACCTAAACCAGAATTCAGGCACACTGGTGAGAGTATTTCCATCAACTGCAGTGAGCCTTGGGTCAGCGCTAAGGGGAAAAGAACCAAGAATAAGGGCTTGTGTTTGTCCCCACCAACAACCTCCCGTACTTGCACACCCATAGTGTGAAGTAAGACCATGTAGACCTGGTCTTTGATCGTTCTTCTGCAGACAGATGGGAGAGAGGCTACCCTGCTGATGTTTTGAATCAGCTAGGCACAAGTATCCCTCAAAACTAAAGCTGGATAGTGTAGCACAGCGGTGCCTCCCAACACCTTTCCCTGACATGTAAAACTTCAAGCACATAACATTTTCTTCAGAGCTGGTTGTACTGATCAGGCTTGGAACATAGGCAGAGTGAGTGTGTGTGCCTCACTGTAAAAGACTGTCAGCAAACTCCAATGCTCAAGCACAACCCAGTTTCAGTGTTGCCCTTTTCCAGCACTGAAAACAAAAGGTGGGAGAAAATAAAGCAACCAGGGGTTCATGCCTTTGTACCACCATAAATCTGGTTTGGAGATGCTCTGCTTTGACTCAGCCACCAATGAGTCCTTCTTGGGCGTCTTTACTCACAAAAAAGGCTGAAGGACCAGTAGGTTTGGCATATCGTCCCCTTGTTCCAACCCACCCGCCTTACACCCCAGCCAGGAAGGAAGCCTATATGCCAGACCTTATGACAGCAGTACTCGGCAGGGAGCACAGCACAGAGATCCTGCCTGAGACCCCATCACCAGGCACTGCTTACTCCAGATGCACTGCAGAGGTCAGCTGTGTGATCTGACAAGCTGTGCCATGGCAATTATAACTCATACCTGTCCTCAAAATGTTCATGGTTGGGCTTACCCCTTGCAATGCAATGCTAAATTGCAGGATTTTTTTTTGGTTTTTTTTTTTTTGGCTCTGAAAAACTCAATTCAATCACATTTATTTCCCTGTGGTGCTCCACCTAAAAAGGCATGTCCAGGAAGTATTTATTTTAAAGTAAAGAGGCAGCTTTCATAGTCTCTTTCATCTTTTAATGAGACACAAAAATACACTACTCTAAATCAACAGCACTGAATCCAATTAAAATATATGAAAAATGATATCTGGTTTACTGTCAGACTTTGCAGATGCCTCATGTCTTACAGACAAAAAAAATCCTATACACTTGCTTGTCAAAATAAAATAATTTAAATATTAACTTTTTTATGTTTTGTTATCTGAAAAAATCATGCTTTTTAATTGTTAACGTATATTCATATTGTCCTCATTTCTGTCAGCAAAATAGTTCTAAACAACCCCGTTTTAGCAAGCAAAGTTACTACAGTTATAAATAAAGTGATTATGTTAGCAGCTGTAAAATGTTCCAATATAGACTGTTACTATTTCTCCAGCAAAGGTTCTAAACACAACAATTCATGCATTACATGCTATGAGCATGTAAACTACTTTTCCTCAAGCTGGCTTTAGCCAAGTCAAAAGCTAAACTTGCTCCCTCAGAAGTCACAATGATAAAATACCATCCACTTCACTGTGTAGGACTGGACTTGCAGCAATAAATTCCTAAGCAAATAAAATGGACACAAGAAGTTTGCTTCTTGAGGCACGAAGCAACCCCCTGCCCCATCTTTCCCCAGCAATCCTCTCATCCCTAACTTACCAAAAATCAGGTAAGAAAAGTTTAGGGACTTTCCTGCTGTAGGGCTACTGTCCTGAAAATATAATCTATGTGGTGGGTTTTGTTTTGGTTGATTTTTTTTTTTTCCCCAGTCAGAAGTACTGCAAAGGATTTATTTAGTGAGACTTTATTTGTGTATAACTAGGAATATCTGATTTTAGACTTCCTCTCTATTCTGTCCTGAAGATTGCATCAGTGCACTGGAGGCTGAGAGGGAAAAATCCCAGATCCTGTTGTAGTCATTCTGAATTTTTTCTCTGACTTCAGAGAGGCCAAGATTTCTCTCTCAATAGTCTCTTGTTTATAGATCACAGTATCACCTTAGATCTTTTGGCCACAAAATTGCACTGGAAACTTTCATTTAGGTTTCTTCCCTTTCTTCTCCCCTTGCCCCACTCCATGCTTGTCTTTTAATCTGAGTTTAGAAGAGTGTAAGAGATGAGTCAGTCACCAAGGACAGGGATTGGGGGCTCAGAGATCGGAGCACTGCCCTTTAGCACAGATACATTGGTGGATGAAATCTAGCAGGGTTCAAAGGAAGTCTGACAGGACAAGCTTAGTTCAGCCTGCCTCAGCCTTTTCTCCACTCGAAGAGTTCTGTACAGATACCTCAGATTCCAGTTCCAGGTAGCCTATAAAACTGCACAGGTGCTGAGCACACACCGATGCTACCGTACAAACACCACTGACTGAGGGGTGTAACTCATTGCCAATGAAATCTAATCATTGCAACAACTCTGCATTTCAGATGTAGCCTGTTTTCCACAAGCAGAAACAACATCCTATCCCACTTCCATCCCAGAGGTACTAATTCTGCCAGCTAAACTTCCTAAGATTTCCTTTCCGCCATGGACCACAGCATGCTGAAACCAATAGGAACCTCTCCTGCTCCAAATGCTGTTTCACAAAAGGCAACTGCGAGTCTTCTCCCAACCACACCCAGAACAAGGTTCCCTCATTTATGAAATGCCCATAACAAGGGAAGGTGTTTTCGTTCCTTCTTCCTTCCCTGGCAAAGTCCCAGGTGCAAGCAGCAACAAGCACAGGAAGGCTGATACATAATCTGCTGAGCCCGACTCCAGCATTCTTCACTCCTCACATGACAGATCAGATACTTGGTCAAAACACCCCCGACAGCGCTGCAGTCCCTCTAGCAGCAAGGTAGCCTGTTTTTGTAGGGAAAAGCTCAATCAATTTGTTACTGCCTCATCTATTTGCCCTGAATAACCTCTAGACATTTACTGTATTAATCATCTCTCTTTTTGGCTTGATTTCTACTCAACATTGTCATCTTTAAATACAGAAAATTTGTCGTTTACAGGCACTTTCTCAGAACAAAGTTAACACGATTTTTCTACTAAAATTAAGCATGCTGTGTGCGGTTTTCGTAGAAATTGTGCCCTGGCTGCATCTAAGGCAAGAAATGTTAAGAACCCTCCAGTGATCCAAACTGATTCTGAGATAATAACAAAATCTGAAGTGAAACCAAGTTTGTGCAGAATTTCAGCATGGGCATTTTGCCTGACTTGGAACTGTCCTATTTACCTGTGTCACCTTCCTAAGAAACCACATACACAGTTATATACTCTCATTTGAATCTGAATACCATGCACCATGTTTTTATTTTCTCACCTTTCCATTCTCATTTCCTACATCTCTCTGAGGTCCAGGTCTGACCTCTTTGTTTTGCTTTATTACACAGGACAGGAACCTGGCAAAGAAAAGACCAGGATTCTAGTCCCAACTTTCTATTGACCTTGGTGTCCTTAGAAAATCTTGGTGTCCTTTCTGCTTCCAGTCTCACTCCTTGCAAACACAGGCAAGACCATTCCTTCACTCCATATTTGCCTGATGCATTTGAATGGAATGCTGGTGGAGAAAGTAAAATAGTTGCTGTTATGGTCGCAATAAATTATTATAACACCCTTAATCCGTGAAAAGTGCCATTAATGTTAGGGGGAATACTGAGTAAGGCACTTTTCA
The DNA here is from genome assembly GCA_035590215.1 of Microhierax caerulescens. NCBI lineage: Eukaryota > Metazoa > Chordata > Aves > Falconiformes > Falconidae > Microhierax > Microhierax caerulescens. Next base: position 39,581,947 of record JAVJGJ010000060.1, on the reverse strand, counting down.
TCTCTCTCATCTAGCTCGTGTGCAAGAAATTTAAAGAAAAGAAAAAAAAAATGGACATGCTGTTAATGCAGTGTGGAAAACTCAGCCAGGAATTTCATTAGGTCCTTTTCCAGAGAAAAGAAGTCACTGGGAATATGTAATATATCATGAAGAAACGCAAACAACCCAGCAAGACCTCTTCCTCCCTTTCCTTCCCCAAGGGTCAGTAATTGTTTCACAGGCCATTTCAGCTTCTGTGTTGGAAAAAGTGCAAAGACCTGTGAGCTAGATGACCAGCAGCGGCGTTAATTTAACCCCAAATGAGATGCAGGACTGAAAACATCTGGTGTGCGGCAGTGTAATAATGCTGATGCCACAATGCTGATGCCACAGCTCCAGCTGAGGAGGTAGAAAGGCTGTTTTTTTCATGATTTAGCTGATTCGTTAGCCATCAAGGTGCAGAGCCACTGGTGAACATCTTGTATGGTCACCTCCACGGTGAATCCTTGCAAACAAATATTCCATTAGCCCAGTAGCTTTCAGCAGTGCAAGGCCATGCCACCTGAATGTGCCAGTTGCTGGCATGTCTTCAGTATTATTGCCTGCTGACAGAGGGGAGCTGCTGAGACAAGCATGGCTGGGAAGTGAGGGATAACCAAGGTGACCTGTTTTAAGGGATTTTTCCAGGAGCTGTACCAGTTTCATGGGAAGTTTGTTACTCCCAGGACAAAAGCTACTGCTGCGTTAGCTAACAGGAGGAGTATTACATGATGATGGATATGTGAAAATGAAACACCAAAACAAAACAGCACACCCTGTTTCTCCCCCAGGGGAAAGAATGGAAGAACAAACCACGTGTGACCATGTCAGTCATGTTGCTTAATGCACCGCTCTGGGACTTTCAGATACCACAGTGATGTGAGCAACATAAGAACCTCTTTGGGGCTGCTTAGCTCTGTGGTAAAATGGTCAAGGATTGAAGGTCATGGTCCAGAGTTTTAGAAGATGGCCCAGAAATACTCTGTGTCATCTTTTCATCATGATAATTTTTACCTGCATGCTAGTATCTCAGACGACCCCTCTATGTGGTTTCTATAGAAAAATTGTGGAAATGGAGGGATTTGTGAGGGATTATTCTTCAATTGTTTCAACCTCAAAGTTAGGAGAAAAGTACAATTACCGTCAATGTGTTCTATCTGTATAGTTTGCATATGAAAAATTAAGTGGGCTATTTGGTGATAATTTTCTGTTTGGGGATATTAATTATTTTAATGTTAGAAGAATAAAGAATTTAAAAGGTAAAATCAAAACAAAATTATCTGGAATCGTTGAAGGAAAATTTTTGGTTAATACATCCACATTTTCTTCCATTGAAATTATTTGAGAACAGTTTTATATTTCTGTTCTTATTCTTTATTTAATTTTATTTTGGTCTCAAAAGTTTTCATATGTTAAGAAAATTATTTCTCATCCTACTTGGCTCCAGACTCTCTATTCCTACATCTATGTGAGATAATGTAGAAGGCCACCATAAACATGACTGTGTGGGTTCTAAGGTATCTGAGGTCTTTTCTACAGAAAGGCAGCCCTCCACCAGCATCTTTTGATGTCTTACAGCAGTAACATTGCTGCATTTAAAATTAACCTGAATATCTAACAATTCATTTGGATAAGGCTTCAGACAGTAGACTAAAAAAAAAAAAAAAGGACTAAACAATATCATGTTCCAGGTCCTTTACATTGATAGGAGTATTATGTAAAAGTATTTCTCCTTTTAATAAGGAAATCATGTACACATATATGTACTGTATTTCTACAGTGATATTTAAAATTTAGGGGAGCATTAGCATAAAATAGAAGATACACAATCTCAAAAATAAAACCCTGAGAATTTCTAATTAGAGAAATCACAAAAAATCAGCCAGGGTTCAGTTCATATGTAAAGTCAATGGCAAATTGTTTTATAACAATGTCATATTGTTCTTTCATCTTGTTCTTCTACCACTCAAACTCAAACCATGGATGAGAAATAAGGGACAAGAATGTAAACTGCCAAATGGCAAAAAAAAAATATTGCAGTAAATAACAGTATGCACACATCCAGGTGCCTATGTAGTTTAAGCTCTCTTGAATAAGTCTTTTTAAAGAAAACAATAAGATAAAATTATCTTGGAATAACATAGTACATGAGTTTCTGGGTACAAAAAAGAGAAGAAAGTGAAAGAAAAGCTGGCTATTTGCTGTAAAGCATTAACCATATTCCTTTCAAAACAAATAATCCAAAGGAAAGTATGTAAGGAACCAAGTTCAGAGATATAATTTGCCTTGAAATTGTAAGGACCACCTCTCAGACTATACGTTATCTATTTAATATACACTATGTTATCTACCACCCCAATGGTATTTATAAACCTTTTCTTCCCTTTTCTCCTATCAGTTTATTCTGGACCCATGGTTCTTCCCCCGTCTTCAGTTCTTTACTAAGGGAAAGTTTTTTTTTTAAAAAAACCAAACAAAACTTAGAAAGCTGAAAATGCCTATTCAACCACCTTCAGCCTTACATGAACCTTTCAGCAATTTACTGGAAGAATAAAGAGCCAGGCAATCTTTAAAGCATCTTAATTGTTCTCTGAGTGTAATAGAACCCTCAGGAGATGTGACCCTAAGCTGGCTGTAAATCACACTCAATTCCATGGACTGTGCTGTTCCTCCCTGTCTATGGAACATACATGACGTTAAAGTAGATTATTAAATCACACACATCTTATTTTTCAAACAGACCTGATAAGTTCCCTCCTTTACAGTTTTTGTTTTTTCTTTCTTTTCTTTTCCCAGAGAAAGGTGAGAAGTAGATATGAAAATGGCTAGGGGACAAATGGTTGCCTGAGAGTGAAAAAGGGTGTGAGAAAAGAGTAATTAATCTGCCAGGGCTCTTACCATTTTTTTCTAAGAAGCACTAGTCAATCAGTCTTCTTCCAATCTGTCTACTGTTGCCCTTTTACCACCAGTATATCATCTATTCACCCACAAACTCATTTACCAGTTGTCTCCATTCCTTTCCTGAATTAAAACTCTGCCAGCCTGAAATGGTTCAAAATCTCCCTCCAAGTTATGCCAAACAGCTTCTCAAAAACCTTCGGCACACACCTCTCCTCTAGGCTGAGAACCGCTTCTCTCCTTATTTAACCTTGCCAGAGCTCAGGACCGCACCCCTGGCTCTGATCCCATGCAGTAACCACCTTCTCAGCCTCCAACACAAAAGCACAACAGGCGTACTGTCCTCTAATATGAATAACCAACTCTTGGACTCAGATTTTTTTTTTTTCTGTTATGAGACAGTCCACACTGAATTTAGAAGAATTCATATGCTGTCAGCTTGTAACAATCTCGTTTGTCGTTGGCATTGAAAAATCAGGAGCATGTAGAAGAGGAAGAAAGGGCTGAAGTTCTCCATCTTTGCTTCTATAGGGAAGAAAGAAAACTATACCCTACCAAAGCTTGTCTCTCCTCCATCTTATGTCTGTTGCTATGAAGTAAGGGGTTTTCATGCCAGAAGATCAGATCCTTCAAGGGTTGAATCACCTCCAGACCTGAGAGTATCTGCTGATGGTACTACTCCCAAAAAATACACTAACAAGATATTAGCTGTGGCTTAGTTTACTAAATCTACACTAATCAGCTGCCCCTCTTCCACTCTGCACACAATGCACAGTCTGTATGTCCACATCAGTGGCTTAAATGGGATAGCGAGCCACCAACCAACAGGACCCAGAGCAAGTAATCAGTCCCAATCAAAAGAAAGGTGTTAATAAAGCTGTATGCAAATGTATGAACTTGGAGCTGAAGTAATTCTTCATGTGCATTGTTGCCTGTACAAACATCCTCTGGAAAACTGACTTGAGGTAATATGGTAAAAATCCTAGGCACAAATTACAATACAAGAAAATAAATTTAAATGTGAGAAACAGCTTTTCTACCTTGGGGGTGGCCAAACACTGGAACAAATTACCCAGAGGGTTGGTGTAGTGTCCATTTTTGATATTCCAACCCCAAATGGATATGATTCTAGGCAACCTGTTGTAGCTGACCCTGACCTGAGATGGGGTTTGGTCTATTGGGTCTCTAGAGGTCCTTGCCAACTGCAACCACTCTGTCATTTTTTATTCTGTGTATGACCTTTCTGCTTTAGAACTTTCTCAAGGGCAAATATATTTGCCATGAGGACAGACCATAGCAGAATGTATGGTCTCTGTCTCTCCTACTGTTACTGTGGTGGTCAAAAGCAACCAGTGTAAGACAAAGACAGCAGAGTTGTTTGATGTTGAATGCTGTAAGGGCAGGTGGAAGTTGGAGGTGGCAAGAAAATGTAAACGTGCACATGAACTGCAGGGCTGCAAGAGTACTGTTCGTTCCTGAGACTGACCAGCTCACACTCAGTTTGGAGACCGACACTACAGCATGCCTTGGAAGTAAACTGGGATTCCTCCTGCCTGGTGCACAGCTGAAGCACCGAGGCACTGCAGCGTGTTGAGCAGGGCAACGATGTCCTGAGGCCTGACCACCTCCTGAGGTGCCTTGGTCTGTTACCAGCTCCAAAGGGGATCTAAGGTAAATGGATTCAATCCCTAAGACAGTTGCCTTGCTGCAGTACCTGAAGGTACCTACATAACGTGGACTGATAGGTGGCACAAATCCTCCTAAAGCTGCCTTAGGGTGCTAAAGTGCCACACCACACCACCCAGGGCTCGCTTTAATGCTGCAATTCTGGCATCCTATTTGAGGAAAACAGTATTCCCAATGCAGACTCACAAACCAGGTGGGTTCTATAGCCTTTAAAAGTTTTTCTGCAAGGAAAGCAGAAGGGTGGGAGATGCAAAATAAATACTGAAGAAGCATAAAGCACCCACCTGGGTTTCCTTAGCGAAGATTAAATGCCAGAGATTCAGCCAACAGTAAGAACAACTACGGAACAGTATGCCTGCAGTTCCCTTGAAAGCTCAGTACAGTCTGTTACCACTGTAATATTAGAATTAATTGAAGAAAATTGAGAAACTAACTCAGATTTGACCTCTGAGTATTCTGCTCAATAAGTCCAGGTTAGCCCAAAGGCAGAAAAACCAAGAAAAATTGTTAACCCACTAGGTGCTAGCTTAACATATGCCAGCTACAAACCAAACATGCTGCTGTCTCAAGGTGGTTTATTTTGTAGAATAAGTGATGTATCTAAGAAGTGATGTATCTCGCTTCCCAGGAAGACAAGGCATTCCTGTGACATGCGGTTACAGTATGGATGGAGTGCTGGTTGATTGCATAATGGTCTGATGCTGGAGAATTCAAACATGAGCTGTCTTTACAGATTGGAAGCACCTTTCTTGCATCATTTCCAGGTTTGTTGTCACTCATAATATTTCAGGGAATGCTTCATGAACCAATAATGCATCTGCCCTGAAAATGTTCTATAGGAGCTGTCAACCATCCTATTAGCACACTTGCTGACACTGGCCACAGCTGAGCCTCTTTAAATGCTCCAGTCTTAAAGTAAAAAAAAAAGTTTTACTGAAGGATGTACTTGGCATTTTTCAATATTAAAATACTAAATAAATGATGACATGTTTTCCTTTAAAATTTTTAAATGCAACTGAATCTATCTGGACTCACTTTGCAGACATGTATTAATTCATTTAGATACAGCATCTGAAAATCTGGCTCTCAACTTGTCAGTAATGTGCATCTCCTAGTGAATAGGGAATTATCACATTCCATATTTTCAGTTGCTAATGACCATTAAAGGCACTATACATACATGTTTCATATGAAATTTAAAATCAGGTGGATTTTTTCCCCTAAATTGGGCTTATTTCTACTTCATCAGTCGTTCTCCAGAATATGAAGCACTGCAGTGTCCAAGAAACACTGTTCTGCTTCTAATCAGACTGAACATATATAAATTTAATCACTTTAAGGAATGTAGCTTCCTGAGGACTTTCTGAAATTATCATGGTACCTTACTGTAATCTATGTTCTTTTTTTGGTGCTATGTTATCTCAAGTATTGTCTAAAAATAATACCACATAACTGCCTTCATTAATAAATCACTGGGAACAGAATTAACTTCCATTTTGAAGACGATGTGATTTGTGACCAGTTGTAGAAGTGACGATGGGAACTCATAGGACACTCATCAAGTGATCTCCATTTCCTGAACTCATCAGTTTTACCCTTGCTGTTCCTTGTCCAGTATGCCAAAGGTGCAATTCTGTCATGGAAGGTTGTGCTCAATGCAGGAAAACCTGTATTTAATCAAACTTGTGATCTGCCAGCTGAAACCTTTGCATAATCAGACCGAAGCTGGGCAGGAAATTATCTTTCTTTCCTGAGTATTCTTATGGTATTAGGAATTGTTATCTAAACAAAAAAGTTAATAATGTGATGCCATTACAAAGAAATAATTTTCTGTGGTGTGTACCCTGTAAGGCACAAAAGGCAATTCTTTGACTATACATGGAACTGGTGGTGCTTCTCAAGCTTTGGGAGTACACCGAAGTATGTAGACTTCAGGAGTACACAGGCAGACTGAAAAGTCCGTTACCCATGACGAAAGTCTGAAGGAAACAGGTTTGTTTAGATAAAAGAGGGCAAAGGGGGAACATAACGCATTTACTCTGTATCTTAATTCAGTTTTTTAGTTCCTAGTTTAAAACAATCATGAGGAATTGTGATTTATAGAGCGTGTCTTACCTAAAGCAAACCAACACCCCACCCCAGCATCTGGAAACAACAGCTGCAAGACTGTCCTTTTCCTAGGCTTCAGCAACAGCAGTGGTAGCAACATCCCTGCTATTAATTTGACCCTCTCTCAGCCTACATTACTTGTATCTCCAGAACTAGAGATGGGAAAGAAGCAAGCAGCTCATTTTGAAACAGAGGAGATGGGGCTTGAACTTTAGAAGAAAACCCCCAAACTCAATAAACTTCAGTCTGATGGTATTCCCTAACACTTCACATACTCTTGTTTACAAACTTCCTTATAGGGAGTCTTTCAGACATAATTAGGGATGGTATAGGCATAGCTGACTGTACATCAGCTACGACCCTGGACACGGCAGCCTCTTGTGACTCACTAGTGTTGCAACTCTTGATTTCACTGGTGATTTTGTAGTCCTGGCTCCAGATGAAAGTTAAAATCATGATGATTTTTGTTAAAAAAAAAAAATAATAGAAAAATTATTTTGTTCAAAGTGCTTTGTTTTCAAAATCTAAAATGTTCAATTAATCTTGATGTAAAACAATTTTATAGTTATTATTTTTCTAAACACATATTCAGGGAACCTACAATTTCTCTCTTAGAAAATATTGAATGTGGTTAACTTCAAAATTTTGTTCCAAAATATTTTCAGGTCAAATTGTTTATTGAAACTGCCTCTTCCCCAGGAACAGTAATCAATTCAATTGAATGTTATAGGCTAAATTCTGTAATTAGCAAATTAAGAGCCAGTATTAGTTATCACAGAATATAGAATTTCCATGGTTTCAGTGACAAGGCAGTAGGGTTTTTTCATCCAGGATTCATACGATCTACATCTATGCACAGCACACACATGGAGGTCCTCAGTTCATGGGTTACTGAGGCCTCTAAGAATTTGAAGTAGAACCTTTAACCTGACTAGAGGGTACGGTTTTTGCAAGTATCTCTTTTTTTTTCCAGTAGCGTCACTGACATCTTGCCTAGATTTAGCTTGAGCTAAATCATGTTCATGTGTCACATGTTCATGTGACACTGGTCTCATTCAGGCCCTGCGACAATGAGGAGATAATGATGCTATCATAAACATTAAGCGTCCTTACATACACCAAATAGTCCTCTTATTGTAGTAGATATTCAAATGTATCTTTTAAATAATACCTTTCCTCCCAGTGCTCTCAAAATATTTTGCAGACTATGGATACCACATCACTGAGATGAAGCCCCTATTTCAGCTTTGGGAAGCTTATGAACTGTTTCATGAAATGTTGTCTCCAGCTTTAACAGAGGGGATGATCTTTGTAAGACCTTCTCTCTCAGGAGGATTAGCAACTGATTTGGTCCCACTAGCATTTAAAGGAGCAGATATGACTTATTCTTAGCTCACTAAACACACCCTTGAAAATTCCAGATATTTACAGATGACCCACCTGCTCCCCTTATCCTCCACCTCCCTGCATCCTGAGCAATGGTGGAAACTGAGACTCCTGTCACACCAGCCTTTTGCAATACCTCTTTATATTAAGCCAAGTCAGATGGGGTCACCGGTCTTTGATCTACTGTATTTCTTCATTCTTGTTTGAAACTACCCAACCTTTCTCACATTCCCATAACTCATGGCAATGAAAGCAGCAGCTGTCTGCTCCACTTCCTAACTAATAACTTCTGTTCAGAGTGGGAGGGAAAAACGGCTTTATAATAATGCAGGATTTTCTGTTAGAAAACTGAGCACTAATAACTTCGTGTTGTGCCCTTGTCTCTCCTCTTACTCCAGGAATACCTAAAGACCACCTCTATTTTCCCTTCGCCTCTTTCTACCCCTCTTCTTTTCTGTGCAAGTGCAAGAAACAGAACTTTGCTACCTTTGTGATTATTAGCAACCCTGGGTCCACACTGATTAGTCCCAGTGGCACAGGGTTAATGAGTTAAGTGTGCTTATTCAATTAAGCCACCTCTTTGTTTTAGCTCTCATAAATTTTAACCTGATCGCTTTATAATTACCTTTGGCACTATTTGATAATAGAATAGATTAATAAATTTAATGAAAAGATTTGCCCTTAGTAAAATAAACAGATGGAAAGCTTAGTAGAGGTAGTCTGATCAGGTGATATATTGATCAGTGGAATCGTGAAATCCACCATCATGGAATACTGGCAAACAGGAATCCTCTTGAGTCTTATTCTAATGCTTGGAGGTATTTGGCACTGTTATGAATTTTAGGTTGTTTTCAGTGAAAGTTACTCAGTTATCTATTTTCCTCGAAATGCCCTTGGACTACAGAAACCACTTCAGCCCACTGACTTGAACCGAGGATGAACGAGCCATTTCACTCATAATACTGGTGCACCTTTTCCAACACAGCTGCAGAATATAGGAATTTACTTTCTTCAAAGTTGTGGTTTTGGAACTGTAAAACAGTCCTGGATATCACACTGCAGTATGGGAGACCAGCTGATGGCTACAGTTAAGGCACCACAGGATGAAGTATAACAGTAGAACACAGGAATCTTATAATCTGTAATTAAGATGTTGAAAGAAAACCCTCTGGATCGCAGTCCATACTGTCCTGCAATGAGTATTTGGCATACTAAAAAGGTATTTGATTTTGAATACTGATTATCATTGGAAAGCATCACATTTCAATCTCTTTGATTAAATGGAGGACTTTCCTAATGGCATTACTAATTACATTTGTATACGCAATGACTGCCCTTAAAAACACCCTTTTAAGGTAAGATTCACCTCATCTAACATTAATCATTTAAAAATTAAGCATGTAGTCTAAGCCGATTATTTCAGCTGCCTCTGTGTTCAGCAAAGAGAGACAGACACCTCTAGAGCATGATTCATCATGCCAGTCTTATAAGGGGATGAATCTCTTGTTGATTTGTTCCACTTACATCATGATGTCATCAGAGGTCAGATGAAATGACTTCTGCCCCGAGTAGAAATGAGAAGCTAGGTGAAGGAAAAAATACCCCAAACAAACCTCAAAACCCTAACCAAATAAATGAACAAAATCTTTCAAGTAATTCCATATGAAGTGTTTTGATGAAAATCAGTGTGATGTTATTTATCTATCTGTGTTTCTTCACATAACAAGGATATTGTCCTTAAAGTTGATGACCCTGCTTATATTCAGTGGTATACAGAATGCCCCAGACAGCAAGCAAAAGTGAAGCTACTGCACTAAGAAACTTCTAGCAGGCACAAGAATGATTTGAATCCATCCTCTTGGGGGTGATTGATACCAATATTCCTATTGGACTGCAGTAACTACACTTCTGAAAATGTCTGATGTATTTTGTCATTTCCTGTAACATCTGTAGGTAAATTCCCAGCTGGAGCATACTCATTTAATTTAGAAACTTTAGGAAACCTTGCTCTTCAGTGACTTTCTGCTATTGGTAGTGTCATGTAATGGGACGTTTACCTGATTCACTCCCTGCACTGCAGTAACTAGCCTTTCTTCTGGGCTGTGTTGTTCTTAATCATATGCCTTTAAATCAACCTGTAACTTGCCCTGGGAGACATTCGGAAAAACAGCCTTTCACAGCAAGTGTTTCAAGGGGCAAAAGAGAACTTGTGTGTCCTGTAAAAACATAAAATCAAACTGCAAATCAAATCGCATTAGGGTCCTGCACAGAATAAACTCAAATTAAAATAGTCCTAGAGATCACTTACTTATTTGGCAGTTTAATCTGGCCTAGGATCCAGAACTGATTGCTGAACTATCTCCTAGAAACACTGTCTTCAAACTTCATCTTATTCACAGAGACCTTGGCAGCACAAACAGGCAGTACATCACTCCAGCTCTATCTCTGCTGCATTGGCCTCTGGTTCTGAATTACAGCATCTATCACATTCTGGCTTTTGCTTGCCAAGCTTTTAAAGGTGTGCTCTTGCTCACTGTACCTTATGAACGGCTTTCCCTTCCATCATTGGGCCTGCTTTTGAAGTTTACTGATATCGACTTATAAAATATTCTCTCTTTGCATGCCTACCCCCTCTGACTACAGTGTAACTGAGACATACATGCATATCGCAAGTGTCAAGTTCCAGTTTGAAAGCGCTTTGTCTTGCTCACACAGACTGTGGAAACTTCTGCCCATAAATATCTGAATCTCATATGCTTTTAAAACTAGACACAACATACATCCTTTGTTTAAGATCTATTTATAATTAATAACATGGCATGGAGTGGCAGATACTTCACTGAAAAGACTATAGACATAAACTCTCTCTCTCTCTGTATATACGTATACATATCTATCTGGAGATGTGCTCTATTCCTCTTTTCAGTTTTAATACCATCATATATCATATTTGTTTTTAAATTATGCTTTCCTCTGAACTTTTATTTTATTATAAAAAGATAAATTTTGCATGTTGAAAGAACTGGCCCAAAGTCACATTCTTACTCTTTAACAGCCTGATCATGAAGACAACCCTGTCACTTTCACTACCCTGTCACTGGACTTGTTGCATGTTACTAAAAATGTTGAAAATCACCAAAATTAAATAATCTGTTGGCTACTCAAAAACTGTCTTTTCTTTTTTTCAAGAATATAATGTTGTTGCAATATAGCCCTTTATATATACTGACATTAAACATAAATGAGAGCATCTGGGAAGAGTTACACTCCAGGCTTGAGAAAAAAATGATGTATTCAATGCTGCAGTCAATGACCCACTGTATCCTTGTCCATTGACATACAACCCTATGCTGTGAAAGGCTCTGTCAGTACTACTGTGTCTGGGCATGCTGCCCAGTCCCCTCTTCTGGGGTGTGCCCCAGCACTCTGTAACTGGGAAATACTCAGAAGGACTAACCTCCTTCCTCATCCTCCCTGCAAAGGAAACACAGAGGTGTAACCCCACATGTGAACCACAATATTGTCTGCAGAGATGCTAGTTTAGGTGGTGGTGAGCCCCAGACTGCACTTCGCCTTACATCAGATGGTCTGTTGAGACACAACCTAGGATACCTGGAACGTAATAGTCTGGTTAAAAGGTTGACAGGGTGTTTGACAAAATCATGCAGCTCATGGTCTAGCATGCAGAAAGAAAGAAGTGGAGATATTCTATACCATAAACATCAGGCTGTATTGTGTGCTATGTATAAGTTTAAGTACGAAGGCTCTTTTCATAACTCTTTTGTAACTGTAAATGCATTTAATCTACATTAAACTAGACTGTCTATTTTCCACCTACCACAGCCTTTAATGTGATTTTGAGAAAGTACATATACTAGACCCATTGTATGAGGCAAGCTGTTGGGAGCCCATTCAAAGGAAAAGTAAGAGGATTAGTCAAAATCTGAATAGAAAAGGTGTGAAGACTCCACCAGACTTTTCCTTTTAATCAGTTGAGACATAAACCTTTGAGTACATGTTTCAGGAAAGGTCTCATTTGTGAGATAGCTATATAGCTCTACTCTCCAAAAAAGAAAAAACAAACATGCCTTTTTGTGCAAGTGCTGTCTTTGTCATTCATTAATAAACTATTTGATTGTGTATTCAGAATTATATTTTTAATATAACTTCTGGACTTCTTTCAATATACATTGATTATTAAAATAAATTAAAAAAAAAAAAAAAGATTGCTAGCAGTATTTGGAGAAAATGTATTTGGAGCCCACAAGAGATGGGGAATCTACAGAAGGGTTTCTGAGGTCTAAGCAGCAGTAGTCAGAAATCACACCTATAACTTCTCGCTTGAAACTCTAAGCATCTTCAAGCCTGAAGACTCATTTAAAAGTGAAAGAATGAAGGAAATCACTTTGGACCTTTCAGTGAGACAAAGAAGCATGCCTACGATCATTTTGTCCTCTTTCAGAAGCCCACAGAAAGGCATCTGTGGGAGAACAGGAGATCTGAGATCTTTAACAGCTGACCCTTCTCCAGAGAGGTGACAAAAAAGGAAGTCTGGATCAATGAAATGTTTCATGAAGAAAACACCCACAAAGTGAGTGGAATTGCAGGCTGCTTAACCATTCAGCTATAGAAGGTACATGACTTCATTTAGTCATTTATTAGATGCAAAAAAAAAATAGATCTTTAAATTACACCAGTTGGTGAGAAGGAATGTTGATAACAAACTGTCAGTTCATAGATAAAAACATTGAGACTTTATTCCATACTTCTGAAATCACAAAGCATTTGAAATAAAGGGTTAAATTCAGTCCCTGGAGAATGGAAAGTGAGATAGGGAAACATATGCAAGCTGATGTACACGCAGCTAAACCGTCTTTGTACACATGAATTAGTTGCAGAGAACTGGGGGGAAGTCTACTTCAACAATGAAAAGTATGCTACATTTTTATATTGAAAAAAAAAAATCACTAAATTGCAGTGGCTTGTAAAGCTGGAAGATGTCACAGAAGTTCTCCTTTCTCATACAGCTCTTTGTTATATGCTTTGGGAAGGGGGAAACTTTTGGCATCATTATTGTTATTATAAGCATCATTACTGCCACATTTTGCTTTTGACAGAACATTGTATTACCTCACTTTATCGCAGTTTATGTTAATACATAAATGCTACAAATGACAAAGTTTGGAAAGCGCAGGTATTCGTCGGAAGTGCCACAAACAAACCATAAATCATATTAAGATCATCTGGGGACTTGAAAAGAATTGTGGGTCGAATAGCTTTGTGTGGCTCAAACAGATAATGGTACTTTTAGACCATTCACGTGCTGGCTGCAGCATCAGGCATTGGAATGGAAGTAACATCTAAGGCAATGTATAAAGAGACCTCACACCTAATTTTTTCCTCTGTTATTATGTACTTATTTATTATTGGTTATTTATAACTTAAACAGTAGCAAGAGGTTGCAGACAAAGATCAAGCCTGCATTTGAGTAAAAAAGAAAAATAAATAATCAAATCCTGTCTCAAACCAAATATGAAGTGAAAGACAACAGGTAGATTCAATGCAAGAGAAGAAGGAAGGTGACAGTGACGATTATTGTGGTAAGCAGGAGTACCAATTACCTAGTTGTTGTTTCACCTTCTTAGTAAAATATAGTACATCTGGAGGGCTCCTAATCATTATCTTTGGATCTGTCTTTAGTTTTTTGAAAACTAGCAGTGTCCTTCACAGCTACTTGGAGAGTGTTTTTCATTCAGTGGAGAAACGTAGAAAATTTCATATTTTGTCTCTATGAAAGTATATAAAAATAATTCACATATTTCAACATATTAGGACCTGAAAGGGCCAAGCAGATCATCTAGCCTAACTTCTCGTACATCTCAGGCAACGTATTTTCTCTTATTTATCTTTGTTTTGATCCAAATGACCTATTTTAATTAATGCAGAATGTCATCCTGACTTGATCTAGAAAAGCTGGTACATGAAGTATCCTTCATTCCCCTTTGCTAGTTTGCTGTTCTGGTTAACTACTGTGACTGCTAAATCTTTTGGCATCTTCCTAGCTTCATTACTTCACTTGCCAGTCATTAGTTGCTGTTACGACCTACCCTGCTAGATTAAAATGTTCATTGGCAGCTACAATCATCTTCCAGGAAGGTAATTCAGGGCAGTTTTCAATCAGCTTTGGATAAACAAAGTTTCTCAGTTCAAGACATTTTTCGCAGCTTCAGAATAAAATTTCTGTCTTTTTTTTATACCTACTCAGCTTTTGGGCGTCTTTTCTTCCTGACAGTGACACAAGAACATAACACAGTACTCCACCACGCTTTCCACCAATGCGTTATGCAGACACATAGCCACCCCCTCGTGACACGCTCTGTCCCTAGATTGTTGCTTACGTACCAAGGAGTGCCTTAGTCCTTTTTGCCATGGCATCAGATAGGCAATTTAACTTGCTTCCCCACTGTAACTCTTAAATCTTTTCCTGAGAAACTAGACTCAGAATATATTGTCCATTCCTCAGTGTGATGTTCCCTGTTCTAGGTTACAACACACTCTGCTATGTTCAAATACACTTTGCTTGAATGAGCCCACTTTGCTTTGTCCTCTTCTGATCATTATGGCAAATGTTGCCACTTTTCCCAGCAGTAATTTTTTTTTTTTTTATTTCCAGGTCATTGATAAAAACAAATATGAATAGCTTTAGGCCTATAGGCATCACCATGAATTCATATGAGAAATAATTTGACATTTCATGTTAACACCTACCCTGTCACATCTATCAATATGCCATGCTCATAGTGTTCAATATGTAATGGATTTGTGCATTGTTTTGTCCTAAGTTTTAAAGAATGTCTTCTGGTACTGTTGTGTTTATCAGGTATCCAAACATGCTATGGCAATGACATTATTAAATTTGTCAGTCCAATCCTGAATTTCACAAAAGAGATATCCAAGTCATATTGGGCAAGTTATAGGCAATTTCCCTTGGGTTTATTTATGCAAATGTTAAGAAAGCATACAAACAATAAGGACTGAAATGAGGTCTCCATGATGATACATAGACAGTATGTCCCTTTGACAGTGTGAACTTAAAATGTACACAGCATAGCTTGTTTCCGTACATAGCACTTCATGTATTTGAAGCTCAAATGCACAAAATACAAAAGGATACTGGTTATGTGGCTAAACACACCACAGCTGGCTGGAGGAGATGTCAGGAACTTCCTAGTGGAAGGGGAAGAATTGAAGCTGAAAACCTCAGAAGCTGATTTTCTCAGATTTTCTCTAAATGCAACTACTCTGTACTGTGTTTAAACATTTCAGATTAGTTGCCACAGTTCTCTGACTTCTGCATTTATTTGTCTGAAGAAGGTAGGTGCTGGGAGAGAGGTTAAAATGTAACTGTTTCTGCTGGGTTTTGTACTCTGTACTGAGGTCCTGCCACGAACAGGTTCCAGCAGGGAACTAACATTACAGTATCAAGACTTATGACCTGATTCAAGTTGCAGTCCAGTCTACTACAGAACGAAATCAGCTGCACTTCACACTTCTGCAATCTCCTCTCATCTGCAGAGATCACAACCCTATCCTCTTTCATTCCTTTTTGGGGGTGAAAGGGGGAATAGTCGAGCTTTGCCAGGCCCCCTATCTGTATGTAGCTCCAGCATATCTCTCTTGCTTTCCTTGTTTTCCTCTGAACCAGGAGGGAAAGTCTTGCTATTGAAATGCTAATAGAGGAATAAACTGTATAATAAGACTGCATCCCCTTTGGGCCTACATGTAATTTACACATAAAATGAAATTGCACATGGCCTTGTTTCATAGCATATTTGTTTAATTATCTTTCTTTAAAAGCTTTTTTCAATTAATTTTCAATATTTAAAAAAGGAATAAAAATGTCGATTTATCTGTGTACCTGATAATTAAGTACAGTTTGGGGAATAATTACATTATCTAATAGCAGAAATTTGTCCAGCTCTAATAACTGGGATTTTTCAACAGTTTTGCTTGCTTTCTTGTTCTCCAACTGCTCTAATTCAAAAGAAGTTTACATTCTGCATGTATCGGTCAGTCCTCACTCATTACTCCAGACACTGACCAGCTGACCAGAACGGTTCTGCCTTCCCTGGCAAATGAGTCAGGAAAGAGTGGACGGATCCAGGCTAGCTTGAATCTCTCCAAAAGGGCCATCTGTAGTTCATATGTAACAGGAAAAGTATAACCAATAGAGCTAAGTATTAAGTTTTTCATGAGCTCTTATTGCCTTTGAAAAACGTCAGCCTGATATACACTGTTGAATTCTGAGGATCCTTTTCCAAGAATGCTGGAACATCGCTGTTCAGTTTTAGTTGGAACAGATGTGGAAGAGAGCTGTTCAAGAGCTAATCACACGACAGCATTTTGGAGAAAAATAAATAAATAAATATTTAACATAGTCAAGTAAGGACCAAGAAAGATAGACTTATTGTCTGTGGGGCCCCCACAACAGGAGGGACTACAACTTTCTCTTAAGGACCATTTATATAATACAAAATACACGTTTCTGGGATTAGCACAAAAGAAGTAAAACACTAACCCAATGAGATCCAAACAGCAATTTCTGAGTCAAATCTAGCCTGCTGATTTTTCCACTGAGGATGTAAGGAACAGCTGTTTGAGCCATAAGCCCTGCCTAGACAGCCATTTCTCTCCTTCTCCATATAATTGACCTAAAAGTGACCATTACAGCTTGTTACAGGGCTGTGAAGGGCTGAGGAGGTGTCCTCATGCAGGTCTGCATGGTCCCAACCTGCTGCCACTATTGTATCAGCTCACCTTGGATGGGGAAGCCCCAGTTCTGAGGTCCAGCTTACTCATCTGTGAGAGCTGGAGCAATCTGATTCGAACTAAAGGGGTACTGGAAATAGGATAAGCAAAACAAGCAGCTTGGTGTTCCAGGGTAAGTAAATGAAATTACCTCATCAGAATGCCTGAACATAGCTGATATTAGCTATTGCAGTCTAACTCAAGCCAGAACAAGCAGCATTACTCGAGAACTCAGTCTTTAGCTAATCACAGTGTAGAACAGACGGTAGTGAAATGGACTCTGCACCACCGTGGGCTCCTCCACCACAGGACCAACTAGAACTTTTTCATATGGACCAGATACAATATCAAAGACTTATTCTATCCCTGTTAAGAGCAATTGCTTCTGTACTATTTGGCTGCACAACAACTATGCTGGAGTATCAGAACCATTTTATCTTTTAACAGATTCAGTAAACAACACCCATCCAGAAAGTTCCACCTAACTTTAAGGAAAAAATGTCCACCTATATGAGCTGCGATGCTCTGTTTCCACAGCCGAGATTGAGGCAGTAAGATTGAAAGCAGTCATGTCATGCATTTCATCAATCTCAGGGCTAAGGAAGGGCTGATTTGTGCCATCAGAATGGTAGGGGAAAAGATAATGAGAAAGCATTAACAAAAATTCTTCCCAGTAGGTTTTTCCAATACCATTGTTATTAGTCACCAGTTATACCCTCTGTTGCTGACTCACGCTAGGAATGCAAGTGGGACAATGGGGTTTCAGATCAAGTACTTGTCAGCTGCCTGACAAGGGAAAGATCAGGTTTTCTTCAAACTGTCAAACGTCTTAAGGCAAAGCTTGGTTTCTCAGCTACTGCTCTCCACTCCCTCAGAATACAATGCCTGTCTCAGCCTGCAGCCCTGATAGAGGAAATGGTAGCAATAAAAAAAAAAAAAAAAAAAAAAAAAAAAAAAAAAAGTTGAGAAACAACCTTACCAGCCTCATTTAAACTTTCCTTTGCACTTTTTCCTGCTTCTTTCTCTGCTTCTGGTTTATATCACCTCATCTTGTAGTTAATCAGGCTGGTGCTGACAATTAGGCTTGTTAACACCCTCCTTTCAGAAGGCTTTCTCTCCAATTAGGCAGCCTGCCCCATTCCAGGCAGCCAGAAGATAAGGTGGCTGTTCCTTGTGTTGAGAGTCAACAGCATCTGCAGGGACACCTGGAAGCAAAGGGCAGAGCTTTTAACCCCTGAACTGTCAAGGCACTTTAGCATCCTGGACAATAAAGCAGCTCATTTTGTAATTAAAAAAAGAAACGTTTTTTTTAAAACCTTTTTGTGTGTGTATGTGTGTGTTTTGGGGAGGATCTTGTTTGTTTGTTTGGGGGTTTTTGTTTTGTTTTTATAAGAGTTAATGATCCAGCTAAGTACCTTTTAAGAGCCAAAAAATGCCTGTTCAAAATTTAGTATATAAATTGCATGGTATTCAGTGGATGTTAAGCACCTAAACAGCTTACGCATCTAACTACAAATTTAGGTACCTATATACATGAAAATTTAGCTTGGAGCAGTTACTGTGAAACTGAACACTTGTTATGTATGTTCAGTTACTGGACCTGAAAGACTAATTACATTTAATTCTTCAAAACCTAAATGTTCTTCTTTATTATCTATTAGGTAGCTTGGTCAACATCAGAAGTTTCTATTGCACTCATAAAAATACCCAAATCAGGGTTCTTTTTCTGTCCCAAGAACAGTCACTCATTATTTTATGTTTTAAAGAACACCATTATAAACTATAGAAGCAGTAATCACGAAAGAATGAAAGAGATGATTACCTATATATTATGCTGCTTCCCTTTCTGGTCCTGGAGTGGAAGCTCTGCGTGATTAAGTTGCAGTACAGATAAACCTTAATACTTTATTGACATACATCATACATGCAATTTCATCACAAACCATTTTGCTGCCTTTATTTTGCATAGTCACCGAGTAAGGTCTCAGTGCTGACTGCAGCTGTTCTCCATGCAGTCAAGATCTGATTTACCTTCACAGCTTGCACTGTATTGTCTCTGAGCTGATTGCTCTCAGTTAGGCATGTGCATTCTGGCTTGCTTCAGTATAGTACCATAAAGAATACGATGATGATGCAGACCTGAGGCAGAAATCGTTGTGAAAGTAGCAGCAGCAGTCATGAGATACAGTAAAGCATTATGGTTTGGAGGCTGTGAGCGGAGACCAAGATTCTCAGAGAAGTGTTTCTTAGTTAGTGGGTGGTGATTTTTAGTTGGGGTGTAGAATACGTCCAGGCTCGGGCCATGGCACTAAAACTGCTCTAAAGGGCATACCATATATCACAGAGCTTGATTTTCAGGCAATAACATGCATTTCTATTTGGGCATATTAATACTAATAGTCAATTAAAAGGCGTCCATGGTTGCTGATGGCATGAGTGGATCTATAGACTGAGTGGTCATGAAAAGTGTCTGGAGTTTTTGTTATAGCACTGCAGACTACAGTTTGTCAGCGAAACAGCTAGATGCCAAATGGCACCTGTCAAACAGAAATGTTTAACATCATTTTTGTGCTAGTATCTGTACTAGCAAGTTAACAAGATGACTACTCCTGCCGAAGGTCAAGCCTCTAACTAAGTATTTATAGCTTTATTAAAAATAAAAGAAATTCTGAAAAATAAACACCTATAAAAATCAGTGTTCTCCAAATCAGTCAAAGTCTAACAATGTTTATTTTGTTTGTTACCATACTTCCCTCACGCTATGTATCTGGGGCCCTTGCATTATGGAAGTGTTTGCTGAAGCTATTGATAACACTAATGTATAAACATCAGTTGTTTCCATGCTGCTGGAGATTTTATGGTTCACTTTCATAAAGACTTAATTGAAGAGCACTGCTGAGGAAGCCAAAGTAGACACTCCTTAGCTTGGTTTGATGAGTTTAAGCTTCAGTGACTCTTTTGTGGAATATTAACGATAGCAACAACACCATTTTCAAAAAACTAAAATTTAAGAACAGCTACTCTACTGTCTCCCAGTGGGTTAGCTCCTAGTTATATTACATTGAAAATTGTGTTATAATCTTGACTTATGTTGAAAGTAAAACATTAAGGACAGTTTTGACTCCTACAGCTATGCAGAGTTAAATGCCCATCTAAATCAAATTGGCTTAATTAGCTCCCAGAAAAATTAAATTTCCTCCAAACTTGACTCTACCTATCATAACACAATCTCTCTAATCAGCTTTACTCTTTAGGAATTGAAACACTTCCAACAGGTTTCAGTGGACATTGTTTGTGTGCAGCTTTTGACTTTGACAACACATAGTTAATACAGTATAGAGAAAAATAGGCATATACCCCCTGGCATATGCGACCCTTCTCTTTTTCAGGCAGCCATTCCTACCCAACTCCATTGCAGAGTGGCAGATCAATGCAGAGAGGACAGCACATAAAAGTAGTGGAAACAGGGATGATGGAGTTGCAGAAGAATGTGACAAAACGCAGAGTATACTAAAGGTGTTGTAGAAGTTTAAAGGAAAGAACCCTGAGGTGGGGAGATGTGGAAAGAGTATTTTGTAGAGCTGGTCAAAGGTGTCACACTCAAATATCTTTTTCCTGATAAATGGTGTTTTTGACAGAACAACAATTTTTGTGAGAAGATTTGTCATTTTGGGGAAACATTTTAGATTGCTGACATATTTTAACAAAACAAACAACAGAGATTTTGGTAGTTGAAAATTCAAGCAGTTATTTTTTTTCCTACATGACAGTTTTAAGGAGATAATGTAATTCTGAGAGGGGTCATTTTAATGGGAATAAAAAAATATTCTCTCCAAAATAATTTGTTTAGTATTAGGATAAACACAGATATAGGAAGGGTGCTAAAAAGAGGAACACAGAGATGGAAAGGAAAATGCAAAAAAGAGAAATGAGATGGAATCTGTCTGGGGGAATCTTCATGGACAGGAAAGTGATCAATGGAAAGTGAAAGCCTAAAGGCAGATATATTGTGAACAAACATATAAGAAGGCAAAAAAAAGCAAATAAATGTAAAAAAGATGATGCAAAAACATATGGGCAAAAAGTCATCTTTCTTGTGCCTCCTGGTAAAGATAGAAGTTTTATTTTCATCATTTGAAGTCTGCCAAAAAACTTGTGGCTTCCGTTAAACTTGCTCATTGCTTTGCTTCATTTTACACTTTTCTTAATGAATCTTTGAAATCAATAATGGCTGCATATAAAATGGCAAGAAGAAAGCAGGTGCTGTTCTGTCAGTAGCACTGAGGCACAGTTGGGGTGCAGTATGTGCCCATCCCCCTGGGGCTTGTGGGTTTTATCATGGCCTTCCAAGTCTTAGTCTGTACCGAAAGGCAAGGTGCAGGAAGACGTTGCAGAGCAGTTGCAAGCCTCAGGGAAATCCTGAAGCTGAGGAATTTTTTGTTTTACTCAAAAGTTGTAACTGCATGCCCAAACTTCTCCAAGTTCACCATGCTTTGCCCCACAGTTTTTATGGTGCTGCCAGTCTTCTGTGCCTTTCCCCTTTGTTTTCCCTGAGAACCCCACTGATATCTCATATATAACTCGTGCCCCTTTCAGCTCTCCTTTCTCTGTGCCAGCTTTCCTTTGCTACCCCAGTTCTGATCCTACCTTTGTGCTTTTCGGCAGCACTCAGAAACTTCTCAAAGCCAGAGTTCAAAAGAAAGCCCAGAGAAGAAAGACTACCCAGGGCTATGCATTTTCAGGCTTAAGCCCACTTTTTAGTTCCTATCAGGATTTATTTTATCATGTCAATGTGTTACAGCAACACAATCCTTTCTATAAGTCTCCTGAATAAACCAACTCGGAGTAGTTTAAAACTACAAGCCTACACCCTGTGTTTATAGGGAGTCCTCTAAGAGACTTGTGCTCCAAAAAAGGGGAAATGATGTTGTTAACAGCTACAACTAAACAACTAAAATGAAAGAGGAGGCTAAGCACTTCCCCTGGCTGGAAACTTTTGCTGTACACAGCAGCAAAACACAGACTACAACACAAGGGAGGAGCCACTGTAATTGCCTTTTGCTGTGATCTCTGGATTTTTGATTGAAAGGATCATGTCTAGGGTTCTATGCTCGTTCTTTTCTCATAAGCTTTCAGTACTTAGAAGTCTTTTCTTCCACTCTTAATTTGCCTGGAGCAAGGCTTTTATCTAGACTTTTAGCCAAGAGGCACCTGCTGAAATATTCATTGGCAGAAATTGTGCCATGGGTGTTTTTCCCCATTTGTCCAGTTCTATGTCATTAAAATAAGGTTGAGTGCAATGAAAATAGGTTTTGACACAGAAGAATGGCATTCTCTCAAAAACTTTATATAATAGGCAATTAACCCTTTTCAGTGCAAGAATTTAAATACTAAAGACTGCTGAATAGTATCCTTTGTCAATGGCTTTTTTGCCCACATCAAAATGGAATTGAATATTATAACTTCACTTTGTAGGAGAATCAAATTATAATCTGTAATCTTTTATGAGGATGATTTAAAAATTTTACTTTTTATACTGATCTCTACCTAAAAGTGATGGTCATTTAGGAAAATGCAAAAAAACCTTTATAATCTTACATTTTGTACCTAAACCCCATTTATCCTTCCTTCCTTCATTCCTCCTGTCCTACCTTCCTTCCTTCCGTCCTTCCTTCTCATAATATTCAGATGATCATAAAAAGTGCTTCAAATGGCATTTTTTTGTTTGGATTATGATCTGGGAATCAAAATAGTAGTTTTTGAAAATCTCAAAGGACAAAAATTAAATTGAAACAAAGAGGACCTCAGGTATACACAATTATACCTGGGATATTTTTGACCTTATACAAAGTTGGCCCCAAAGCTCATCAATTAGCTTTCCTTTAAGCATGGGTCAGGTGAACTCTGGGTGAAGTTGGAAGGCCCCTTCTGGTCAAAATTGTTCTGCAATTCTGTTTTATGATTCTAATAGGAACAGATACTCAATATACAGAAAAGAGTCTTTTTCTTTTTTAACAAAGTCTTAAATTTAATCAATTTTACAGCAGTAGGAGGTAAAACAAAAGTCTTCAATATGATATTATTTCACCCTGTGTTTGAGGGACTAATCCTAAGGCTGATCTGAGAGTCTTCATAGGAATGTAAATTCAGTGACATACAAGATGTTTCCTTGTAGACATACTGGAAATCTCCTTGCATGGTACCTGTCAGATTGTGTTATCTGATAACACAGACACATACTACTTTAACAAACTTTCTCTAAAGATCTTAAAGCACATGAAAAGCAGCCACAAATTAAACCTTGTAAAGGTCTTTTAAAATGGGGAAATATTTAATTGTCTCACGTATATCAGTATAAAAACAAACACAAAGAAATCAAGCAGTTTTCTCAAGATTTTGCAACAAAAATAATGGGCAATTACTGTTGCTCATCTAAAGGGTGTAAGATAGGGTTTGCAGCCTGTGGGTAGCAAAGAATGGAACAGTTTAATATGGCATCTCTCTGTTTTCTTGGCTATCACAATTCTGGACTCTTTAGAAAACAGCATTATTTGCTTAGGTAACTTACAGCAAAAGTTCTGCAACAACTGCAATGCTGTGTCTTTCAACCTCACTCTGAATCTTCCTCTCTGTTACCCTCCCTTGCATCGGACAGACTGCCTGCAGGTAGGAGTGGAGGGAGCATAGAGTCCTTCTGGTATGTTTAATGGCAGTTCTCGATTATTTTTGCAGTTGAATACTACTCCCATGTGTTATTCCCTTTTCATGCTTCTTTATGCAAGAGTGAGGGTGTAGCCAGTTCAGATATGAAGACCTTAACTGCCAGTACTGTGTTCCGTGAGTAAGATCATCAATCTTTCTAAATGTATCTTTGTGTTGAGTGAACATTTTTGTTAGATACACAGATTATGAGGGGTTACAAATATTGGTCTGTACTTAAAATAAAAAATGAAGGCTTGAAATTAGTAGCCAAAGTAATGACTGTGTAAAGGATACATATATTTAATATAAGACAAAAGGGGAGAGTAAAACTCTAACTTGTGTTACACCAGGTTGAAATCTGGTCTTTCTCCACAGCTTTGCATGGAATTACACTGGATTGGCACTGGTGTGACTGAAAAGCAAACAGGGCTTTCAACTCATCCATCACACTACAATGATAACCTGTGGCCTGATGTGTGATTTTGCTTATCAACTTCCACTGATCCACAGGTAATGGAAGCCATTTGATCCACAAATTATATTTAAGAAGATTATGACATTTTTGCAGTGTCAGGTCAGAATACAACAGTATTCCATCCAGTATGGGTGCTCCTGTTGCAAGTTTCTTGGTGGAAATAAGTCACACAAATCTAGCAAACAAAATCATAGTTCAAGCTCTTCTAAGACCCATGGCAGGAATTTTTGTCATCTAATTATTCCCACATATAATAAAAGTAGCTTCACAGGTGAGTGAAGGAAGAATATTTTGTACGAAAGCAACTCAATGAAAGTAAATTTTTTTGTGTTGCAAATGCTCATTTGTTTAGGTTGCAGTTTATGAAAAGTTTTAGATGTATACTTATGTCTGTTCTTATTCAGCAAACATTCTATAAATAGCCATTAAAAAATTCTAAGTCCAATATTTATTTTTTTTTAAGTTAAGTGAAAGGGTTTAAATATTTTAAGGTTAGACAATGAGATCATTTAGGCTGGAAAAGACCTTTGAGATCATCAAGTCCAACCATTAACCCAGGACTGCCAAGTCCATCACTAAACCAAGTCCATAAGCACCACATCTATGTGTTTTTTAAAAATCTCCAGGGACAGTGATTCCACCACCTCCCCAGGAAGCCTGTTCCAATGCTTGACAACACTTTCAGTGAAGAAATTTTTCCTAATACCCAATCTAAATCTCCCACAGTGTACCCTGAGGCCATTGCCTCTTGTCCTGTCACTAGTTATCTGGGAGAAGAGACTGACCCCCACCTGCCTACACCCCCCTTCCAGGTAGTTGTAGAGAGCAGTAAGGTCCCCCCTGAGCCTCCTCCTCTCCAGGCTAAACAACCCCAGTTCCCTCAGCTGCTTCTCACAGGACTTGTGCTCCAGACCCTTCACCAGCTCCGTTGCCCTTCCCTGGACACGCTGCAGCCCCTCAGTGTCCCTCTTGTAATGAGGGGACCAAAACCAAACACAGGATTTGAGGTGCAGCCTCATCAATGCCCAGTGCAGTGTGACGATCACTGCCCTGGTCCTGCTGGCCACACTGTTTTGGGTACAAGCCAGGGGGCTGTTGGCCACCTGGGCACACTGCTGGATTATGTCCAGCCAGCTGTCAACCAGCACCCCCAGGTCCCTTTCCCCCAGGCACTTTCCAGATGCTCTGCCCCAGCCCACAGTGCTGTGTGGGGCTGTTGTGGCCCACATGCAGGACCCGGCACAGAGCCTTGTTGAACCTCACACAACTGGCCTTGTCCCATTGAACCAGCCTGTCCAGATCCCTCTGCAGAGCCTGCCTGCCCTCCAGCAGGTCAACATCCTACCACCAGCTTGGTGTCATCTG
The DNA here is from genome assembly GCA_035590215.1 of Microhierax caerulescens. Classification (NCBI taxonomy): domain Eukaryota; kingdom Metazoa; phylum Chordata; class Aves; order Falconiformes; family Falconidae; genus Microhierax; species Microhierax caerulescens. The sequence goes on along the minus strand of JAVJGJ010000060.1, from coordinate 39,556,500 downwards.
CAAACTTACTGAGGGTGCACTCAATCCCTTCATCCAGTACTTACTCCTTAACTGTTTAGCAAGCCTAACTTTTAACATTTAAAATTCCTGTATTTTGATTAAATCTTCCTTGCTTTCAGATCCCCATTGAAGGCAATGGAAGTTTTCTGTAAATTTTAAATTATATTGTATCACTTTGTTAGACCATGGAGTGACTTTACAGTTAGTTTAAACTATTTTGGATTGTATTTAAGAGATATCAAGAACAAAATTGCCAGATGTGATCTTATAAATGGTGAATGATATTCCAAATTTTTTTGAAAGGAGAGGTGGTTTTGCTATAAAATTTACTGTGGACAAACACTGCTTATTTATTTTAATTTTTCTTCACTTGGTTAACCACTGATGGCCATGCTGATTTGCAATCCCGATTCTTCTCTTCATTCCATATTTGTTAGCACTGCTGTCCAGCTTTGATTCTTTAATGGAAGTTTGTTATTTACTGAATATTCTAAACGTGTGGGATTATTGATGGCATGGTTTCCATACACAGATTGGAAGTACTATATTTGTACAGATCCTAGTCTGTTTGAGAACCTACTATGGCTGGGACCGAGGTGTTATTGGATTAATAAATAACACCCACTCCCATCTTTGTTGTTAATGAAAGCTGTGTACCTGTCTTATGAAATACAGCTGTATTATGGAACTATTGTGATGACAGTGGCCCCTGTGTTTTTAAAACTAATAAGGATCTAATTTAAAACTAACTTAATAAAATTAAATCCATTAATATCCAGTTTAGTTTACAAATACAGAAGGTCCACTTTGGCTCAACATCTTTAAGATATTGGATCTGTTTAGATTTGAGGAGCAGATGGGAAGAGCTGGCATTTATCATACTTATGATTTTTTATTACAAACAATGCTAGATACGTGTACCGTGACATTCTCGAGAACACTGATGTGCCACTCACTGTCATAGGCCCCATTCTTACAGCTTCTTGAAAGTGAAATGGTGTGAAATTTTGCACTTCGCTGGTCTATTCTCATTTCTGTGGCAAGTTAATGGTGGCATTACTATCCCCAAAAGTTCTCAACTCATAGGACTGTCTTATAGTTAACAAGGTGTACTAGACAACTATTTATCTGGCATTATCCTAATGTGGGTTTAGCCCTCAGATTGCATTTAGACCACATATTCAGAGTTTCCTCAGCAACAATGAAGGCTAGAATTCAAAGAAACAATGCCCATTTAAATAAAGATAAGTGACATTTATGTTAGAATCCTCTTGAATTTGTAATCTATGACTGAAAAGGAAGTAGTGATAGCATAAGGCTTGAATAAAATCAGGAGAACTAGTAGTGCTTAGTTCAGTATTATTAACGGACAGTGAAAAATCACTTTACCTCAGTAGATCCATAGTCACATCTTGCATAAGCATGACAAAGTTCTTATAAAATTCTGGCTACAATCCATTTTGAAGTCAAAGAAAATTTTGAAGATGGCTTTGCTAGAGCCAAGATTTCTAACTTTATATTCAGGATCTGGTTTTCTAGGGTGCTTTTTGTTGATGGTTCTGGAGCATATTTACCTGACAAATTTACTTGTGTTGATTACAGGGGAGGCAGAAATAGTGCTGCTTTCTGATGTGCACACTTCGCACAGGCAGGTTCCCTGGTTCGTGGTGCCACAGCCCATGCTGCCACTGTAATGGGTTCCTTGCACCTGCAATGGAAGGACTGAGCCCTGAATCCTGGGATGCACCAGCAACGAAGTTCATAAGGTCACAGTGCAATGCCAAAAGTAGTGGTGCCTCCTGCCAGCAAGGCTTGGCCAATACTGTGGATCTATCTGCCTGATTGATTAGGTGACACATGTCAGCTACAAAGCAACATCTTAGTTTTTGAGGGGAACACTCATGCTGGATTTTCTTGCTTTTCTTCTCTCCTGTGAGTTTTTGTAAGCTAGAATGCTCATGAACGGCAGAATATTGTATCTGATGAAAATCGTTACTCTTTCATCAACTAATTCTGACTTTATAGTCCTGCTGCTGAGTCCTTTAGAGATGTAGACTGTGCTAATTTGCATGGCTAGCACTAGGAGTATATTTAATGGGACTGTCCATAGCTAAGGTTTGTGTGTTCCTGCTGCACAGCTGCATTCTGCTTTTTCATCTCTACCTGCTTACTAACATTTCCAATGGATTGGTTGGAAAAAGCTGAGGCACCTATTACACCTTAGTTTACAGTTAAATTCCTAATCACTTAAACTGACCTTTCAAGTTCAATGGGCTGCTACTCTGAAAGCCCAGAAATATTCAGTCAAGATGCCTAGCCCAAAATCTGTTCTAGCCCTTCAGTATCTTATTGTCTGCCCAAATGTTTAGTTGCATCCTATAAAATAAAATTTTTATTCTACTATGTATAGCCTGCTGTCCTTCATGTTTATGACAGAAAAAAAGAGCAAAGTATATATGCTTCCAACTCACTGGAATATTAAGACTTTTTGCACTGCTTGGCCTTCATTTTTCTTGGAAATATGATTCCAGTTCTGAATGTAAGAGAGTTACAGAGAAGTAAATTTTATTCAATTTGATTTTTGGTGTTCTGCATAGCCCATGTTATGGTTTTGCTATATATATATAATATATAGCATAATATATAATATATAGCATATAATGCTATGCATTGCACTAAATGCGAGATATTTTGTGATGGTGAATCAAGTGCTTGTATAGATTGATAAATGTTGTATCTTCCTATGTCTAGAAAACTAGTAAGATACATGAAACAAGACAAATATATAAATATATTTTAAAAAATATTTATGTTATTACTGAATACTTGTTAGTCTGCACCAGCACTAATTCAGATGTTAGGGTGAGTAAATTGGGTTACCGTTTTGGCCATCAATATCTAGCAGGTTTCTAAATACTTGTCTACAAAGATATTCCCCAATATGGCTACTCCATATGTTCCCTTAGGTGCTGACTTAAGAGTTTAGATATTTACTATAGTATTATAAAAGCTGCATGTAATGATCTCTCATTGATGTTTGATTAAAATACTTCCAACATTAGTCTTTATCAACACGTAAGTTACCAAAAAAATAATGAGATTTTTAGGAAAAAGGTATTGTTCTCTTGAGCATATTATTTTCTTTTCAATTCCCTTGTAGTTACATGCTGCAGAGGAAACAAAACGGGATACGAAGTTGGATCAATATAATGACAAGCATAAAAAAATGCCAACACAACAATGATAGCTATCTTTTGTTGCTGATCTGGAATCTCTCTCCTAAAATTTTGATAGCATATAATGAATGCATTAATGAAGAGTTAAGAATAAAAGTTTGTTATACAGTAACAGGAATTAATTGATTTTTCTTCTATTAATAGATAATAAATAACAGATTTTCTGAATCTTTTGAGTAGGACTTTCCTTGAAATTTTCAGAAAGAAATAGAATTTTTCCTTTATACATTTCACAGCAAAACATACAGTTAGAGATTGGGCTATTCCCTAAGAGTAGATTCATGACCAAACCCCCTTAATTTCAGATGTAAAGTGGCTTGGCTGCATTCATAAACAGAGCCGCCACGAATTCTTTTCCATCTGAACTTATGTTCTTTGATTTTCACTGAATGACTGACCATTTCAGCACGCTCTCCTGATCGTATATAATTCAGTCCTTGACCATGACAAACCAATCATTCACAACTGACCCTTGAAATTAATTAATGCCAATCACTGCTATCAGTCAAGAGACATTCTGAGGGATTTCAAAAGGAGAGATTGATGTTACATAGTGCTAAAGGTAGATGTACAAAATGCAGTCAGTCAGTGAATTTCAGAACTTAAATTACATTTATAGATTGCTAAATCCTTTCTAGTACATGTAGCTACAAGATGGTAGTCGTCAATGTATACTAAAGCTGGAACAAGTGCTCAGTGTGAAAATGCTAATTTTCAGATACTTATATCTTGAAAACCATAGGTGGTCTTGGCATGGAAAATAACACGCTACCTCCAAATTTGAATCTCTAAAGCATAGCAGGAGGCAGATCTAACCAGCACTGTGACCATATGTGTTTGGGATTTCATACACAATAATTAATTTCCATTCTGTAATAATGAATAATTTAATATAACATCCCACATCAAGAGATGCAAACACAAACTAATTTTTTTTTAAAGCCATTGAACGAACTTTCTTTCCTAATCACAAGCAACTAAAAATGTTATGAATAAAAATAAAATGAAAAAACTATTTAACTGCTTTTATTTTTCAACATAAGAATCTTATGGAGACTGTCTCGTGGCCAATGAAAGAGGTTTTATTGTATAAAGGGCTTAGAAGAAATATGTAATCTGCAAATGGATGCTATCTATATATGCACCTAACATCCATGTTCTTTTCTGCCTGTGCTTCTAGTCATAACCACGTTTCCTCTTTCTTAATTTGCATGTGAAGATGAACTATCAACAAAATAGTCAATATTTTTACCTAAACTCCATAAACCTGACACACCTGCAGGCTAAGTCTCTTAATTGAAACAGTGGTAACCAATAAGCTTTAATGTCATTCTCCGACACAGATCAGGCCAATAAAAGTCTCTGGAAATTATCATTCTGGTGTCAGATATCAACAACATCAGCACTGTTTTGTCATCCGGGGAGCTACTTCCCCAGGGGAATGCGAGGTAAAGCATGTATTGTCACTTTCTATGTCTGCCGAGAACATATTCACACCAAACTATCCAACACGTGGTACTTGTATAAAAACATGTTGTGCCAAATCTTCTCTCAAGTGATACTTGAAGTTTCTAAAAAAAAAACCTGTTAGCTGATGCATTTGTCTCGTTTACCACATTCAGCTGCCACTCCTAGCTCTGTCCAAGAGCAATACAGTCTTCTTTTTCCAAATAAAAATACAAGTCAAGTCGAGAGAGAAAAAAGAACTGAATCTTTAGATTTGAATTGCTCTGCTAGCAGAAGATTGACTACAAATCAAAACCACGTGCCAGCCTGGAAGTTTTTAGCCACCAAAAACTGTTGATCAGTGCTGAAGGGGGGTTTCAGAAATCCAGTTAGGCTCCTAGGCACATTTCAAAATCCCACTAGATGCCAGTCTGACTACATATCTCAGAAAAATGTGGTCCTTATGAATTGAATGGCCTCTAATCCATAATACCTGTTGGATCTTGATCCAAACTGTGGAATTAGGCCTGGATCCAGATCCTACTGTGCAGCTAAAGCTCCCCATAGCTGTTAATGACGGAATAATCTTTATTACAGAATGGTGGAGGCTTCTGGGAGATACGTGTGCCTTTTGGGGTGCCTTACGTAGGGTATATCACAGAACTGGTGGCTGCAAGTCAGGAAGAGAATATTCCTCCACTCTTCTCTGCTTTGGGTGTTAGGGCTGCATTATGCATTATATTACTAAAGAGCACCTATCAGCAAGCAAAGAATGGCATTCACTACTTTATGAGTAGAAAAGTATTTTTTGTTTGCTTGGTTGTTTATGACGATGAGAATAGCTGATTTTTATCTTTCAGAGTGGCGTAGCTAGAAAGACAGTTGGGGACCAGGCTTCCAAAGTCCAAAGCCAGAGACAGGGGTCAGCTGTGTGGTGCCACTCCTGATATTCTGATAGATCACACTCGTTAGCAGTGAGTGTGAAGACTGCCAAATGGAAGGATGTTAATTGTGACATTAGTCCCATTACACAGCTTTCTCTTTTCTTAAGCAATGCTTAAAAACTTGCCTCCCCTGCTCTGCTACTTGTGCTATCATCACTGACATCTGCTCTTTTTAGGTTGCAACACAGTCTTGCCATATCTGCAGTCCACCAGAAACACTAGTTAGAATTTACTTACATACACATATATATATATATATTTCCCCTAAAAAAATGCTGGTTCAGCAAAGAATTAGCAACATTGATTTTTGGCAAAATTTTATGTGAGGTGGTTTCTTAGGTTGTGTTGACTATTTTAAAAAATAAAGTAGCTTGAAATGTTACCATGCTAAATTTAGTTTCTGGATTGAAGAACACATTAGAGGCGGTTATGCGAGAATGACAGAAATTTCCCCCCCCAAGTATTTCTGTTCATCTCTCGGAGTATATCTACATACCAGAAGGCAGTGTAATGTAGTGTTCCTGCTACTTTTAAGCTGACTTAGGTACGAGACATTCTAGTTTGTTAGACAGCTGCCTAGCCACAGCTGGATATTCCTCAGTGTCTGGATATGTTTTTCCACATTAAGTTCTCTAACATCCTGGCTACACTGACATGAGGACCTTAAGAGGTTTGCTCATCCTTTCATACCAGTAAACTTGTTACTATGTGTGACTTCAGTGAAGATGTACTCTTAGTTAACAGGCAGCTAGTGCTACCTGCTTGAGTTGAAGTGGCTCTGAGGCAGCAAAGGGGGAAGGATAACCAGTGAGTTTAACTAATGCCTTTTCGGACAGCATAGCTCAACAGAAGGTCTGTTGTCCTTCCACGAGCACTGCTTTTTGCTGCTCTGGCTGCTGCTAACGAAGCAGCAGCTCGCCTCTGTCTACCCCTGGTTTCCGGAGTCTGGGTTGGTTTGAGGTTGAGGGTGGTTTCCTGTTTCTGTGCAACTGTGGGCTGAGCTAATTGAAACGACATGTCAGCAAATATGTGTCCAGTGTGGCTGGGGGAAAAGCCAAGGTCCGGTTTTCTGCAGCAAAGAAATCTCCATAGAGATAGAAGAAAAATCAATAAGCTGATGCTTGATGTGAATAGTAAAGTTTGTCTCCTTCTGGGAAGGCTGGACAAGTGCATAAAGGGGAGCACGGGCCTTCTGCAAGAAGGACAAGACTAAGAAAAGAACAAGAGTAAATACTAATGATGGGGGGAAACCTCTTTGGTAACTGTCCTCTTGGTTTCTTCCAACTTGACCCTGCATATATGAATAAATAGAATCAAATGGGGAAAAATGTGAAATCCATATATGAAGTCCTCAAGAATGAATCTGTCAGAAGCAGCTTCAATTTCACACACTAAGCAAAGAAATTATTAAAAAAAAGGAAAAAAAAAGTGAGTCCAAGTATTGCTCTGTGTTATGAAGGTTTTTGGTTTTTTTTTGATAGTTAAGGAAACCATGGTCATTGTCTGAAGAATGTACCCATTCATACGATTTGATTGGATTTCCACCACTATAACTTTGCAGCTGTCTCTTGGATGCAGTATCTTCTTTTTGACATATTTTAGCAATCCCAGAAGACAGTAAGAATCCATTGTTTCATGCAAAATGCATACATAAAAACAAATGACGGACTTGTTCCAAAAGGGCTGTCAGTCTGAGGTGCAGGTTTTGCACTCAATTAGTTGGACACATGGGACTACTCACGCTTTTTCCTACAGGGAGTACACCCTTCCAAGGAACTTTGTACCGGCATGCAAAACTAGAGCTGTGTCTGTCTTGGCAGATCATTCATTTAAATATACAAGCTAAACAGTGGCAATGTTACTGAAGACTTACTCTTCCATTTTTACTGAAGGAGAAGTAAAGCACACAGTCTCATTGCTGTATCTTGTCAGTTCAAATTCAAGTCGCCCACATGTGTGGTCCAGGTTGCATAGTAATACCTTCTCTCCTGGAGAGAGAAGTGAGGGAGAGGATATTGGTGCAGTAGAGAGGGGCTAAGATGTGTCTGGGACTGCGATAATATGGTCAGTCCTTAGCCCTGAAGTAAGTGTCATTGCTGTTCACCTGGATTGGGAAGTTCATCTTCTGCCCTTATCTGGTTCTTCTGAGGATTTCTGCTTTCCCAGTCACTTTTTGCTGAATCCCCTGAATCGCAGCTTGCCACAGCATGCTGGCACAGTGATTCCAGCACAGAGGACAAAGCAAAAAAATGTTTGGGTCTTCTGTGAATATCTGTTTGATAGGTAGTCTAAGTGTACAGAGATAGGAGAGAACATCTGGGACTTCTAAGAGTCATGTGACAGATTGTGGCCTGTACTGATCTTCTTTAAGATCCAACCCAATTTTGACTGTAGTTTTCCTTCTCTATCATGCATAGGCTTACTGCAGTTCATATACAGGTGAGGTGGATTTGGATCTTTGGATCTCAGTGCCTAAACTACAGATAAACCAGAGGAAGAATCTGAAGTCAAACCCACATCTCCTTTGTCCCAGTCTTAGGCACGTAAGCGATTTTCCTCTCTTCCCTGTATCTTTGGGGGATGTTGAGATGGGTTCAAGAGAGACTGGACAAGTTTATGAAAGAGAAATCCTTTGAAGATTGATAAATATGTACAAACCACATCCAGCTCTGGAAGTCTCCATACTGAAAACAGTTGTCTGGGAAAGTATTAGCTGGAAGTATCATGTATGCTTGTTTGCCCTGCTGTTCATCTTCCTTAGCCATCTGGTAATGACCAGACTTTTTTTTTTTCAAGTTGAGGTTGTGGGGTGATTCAGACACCCTCTCCTTTTTGATACAGATAAAGTCACATTCCTCCTTTTGCCATAAAACAGATGGTTTTGATGTTATTCTCGATTCCCTTTTTTTCACACCAGAAAACAGCATCACAGGCTGCACAGGAACTTTTTCTTCACAAATGCCACCTTCAAGGTGGTGGAGATTTTCTTAGTCTTCCCCTGATTCTGCTGAAGATTTGAGGTTCCCCTGTGTTGGAGGAGGCCCAACCCAACTATAGATCTTGACCTTGAGCTTTACCAGGGAAGACCCTTGTTCCTTGTTCAGTGCCATCAGACTTTTTTTTTTTTTTCTTTTTGTCTGGTGGGCTCTATAACTTTTATGTCTTGGGTGGTGTATTTGACCAGGCCCTCCTGTGTGTCATTTTGTCATCCTTTGGATTAATTCAAGCTGGGCATGGGGGATGAGTCCCCTGATGATTTGAAGACTTGTGTCCACTGGAACCATCAAATCCTCTATGGGCTGCACTATCTGATGAGTCTTTGGTCCTAACCAGCATGATTATTCCCTTCACGCTTTGTTATTCCTGCCTCAATGTTTATTATTTTAACAGGGGTTTCTAGTGTGCCTTCCATCTTTTCTGCCTGGGGCATATGACAGTGTAAGCATTATGAGATACCAGAAACAATAGCATAATTTATGTAAACATAAAAAGGGGCAAAGTGTTTCGTGGTTCTGTTCAGGCCCATAGTACTCTATGCTAAGACTGAAAGAGCTGACTCCTACCTTGTTAAATGCAAATGGATTTCCAGTTGTGAAATACAGTAACTGAAAATACTGTTGTTAGAAAAATGAAATGAATTAATGTTGCAAACATTTTCATGCCACTGTGGCAGATGTTATTTTCCTCTGTTGGATCAATATATTAGGAGTTTGTTGTCTCTTTTCCCTTTAGGGCCATATCGCTTTTGTTCCTGGCTGTGAATCTCTGCTGAGAGCAACAAGACATTCGACCAGCATTGTGCTGTATTGCTGTAGAACTGACAGTCACAGCTCCTTTAAAACCTTCCACAAACCAGTTCAGGGTTTGAGTCAGAGCACAGATGCAGAATGGATAAACTGGCAAATACCTCAGTAACTCAGACTGTATATTCACATGAATGTTGGTGGGTAGTAAAAAGGTCTACTGGCTAAAGACATTCTTCTGCTTTGGTGAATAAGGAGCTAACTGTACAGAAGGTGGATCTTGCTTCTCCTTGAGCAGATGAGAGGTGTAGGGGAATGATAAAAAAGTCTCTATGAGACAGAGGCAGTCAATGGGAACTTAACCATGGTTTTAGGAAACCATCTAGCTGACCTGGACGTGACTATCAGATTGAATCCTGCACATTCAGAGTTTCGTTAATTTCCCCCCCCTCTTTTTTCCCCTGATAATATTTTGCTTTCATTTCTGGTCATAAAGATTGTCCCAGGAATTAGATCTGAGCTTGACTGAATCTGTTTTTTCTGCATCATTTCACTTGCTTACACTGCACAAGCCAACGTTTTGGCTGATTTCATCCCTGGTAAGAAGGCAGGACAGGTTAGGTTTGTTTTTTTGTTTTGTTTTGTTTTGTTTTGTTTTGTTTTGTTTTGTTTTGTTTTGTTTTGTTTTGTTTTGTTT
>JAVJGJ010000060.1:39528013-39546334 GCA_035590215.1 Microhierax caerulescens | reverse complement strand
GCTCTGCCCCAGCCCACAGCGCTGTGTGGGGCTGTTGTGGCCCACGTGCAGGACCCGGCACGGAGCCTTGTTGAACCTCATACAACTGGCCTTGTCCCATTGAACCAGCCTGTCCAGATCCCTCTGCAGAGCCTGCCTGCCCTCCAGCAGATCAACATCCTACCACCAGCTTGGTGTCATCTGCAAACTTCTTGAGGGTGCACTTGATCCCCTCATCCAGATCATTGATAAAGATACTAAACAGAAATGGTCCCAGTACTAAGCCCAGGGGAACACCACTTGTGACCGGTTGCCAGCTGGATTTAACACTATTTACTACTGCTCCTTGGGCTTGGATGTCCAGCCAGTAAAAATACACCCATCCAAGCCATGAGCAGCCAGTTTCTTATTAGTTCATTAGTCAGTTTCTAATTCAGATGAATATCTGAATCAGGAGCTTTGAGGCTGACACACAGATGCAGACCTCATGGGAGCCCTGCAGAGTGGGCTCTGCGCTGTTAGGCATTGATGCTGTCCATGCTCTATCCCACTTTATTCCACCAGGAAGGAAGTACATGGAAAAATCCAAAAGCCAGGGTTGAAAAGCTTTGCTTCTTTTTCAACCTTTACCAAGCTAGGAATGATAAATTTGGCACGATGTCTCTAGCCTTTTGGACTGCCAATTACAGAGAAAAAAATCCAACAACTTCAGTTGCTTCAGATTTTTCTTAACAGGCATGCGAGAGGAACTTGGCACTTTAGGAGTAATATGCTGGGGTTACCCCTTTTTGATTATGTGAGGCTATACTCCCACCTTTCTGCAGTAAAAATCCTGAGAAAAGACCCTGTCAGTGGGACCTTGTGTCCTATCACAATGCTGTAGATACATCACCAAATTCTGCTCTCAGGTACCTCAGCATAAATCTGGAGATACTTTATTGAAGTCAATGGATGTGATTGCAGATTTACAGCAGCATCACTGGCAGCAGATTTTGGCTTTTGGCTGCTTTTTCAGACTCTTCTCAGTGCATAGTAGCATATGTGCCATTTCAAAAGAAAAAAAATCATAATGTTGCCATGACAGAAGCACAAGTGCAGCCAAGGGTGTTAGAGCACAGTTCTTGATTACATCAAAATTACTTAAGACAAGACTGACTGCTTCATTGACGTAGCACAGCTGTGGGATCTGAAAGATTCTGATGGAAACAGCACTAGTGCTCTCCACAACCTCCTTTAAAACCAGCCTTCTATATTGAAAATAAATAAATAAATAAAATGGATCAAGGAATGGGTTATGAGAAACTACAGTAAATGAGAAGCAGAATTTTAATGGATAAATGTAAAATGTTTTCAAAAGTGAAGCAGATAACCTGATAACTGCTTAACACCACTGAACAGCAGTCAGAATATTATAATCTAATAAAAAGGCAGTTGGCATTAGTGGTAAGTGAATTTCTCCACTACTCAACTGTACTCTGTCCAACTTGACATGTTACTAGTAGAATAAGCTTCACTTAACCCTTGGACTGGAAGGATTAGGAGTTAAATACAAGAATTCTGATTATGATAAATAAAAAGAGATGGAAAATAGCTATAAACTACTTTGCATCCCAAGAGTATGAAAACATTTAGAGTTTATGGATCTGGCACAGGAAAGAATGATCATGATTACAGCTGGAATGCATTTCAGTATTTAAATTGTGATCTTTGATTGGAGACAGTTTTTCTGATTGGAAGAGCAAGTTAATTCCAACTTTCTTGTGTTAATTCACTTATTAACCAATTCAGCAGTGACTGTTCCAAATATGTGCTCAATATTCAGCATGAATTTGCTGGGTTTGGTCAATTCTTCTGCCAGTGCATGTGGATATGCAGACATGGGATATGCAGACCTTCAGAATGAATTAATTTTAAACTCCAAGTGAATATTTGTGGAGCTGTTCTGCAATAACCTCCAGGAATGATTCATATTGAAGATACAGATCCTGTTTGGATAGTTGCAGGAATTCCATGTGTTGTAGGGGTATGCTTGCGAGAACAGGAAGATTTCCTCCTGCTGCTACACCTCAGCCTCTAAAACGGCCTCTTGGGAGCACAAGGTGGGTACACATGCAGGTAGGTAACACACAGATTTCTGACATTTTTATCTCCTTCTTCCCATCCTGGATGGAGAAATCCACCTAAAGAAAAGCTACTTGTTAATGGTTTCTAATATATTTTTTTTTTTGTCTTGTTGTTCTAACAAGAACAATGAATCACAACTAGGAGAAATGCTGCTTTCATACTGTTATTATTTATTTACTGTATCTGTTATAACAAACTCGAAAGAGCAATTAGACAAAACACACACTATTTCTGTTAGTGTTGATCAAAATATTCAGTATTACACCCCAAATTCCAACACATATAACACTGACTTAAAAACTACCAAATAATTTTGGTCTTGAAAACTGAACTAGAAATAGTCTTCAGCAGATTAATTCCAATTCTTTCATTTAGGTTGAAGAAACTTCCACTAACTTTTTATTACATTTCTTTCCAGACAGATCTTAAATATTGAAAAAAACAATGATTGTTTAGAAATTGGCATCACATAGAATTTTATTAAATTGTTCAATGGTGTTTAATGAGCTGCTTTTCTGATACAGATCAAATCTTGTATTCATAGTTCTGTCAAGTTTTTTTATTTCCAAGAACTAGAGTGATTCCCTGTGATAGATACAGTTAGTCCGCCCTGCCCAGTGGTGTCTTTAAGGTGGACAGAATGAAGGGTCAATAAAATACCTACTCTTGCCTCTGAAATTAGAAGTAACTTGCTATAGAGACAGGGATTTCACGTGAGATCTTCAGAATCACAACAGAAACGTCTTATATGACTTACCTTACATGAAGAGACTGAGACAAAAAAATAAAAAAAAAAAAAAATCACTCCTAAACCAAATCAGGATAGAGGGATAGTGTTAGTGTTGGTGTCTGGCTTTGAACTCCATCAGAAACTGAGCACAGAGGAGAACAATAGCACACCTGAAAACTCCCTGAGAGTGCAGTCTTTAGGTGATTACTTGGCTTGCTTGGGTTCTTCGATAACTTGCATCTCAAAGGTTTTACTCCACAAAGAGTGAGAATAATAGCTGACCTTTGTACTGAGAAAGTTATTTGTGGAAAACCTGGGCTCATTTCTGTCTTACAGAACAGCTCCTGGAAGTGCAAGGCCTTCACTTTCAGTGAGTTAAACTAGGCTAAAAAGGTACTGAACATCAAGTTCAAGTTCATGGAGAAAGAGATCTCACAGAGTTACTCTCCACTCACCATTCTCTTCTCCAGGGATAGAAAAAACTGTACAAATGCTTTTGTTGTATAGAAGAGGCCACAGAAAATTGCAAATATCCCTCTAATTCCTTTTGCTGAAAATCTCTGTAGAATTGGCTCTATTCATTCAAATTCATAGGTGGTACTTCTCTAAAGTAGCAAAGATTTATCCAACTATTTTGTGTTTAAATATGGAGCTCAAAATCCTAATCACAATTTAATTTGACTAAATACTTACATACTTTATGGTCAATCATCCAGATCTTTTACAAGGTCCCTTGGCTTTGGAATTGCTAATCTCAAATGGTACTATATATGAGCCTTGTCTGACATGACATGTATTGAAACAGACTGCGGAATGATCGCTTAGAGATGAGAACCTTGCTACAGTTTTAGTGAAGCAAAGCTAAGAGGCAAATTATTCAATTATAGTAAATTTACAGTAGCTTAATATTTGATAGAAGTGGTTCTTCTATCATCAGAGCGTCATATTGAAAACCCTTGAGCAGCAAAATAGCTCCAGCAATGCTGAGGATGTTTTAGGCACTTATTAAGAAAATTCATCTGTCTTGATTTGTTATGAACACTTTGGGTCTTGGTGCAATAATGGCTGCTGAGATATCTTTGGTTTGTGCGTTGGTGGTCTGATTTTCTTTGGACAGCAGCGCACCAGAGGGAGGGAGAGAGCAGTGCTATTGCAGGTAGGGCACGGTAGGACTTGTGGCTCCATAATTAACCCAAGGGCAGTTATTGCTCTGGGCAGCATCTGCATAAGCATCTAATGCAAAGAAGTCTGGTCCCCTCTTTCAGTGTAACATATTGAGAAATCTACAGAAGGGGAATAGTGTCAGTCCCAAATTTTTCCCCAAACTACACCTCAGGTCACTGTGATTTGTTCCACTCTTATATGTCTCACCCTATAGGTCTGTCTAAGTGAGACAGGACTCCAATAGTGAAGTTAAGACAGATAGTTTTGTAAGGCAGGCAGTACAGGTTCATGAATTTGAGAACACTGAAGCTTAGAGCAAGATTTCAAAGGCCCCTATTTTAAAAATGAATAGTTTGTCAGTCCTCTTCTGAAGCCATATATTAAGTTTATATTCAGTAGTTGCATTATTTTGATTTAATGCTTGTATAAATACAACAGTAACAGATTGCAGTGTATTTTAGCCCACCAATTTGTTCTGAATTCAGCAATCCAGATGCTCACTTTTCAAAATGGAAGATGTCATTGTCTAGTCTCAGTGGTGATGTTGTTATAACACACATATCCTAGAAAACCCTGTACTGGGTGACTACACCTGCTGGTGACAAAGTTGTGAACATCAATTCCTCCTAAGGATCATCTCCCAGGTGATTTGCTGTTTTCACTCTGGAAATTAAAGAAGCTCTATGCATGGCTATGAAAATGCAGCATCCTGGGCTTGGATAAAAACATTTATTTACCATTAGTAATTCCTGATCACCCTCAAACTTCTTAGCACTAGTGTAGCCAAATGGTCAGGCTTTTTCTCTTCTCCATTTGAATGAGCCTTCTAAGCAGTAAAAGTTCAGCAAAGGTTCATGCACACTGGTACTCTATGTTCAGTACTTTAAGTTAAAAGATACTTCTGCATAAAGCAATGTATAAGCAAGTATAATAAAGATTGCTTTTTTTATAATATGTATACCGAGCTGTTCTTGGGGAAATTATTTGTCCTTAGGAGTGTACAAAATCTGCTAGAAGATAAATTCAAAAATCCTAATTTTCATTGTGTTTTGTTTTGTTTTTTTTTTTCTACTTTGGATTCCTAACTTACTCTTGATTCATATAAACAGCAACCTACTAGATTAAATGATGATGTGCTTAGAGTGCTCTGTCATTTACCGTGGAATTAACTCTGTGTTATATTTATTTCTGTGACATTTATAGTAAGTTGCATTGCAGTTTCATTTGATTTAGACACTTATTTATTTTTAAGTCTGAATATAGCAGACTACATTTTTGCTATAGTGCAAAAGATATGTTGTTATTGTTACTACTATCGTCACTTATGAAGATAAACCTTCACCTTTCTATTTTTCTTATTGTAATGGGCAATTTAAGCCTGACTAAGCAAAAGATGCTATCTGTAAAGTGGAGAAGATAGAGCATTTTTCTTGCCTTTTAACCCAAGAATTGTCAATTTCTATCAGTAGTAGCAGGGCCTGACACTTAGGGTAGCTTGAACCTGCTTTGCATACTGTGAAGTCTTACAACAGCAGCATGAATTGTGACAGGGGCTAATTAGCATCTCCACCCCTTCTATTCAACTCTTTAATTTTTGACAGTTGCCAGAACCAGTAAAGGAAGTTTAACTAAACCCAGATTAAGAAATTAGTCTCCAATTTTGAAAGTTAAAAAAGAAGATAGCTCAACGTTTGTGGCAAGTAGTTCTAAGCATGTGTGTATGTGCATGTAATATGTATATATTTACACCTTTATTAATTTGTGTTGGATACACAACTGTTTGTGACTCTGACATTTGAGGGCAATACATGCAGTGACTTCCAGCTGCCCCTTCAGGGATCCATCCAGATCCCAGTGAAGCTAGTGAGTCTTTCTGGTGGCTTCACTTGATATTAATTCCTAGTCTTATGTACATAGGGTGCAAACTGGAATTTCTGTAATATGAAAATAGGGCATGACGCTTAATTAACCTCCACCCAGTGTAACCAGCTCCTTTTGATCTTTCTCACATAATATTTCTCACATAATATGCCTCCCTGAAATCAGGTGAAATCCCATGGGCCAAGCGTGCATACATCTACTGGGAAGACTGTGATTAAATAGACTCCAGTGTGAAGACACGAACATACAACTTACATTTGTTATTATTGTCCCCTCTAAATATTTATATTGCAGTAGGCTGTAAGACCTCACTCAAAATCTTTGTCCGCTACCTGCCACTGTCCTTCCATATAAGTCAGACTGTTGCAGCTTGCAGCATCACACAAAGCAGCAGTGGCATTCATCAGCTGTATGGCTGAACTAAGAATTTTAGCCCCAGTCTGATGTCCTGATCACTGAATATGCTGCCTGACATATTTCTATATTATGTTTCTAAATACGGTGCAATCCAGGCACCAGGTAAGAAGAACATAACTTTGAGTTGTAATACAACAAACCACCCTGTCATGTACCATTGGCTCCTCCGACTGAAACATGATGTGACTCTTAAGACAGTTAGTGTGTGTTTTCTCACTGTTGCCTTGTGCTCATGATCAGGGTTATATCCATGTGTACACTAGTGCACTATGAATGAGTGTCTAAAAACAGAAGAGCAAGGACACTAGTGACAGTGCAGCCAAAAAAAAGCAAATTAAAATAGTCTGCAAAGAAGTTTTCAGCAATAATGATAAATAGCTAAAAAAAACCCTAGTATAGAAGAGCCAGTGCTCCTATTCAGTACAGCACTTATGCACATGCTTAACATTATGCATGTGAAGAGCCCCAAGATTTCAAGGATACTAGTCATATACTTAAAAATTAAACTTCAAGTTAGTGGAATACAGCCTTAATGAGGATAATTTGGATAGTCTAATATGCACAATGAATTAATCACCTGCCAGACTAATTATGCCTTATTGAAATGTTGATCCCAACTGTAATCATATCAAACTTGCTAAGCTGTTCAGAACCAAGGCGACTTGTAGGGCTGTCCGTGCAGTATGCGTGCAGAAATTCAGCCAGAGATCAGCCTGCCTCAAAGTTAACAAAGTTCCATGAATCCTTTGTGTCCATTGACTTGGGGGTGTGGGTGTTGGGGGGAGTTTTTCATGTAGCAGGCTCAAAAGACGAAGGCTTCTACTTTAGGAACAAGGAGAGAGTTCCTGAACATAAAGTCCAAGGGAATCAAGTCAAATTGAGGGGGGAAAAACTGCTGAACACAGTAGACTGATGGATTCCATCAGCAGCCAAACTTGTGAGTGACCCCTCAGAAAAGACAGTTCCTACATTATTAGTTTCATAGCAATATATCAGGACAATGGATGCTCTCTCTAGTATGCTTCTCTGGGCAGGATGTTTATTTTAAGAAAGATGTTAAGAAGATGATTTGATGGTAGGATCTTCTGGGTAGGTGTCGAAGGAAGTCACTTAAGGACTTCCAAAGATATTCCCTTTACATCTCACTTTTACATGCCTAATTTATTGCTTTGGTCAGCACATTCTAACTATGAATGAGAGAGCTGTTTGATTCAAGTTTTTCTGGGAAACGTCCAAGCATTCACTGCAAACCTGAAAAGCTAAACTTGTAACCTGAAGTCCCATAAAACACTGCACATGGGGAGAGTATGAGATATCTCTGGCTGTCTCTATCTAGACTGTTTCCTTCATGGGGAGTTTTCAGTCTTTTTCTTTCCTTCCTGCTTTTTGATGTTGTTTTTTACAGTTAATATAAGAATTGTGGAAGGCAGGCCTTTTGCTTTTAGCAAGCAACATCACAAATACTGCTTTGGTTTCTACCTGACTTGTTCTTTAATTACACAAAATTAAATAAAAGAACTCCCCCCCCCCCCCCAGTGTGTTTGGGAAATGTTCAGACACTCTTTTAAAAGTGCAGAACTTTAGTGCCTTTAGGATATAACAGTGCTTTATTTGGATTCAAGTGATTAAAGAGCTAATTTTCTTAGTGGGAGGTTAGTACATTTATACAGAGAAACTGCATTACAGGAATATGGATACATTTGAGTTCCACGGGGGCCCAGGGAATTCCAAATTCCCATCTCTCTGCTTGTAGCAGCAAAGACCATAAAAAACGAAGAAAAAAAACCCCTCAATGTTTCGTATCTTCTGAGTCTGGTGTCTTCTATATAGCTGGAGACAGTTGCATTCATTTTTCCCTAGGGGTCTAACTTTTTCTGAAGTTGTCTGTTTGGTCGTTTTAATTGTAAAGTCATATAGCTAATTTCCTCTGCATTGATTTTCAAATGATGCTGTAAGTGTGAGGTTCAGATTCTATTCCTGTCTAACTGACTTGGTTGCTTAGTTTTTTAAAATAAGTTTGATTTCATTCACATTAAAAATTTGAATAAAGGAAAAGAAAGATCAGAGCATAGAATTTGGGCAATACTGTATAGTTTTTTAATGTTCCATAGAATTGTTTCCAGTGAAAAAAAAAGGCTTTGCACCTGCAATATTTTTCCATTCTGTGTACAAAGCAGGATTGCAGCAAGTATTTGGAAGAAATATTTCTCTTATTTTCTTATGCCCTACCTATTTGCTGAATTCAGTCTGATGATGCTGTTCATTGTTCTGATAAATCAGCTGCCTGAATGCCTTTCTACAGTATTATCTGCAATGGGAGTGCCAAGACTTAGACGATGAAGGGTATGGTCTCCAGTTGAAAGCCAAGCAGGGATTTCACCCAAGAGGAATGGAATTACTCAACAAGGAATTTGGCCTGGATCCAGGAATTAGCACATTTAGGCTTGCAGCAATGTCATTTTCAATGACTATGTGTCATTTGCTTTGGTTCATCTGAATGAAGATGTCTCTTAGAGAACCGGTGGTTCATGTTGGATTACCACAATACTGAGTTAGAGTGAAATGAGTTATTTGCTAAGTGAAAGGTGTGGACGCCTTTAAGAACGTGTGTTTTACTCCTACTTTGTCATCCAAGCACAAACTAAACACAGCACTGCTTACAGTGTGTACATGGACCCAATCGCTGTCCAAGCTGAAGTGAAGCATCTCTCATCAGCCTCTGGGAAGTCTCATGCTGCTTCTCTGACAGTGGAGCCACAGTTTCATGCTCTGCACACTCCTTCAGCTCATCAGCTGGTGACTCCTGTGGGTTATTCATAATAGTGGAACTGCATTATGGAGAGGAATTTATTCCCCTGCGGTGCAGATGGATGACTACACAGGAGGCCAAAAAATGAGGAACTGGAAGAAGATTTCCTCAACAACGGCTTCTTTTTACGTCTTCTCCACCTGCCACCAAAAAACATTTTTTTCCCTGATAGTAGTTCCATTCATTCATGTTTAGATGTTTGTGCTTTTCTGAAAGCACTGGCATTGGAAGTGACTTATGATGAGTAGGTTTTGCAATGCATTTCTCAAGCAATAAACAACCAGTCTTTAATTTTCCATCTAACAGAGTGCTGGACCTGCAAAGCTTGGCTAAATACTGACTAAGGTTTAAAGAGCTAACCAGTGGTGGGTACAATATCCAGGCAAATCAACTGTTTCAATCCCAGTCTGAGGTCTTCTTTAGTTTTATACGGATTGATGTATGAAATAAACTCCATTACCTGGGGAAGAGAATAACAAATACTGTAGATATTCTATATTGTTGTTTAAAAGCTAAGGAGATTAATGCTAGATCCTTTATTTTAGTGACACAGCACAGTAATCTGGGTTCACACAGTTGGTTTATTGAAGGGAAACCCTTTTTTGTCTGCATTCCAGGATTTAAAAGAAAAAATAGAAGCTGGGATTAGAGCCAGACTGAGGAGAACTGATGCAGTCTGTCAGCAAGCCCTCAGGTAACAATATCATAATTTATAAATTCTACCAACAATAAGATAGTAATTAAAGATGTAAGTTTCCTTTTTCCTGTCCCTATATGCAGCAAAACAGATTTCAGAATGCTAAATTGTTTGTATGTGTGTGTCCCAAAGCAAGGATTTAAACCAAAACCAAAAAAAACTCTCCAAAAACCTAAGAAGCAAGCCATATACAAGAAAAGGGCTTCATTTTTGCTTCTGTTACGGTTTGCAGTTCTTGTCGCTTTTGCTATAATAGGCTGGTGGCACATTGGACTTTCTGACATGCATCACTGCATGATCCAGAATTACCTCCTTAAAACATCAGGTTGGAGGTTTTTGTGATGTGTTTTGATTTAAAATGAGAAGGAACATGCTGGCCCAGATCTTGTGCTGGAGAAAATCTGCAGAGTTCCTTGGAGTTTGTGAATTTGCCCCAGTGAAGTCCATCTTTGCTCTATCTAATTTTTGGCCCATTAATTCAAATAGCTTGGGCTGACTGAACTAATAATGTGGCTACACACAGGGAACAGATATAGTTGGCTGGTGTAACAGGGCCTGCTTCCCCAAATTACAGCAACCCTAATAATTTCATACTCTAAGAACAGTGTAGGATCGTGTTGAATAATACAGTGAGATTATTGTTGGCAAATGCTGACATTTTAGTGGCAAACAAGGATGCAGATAACAGTTACCACATCATTTTTGTTGGCAGAATGTAGAGATTTTTCAGTGCCTATCTAATTTATGCTTATTTCATTTGTAATGCCCTTGAGTTATGGACATTATTTTACGTGATGTTTCTACAGTGCCCAGTATAACAGGGTTCTATTTGTGATTGGGAATGAAGGGTGGTAGAGTAATACTAATAACAATCATATTAATAATAAGAATTTAATGGTATCAGTTTATACTGTGATCTTGTCAGCACTCATGAGTTAAGCAGTGTTGGACTAGTCCAATAGTTAAATGGCAGGCTGTCAGGGAACACTTCTGTTTAACAGATGGTACTGAACAAGTGCCCAGGCATGGTGTTAGGACATTGTGTTGTACCAGGTTCCACCAGACATAAAATTGAGGTCTTGACCACTTGCAGCCATAAAAATTAAATGCCATAAAAAATGCATATACTAACCACAAGGCCCGACTGCAGTGCTGACCATAATCTGGAAAGAGACTTTGACTTGGTGGTCACTGAATTTGATAAATATCGGCCAAGTCAATCTTTGAGACTCTCTCTGCCAGGTCTGCTTCCCTAGTGTCCCCTAGTTCCTTTTCACCTTGCATGTTTCACCATTTAGCAACGTTTCCCTGTAGTGTCCCTAAACAGATCCTGCATGTCACTGTTGTTTTTTATCAGGGAACGGTGCTGTCTTCCCACACACAGATCTGACAGTTAAGATAAACACTGCAGTGTTCTTCTGACCACTATACCTAGGAATTGGTCTCCTGGTTTTCCTTGGGGAAGTGACAAATTGTCAATATCAAAGTATTCAAAATGGATCTGTGACTCAAAAATGTGTATCCTGCCAGAAGGGAAGTGACGTGTTTGATTTTTAGTTTTCAATTTTTTTCCCCTTGATTTGCATAGCTGTCAAGAGTAATTTCAAAGACTTCATCTGCTTTATTCCTTTTCTCTTTTACTGAATGTCTCATGAAGAAAGGATGAGTGAGGATAAAAAGGACGGTCTTTCCGAACATATCTCCTTCTTAAAGGAAATCCTCATTTTCTTTCTCTTTCACGTCAAAGGAAGACAATCTAATTTTAAGTTCAGTTTGCTTTTCTTCTTTAGTCTTTGGCAAACAGTTCAGGAAAGAATTCAGATCTGTCCAAATCTATATCCTGATGAAGTAGCCTGAGCTGTATCTGAGCAGATGAGTAGTAGCTGTTTGGATTTACTATGCTGTTTCTTTGGTGACTCTGTCCACTTGAAGGCCTGAAGTGTGACCAATTTAGGACAACTGGGAATACTCTCTGGTGCACACAGCCACTAGGGCTGCCTCTGTTTTGTGCAGTGCAAATTGCTCAGACAATAAACAGGTATAAATGAGTATCCAAATGCTTCCAATATTTCCTTGTGCATGTGATTGTCTTTTCTTTCATATCCTCCTGGTAATATCCTTCAGAAATCATATATACAACTTTTCCTTAGCTAAAGAAGAAAATACTAATAATTATACTGAACAGTCCTTGCAGCCATTACTGTATGGATGGTACAAGAAGATTTGTGAAAACTGTGACATTCTCTCAGACCTACTTGTTTTGATAATCTCACTTATCCCAGCTGCTTAGCCTGTATGTAAATCCAAATATTTGAATTGATGAAAAATTAAGAATGAATAGGAATGTGTGTTGGTTAACTAAATAAAATCCTAAACAAATAATGTCACAGGTTGTAATTATTTAAAGCTCAGAAAAATTTCTGGGAAAGCAATGAAATAAAAAATAATAGGCGAATTCATGAGGGCTGCCATCACCATGAATACCTCCATGACCTCATCGACCTTCTTCCCAAACAGTGCTACTTACTCACTTCGGGATTCAGTTCACAATCGCTCTCCTGGCCTTTAATGGAAGTGAGTGACTTTGGGGTATAAGCAGGGCATGATTATAATACCATAATGAACTACCTCCTGCATGTATATCCCTCACCTTGTACTAGAGGGAATTAGAATGACCTCAGCTGCATGTCATAGGCTGTTAGCAGTGAGCCTTGGTACGTGAGGATGAGCTTAGTCTTAACATGGGAATATGTAGTGAACTGGGGGCTGGGTCCATAAAAGAACCTGGGTCATGCAACATGTAATTTTTAGGTGCCTAGCAGTTTAGTGGAACTCACAGCCCCCATGCAAAGTGTCACAGGCAATATGTGAAACACAAGGAGTGAGGAACCTAGAAACTGGACCCTCAAACACCAGGAACCTTTAGGCATCTCATAAAGCATGCACCAGACAAGAGGAGGCTTATTTCCCCTCTCAGGGACAGGGGTCTCTTGAGATTCCTAATCACATTGGAGATGGGCACCCCTAGCTCTGGCTTGGCCTTTCCTCAGGAAGAGTTATGTGTATAAAAACAAATGCACCTGCACCCCAAGCAATTGTGTTCAGACTGCTCTCCAGAAAGTCAGAGAGCAGTTTTTATGGCTTTATCTTTGATCTTTAGCAGGGGCTGAGGTGTTTATTTCAGTTGTTGCCCTCGCACCCTCATCCCCCACCCCCCTCCAAGAACACTGCCCAAATCGCTTGGTTATCTGGCATTCTCGATGGGGTTTTCAATTGCTCCTCGTGAAGAAGTTAAACACTGTATATATAATTAAAGATTGAGAAATTGGCAGCAGATGAGTAGGAGGTTAAGGATCTCTGCAATGCTTAAAAACTGAATTGATTTGCCCAAAATCTCTCTGTGGACCCAACCCTGAGAAAACACAACATTTGGAGCCTGTAACTTGCTAGAATTATGTTCTGTAGTGGCTGTAACAGTGAAGCTCTCTGAGCTGTGCAGTGTAGCAATGAAATCTTAGATGACCACTGAATTTAGAATACTTACCTAATTAGCAAAGCCTCACTCTTGATGTAATACTGTAGATGTCAGTAACTTAAATGTTATAGCTGAGTAAACTGAGGCACAGGGAAATTCTGACTTGCACAAAATCGCGTGAAACTTTCAGAAAATTATGTGTACATACCATTACCCTTTTATTTGCATTTCTGTTTTTCATTTATAGTAACCCACCTTCTTTGCTACGTGCATGTCTCCAGGAAGGAGAAATGCCTCTGAGACAATGGTTATTGGGTGTCACATAGATTTGTACGAGCTGCTCTCTCCAACGGTCAGATCCTCATGGAAATAAAGTAAAATCATTTAGTGTTTTAAATGGAGGTTACTTAGCTCATGAAAACAGGAGTGTTTGCAGGATCCCAGTCCTGTCTAGTTTCCTGCTTTCAGGCACACACCCATTCCTTGAAATGCGTTCTCTCATGTTAGGAGCTCTGGTCTAACCATCCCAATATATAAGGTTATGAAAGGATTTACTTAAAGCAGTTTTATTTTTATCTAGGCAAGCAGTCAAGAGAAGAGGGAGGTGGTAAGGGGGAACAAAGTGATCTTGGATTTAACATGGATGAGAAATGTGAAAATGTATGACTCTCAAATGCTTGTGCTTTGGGAGACAGTACTGCTTCAGTTTAAGAATGAATGAAAGAGAAAGAGACAAGTGATGTGTAGTTTCTTGTTCAGAATGAATTAGTACAAGAATAAAGATTTGGGTAAGGATTTGACAAATAAATTTAAGAATAATCTAACAACAGTGGACTGGGCAGACTATAAAACAAGATGGCATGTGCCCATTTTTCTCAAGAAGGGGGAAAAAAGCTGAAGATAAGTCGAAACAAATGTATCTGTTGAAGGAAAGCTCTTGCCCAAAACATTGGGCCAACAACATTTGAATCTGAATCTCACAGAATCAATGCGAAGGAGAATAACACAAGGTCAATGCATTTTTCCAGCTTTCATTTCAGCTATTTGGGCAGGCAGTGTGATATGTTGAAACCTTTATTTTCAGTCAGTGTTAAGTGAATGTGCAGCTAGAGATGCACCAAAATGATGATATTAAAGTAAAAAAAAAAATATCCCTTGAGAGCATGCCTCTGTACCTCTTCATCCCTCCAGCATAGTTAGAACTTCTTCTGGCCAACAAGGCCAATCTATAGCTATTATATCTCTTTGTCTCTTTTCATATCTCCTAACAGAAGCACTGTTGTAGCTGCTGGCTAGAAAATTAGCCAAGTGAACTCTCTGTCTCTCTCCCTCTTTTCTCATCAGATTACTGGGAAAATTTAACAGTCTCTCTCTCCTTTTTTCTTTGCAGGCTGGCAGCACACTGGAGGGGCTTAGAATGAACCGGTTTAACTCTCATATATCTCATGTAGTCTTCACTGTAGTTGGTGGACACATCCATAAGATGAGAATAATCTCAGCCTTTAGGGGGAAAGATGGGTAGAGGGAGTAGTTACTTCCAGATGGTGATTTGGGAATATGATTCATTAAGAGAAAAGTAAAATCTAAAGCACCAAAACTGAAGGGAAGCCAGTAGAAAAAGCAGTGATCTGTGGACATTTTACCGAGGAACCTTTCATTTTGGGGTGGAGGTTGAGCTACAGCATTCCCATTCAGGTTATTGGGAAGTGCACAAGCATTCTGGTTAGAATGGATGCAGCTGAGGATCCAGCATTTTGATATACCTTGTTCTTGAAAAACTTGAACCAGAATCCCTTGTTTTAAATGACTGTCCATTCTTTGGTCATCCAAAGAGCTGTAAAAAGTAGGAAGTATCCACCTTATTTGAAGAGCAAATATGGACAAGATGTAAACCAATTCACCTTTTAAGATATTCCATGAAAGTATTTCTGTCATTCCCTATAGAAAAGATGTTTGGTGGAAGTGTGAGGCTACAGAGATACTTTCTTGTCTATTCTCAAAAGCTTATCTACCCCAATTTTTTTGTTGGAAGGAGGAACCGTGAAATGGGCTCAGAAAGTATCTGGATTTTGTAGGGATTGACTTAGCAAGATAAAAGGGTCTTTTGGGGAATAAGAGGGTCATAACAGCAGTCAAAAGGTATAATGGCTTAATGGCAGGAAGAAAATCTGAAAGGTCTTACAGACTTGAGAAATTAAGCCAAGCCTTGCATTCATGTCTATGAAGAATACTACTCTGAAATGGTTTCTTTTAAAATTTCATATAGCATCTGAGTATCAAAAATTCATATATTTAATATTTACTGTCAACAGAAATTCACAAATTGTACCTTTAGATGTGTACATACCAGATCACAGAGGGGAGACCTGTACTCCTGACGGCCTGAGAAGAGGAAGAACAATAAAATGACGTTTCTGTGAAATTGCTGGTCTTATTCTACAGTTACTACATACATTTGAGCAACAAAGCTCTCATGCAATTAATTAAACGAGCATCTTGTTCCAGCTGAGGGGTCCACAGACCTGTTTCATCTAGTCCACTGATTTTCAGTGGTTTCACACAGGCTGGAATGAGAAAAAGTAGCTGCCACTGGCAGTTTCTGAAACCCAACAGCTGCCAAACACTTGCTAGAACATCCATGTGCACTCAAGAATGTAGCCACCCATTCATCTGAGAGATGAGGATTGCTACTGCTTGTGACTGGCCAAAGGTGTCCATCACCTCTAGAGATGCTCCCAAATGGTTTCTGGCCCAAACCACTAAGGCAAAGCACAGAAGCAGGCAGCTTCTTAACTCTTTCATCCCTTACTGAAGTAGAACTTGATGGACACTTTTTATGTGACTTTGGAACTTTATTGAAAGTGGTCATATATTGGCATCAAAACATTTATGTCCAAATTGCAGTGTTATGCTGTTGTGGGGTTTTTTTTTGTTTGTTTGTTTTTATATTTCCGATATATTAAAGGTAAATTTCCCTCAGGCCTCCTTGGCCTAAGGAATATTGTACAGCACAGTGACAAAAGGATGGTTGAAAATAAGTCAGTTGAAGTGTTGAAAGGCATGAAAAAGTCTGGCATTATTTTTTGCTCACTGCATTCACTGCCTTGATATCTGACATTGGACAAGGCAGACCTAGTTCACTCATCTAAAACGTGGGACTGATAATAGTACCTCAAGCGAGGTGTTGAGAGAATTATTTAATTAGTGTTACCAAATGACTTAAAAATCCTCAGCTAGATAATATTCTGAAAGTATCACATTTCTTTCAATAAAGATTGCT
Organism: Microhierax caerulescens; assembly: GCA_035590215.1. Classification (NCBI taxonomy): domain Eukaryota; kingdom Metazoa; phylum Chordata; class Aves; order Falconiformes; family Falconidae; genus Microhierax; species Microhierax caerulescens. Next base: position 39,529,778 of record JAVJGJ010000060.1, on the reverse strand, counting down.
TGTCAGTTGGGAGTACCCATTTGGGATTCAGCATTTCCAGTGTTGCACAGTGTAGAAGATATATAAAAAGGAAAAAGAAGGAAAATATTTTTAAAAAACATAGTGTTTTTTTAAAGATTACATTATGCTTGTGACTGTGCAGATCTACTACACCACTGAAGAATCATTGCAACAATTGCAATGCTTTAAGGCAAGGGGTAAACTCAGTGTTTAGACTCTTAAATGGGAATGGTGAAAATAATATTTGGTCCTCCTGTGCTTTAGAAACCATACTCTGAAATATCTTCCTAACATAAAACAAATTGTCTTCCTTCTCTCCCTACCTCCTGTTACAAATTACAGCTGAGCTAAATAACGAATGAATGGAGCTGAAGCTGAGGTTTCCAATAACAAAAGGAAGCAGGTGAGGTGATAATTGCTCTTGTTTTGAAGCAGCCCTCACTCAGGATCATGGGGTGAATGAGTCACATTGAATTTAGAATTAAGAATATAGGTAAAAGCTGGGGAACGCACTGAAACACAGGCCAGAGAGCTTTGTTTCTGAAGATATAACATCACTTAGAAAAAATTATCTTCATTTCAGTCCTGGTTTTGAATTGACCTTAGGAAGAGGGATGTTAGCAGGGATGTGAGGAATGGTGGCTTAACCAGGGCTTTGGCCTCTGCTGTAACCATCAATCAGCCTTAGCCTTTATCTACATGGCTTGACTCTTCCTTATCCCTCAAGTCTCACTCATTTGCTTGATTACTGTCTGGGGGCTATCCCCCTTTTCTTGTCTTTCTATCTGCATTGTGTTTCCACTCTAGAGGTCAATTGGTTCAAGTCCTCTCTCCACGGTACCAAGAGAGCTGAAATATTCTCCAGCTATAGCTGAATCTTGCAGTCATCCACAGGAAATATCTTACACTATCAGGTTGAAAAGTTTCTTTGGCATAACAATCTAATCCTACACTTTTTCCACCATCTCTGGCACTTTTTACCATCCCACCTGGCAGCTGGTATTGGTACTTCAGAGGCAAACATGTAACTGCCATATGAAATGACTTCCTAAGGGCCAAATCCTGCTTGCATTAGTAATGCAAATAGTGCCATTAACTTCACTCTGAATTGATGCTGTTAATTAACATGGCGTTACTTTTCTGTTATTAGTGGTTCTCTTCAAAAGTCATTAAAAATCAGAACACAAAGCCAATGTAATAATATTTAATACATGCTACAAATTACTTTAATTATGGAGTAGCATTAAAAGGTGGCTAAAAATACATTAAATATTTTCCTCATGTTATTTTTACAGGTATGCAACGCTGTGGTTGCCAGAGGGTAGTTGTACTATTGCAATGGAAGGACAAGGGTTCATGAGACTGTCATACTCTTCAATTGTTCTCAATATTAGATAAACTTTAAAAAGCAAAAAAACCCAAAAAACCACCAAAAAACAACCAACCACATACACACAGAAAATCCACCAAGAAAATTCCCAAACCCCCAAATGCCAATCAGATATTTAACTGAATTATTTAAATGTTGAGAAGGTGCTGAATTCCAGTTTTTACCACGTGCTTAATTTTTTTCTTTTTATTTTCAGATTTGGGCTGCTTTCCCCCCCCACACCCCCCACACCCCCCGCCCTGGTCATCTTAAATTCTGAAGAGGATTGTTTTTCTGGGTAAATGATGTTTGCTTGTTCCTACCACAAAGATCTGGTAATATTATACATATACCTACCCAAAGAAATTCACTTTAGCTTCAAGGGTCTCAAAGATA
>JAVJGJ010000060.1:39515741-39527913 GCA_035590215.1 Microhierax caerulescens | reverse complement strand
GGTCTCAAAGATATTTGAAAATCCTAATGAAATTTAGACTTGCTTCTGTGAGCAGATAATTGTATTCATATGCTACACAGAAAGCATTGAAATGCTCATGCAGAAGTTTAGTGAGTTGCCTAAACTCCTGTGACAGAAAAAGAGGAAAGCACAGCTCACTTGCTGAGGTACATCCACTGGCTATATTACCTCCTTCTTTTACTAATGTTTGCTGTATTTTTGAATACATCAATCTTAGGGTGATCTCTGCACAAAAAAAACAACAACAAAAAAACAACCAAACAAACAAAAAAAAAACCCAAACCCAACCCAACCAACTAAACAACAACAACAAAAAAAACCCAAAACAACAAAACCCCCACTTCAAATAAATAATGATGATTACTCATCTATCTGTCAGGAACACCTAAGTGGGGCTAGCACCATACATCAAGTGCATATACACCTTTGTGTTCTCAGTATTGTACCCAAGCCACAAAAAAAAGTCAGAAATTAAATGACAGAGAACAGAGTAAGATATTGGGCTTCTTCTGTCTAGACATGATCAAGAAAACAAAGAACTAAAAGCTAACCCTATTGAAAGGAAAACATCTAGTATTGCTCTTAAATTGACACTTGGAGACAAATATCACAAATCAAATAAGCCTGAGAATTAGTCAATGTAACAAAAGCCATCAAAAGATAAAAGTCATGCAGAACAGAAGTGTCCTAAAACAAGATAATATTGTTTTCCCTCTTTCCCAAATTATAACAAAATCTACCAACTTAGAAGGTCTAATAAGATCAAGAAGCATCCTCTTCCAGGTCATGTACATGAACATTTGTCAGTATTTTGTAATATTCCTCTTGGATCTGATATAAAAATTAAGTTACCTGATGCCATCGAAAGCTATCAAGGGGAAGAAAGTTGATTTTGGTCTAATTAGGAGCTTCTGCAAATAGGCAAAACCCAGGCACACTGAAGTGGGAGTTTAGGAAGTCTGTGGCAGAGAAGTAGAGAAGCTTTACTGGGACCCTCTGGACTTCTGAACTGCCCATGACTTGTGCAGGGTAGGTAGTCAAACAACAGAACCAGATCCATTGACCAACTTCCATGGTGCTGACCTCAGAGCAGATTTTACAAGAAATCTCAGGAGCTGAGCTGCAGGACCTCTGCGTGTTTTGTTTCTATCTGTAGTGTAACCTGTAGTTCAGGCACAGATCTGTGACAGCTTTTTTCCTAGGAAATCATATCCTTTGTACATATAATATACTGAAGGATGGGTATCGGCTCCTGACAGAAAGTCCCACCTGTGGTCTTCCACATCTGAAGATTTTGGGATGACCATGTCGTAGTGCAGAGAATAACGCGATTATAAATGAGAATACCTGTCTTCCTGGTGTAAAACCTCCCCTTTAAGACTTGGACCCTGACCTGGGCCACAGCCTGAAATGGCAGAGGAGCTAGACAGGTCAGTCTGTGGGGCCAGCTGGGATCACTGGAGGTTTCAAAGCCTTCCACTCGTGACAAACTCACAGATGCCGGTGTTGCAGAACAACGGATATGTGCCCATTTCTCATCATTTCATTTTTATTCTCAATTCTGTTTGAATGTAAGATTTCAAATAAAAACTTCAAAAATTTTACCTGAAAGTGGAAGAATCAAAATCTGTGAGAAAACTAAACCGATTTCCGCTGGAAATTGCTTTACAACCTGAACTCGAGCTGTCAGTACCGTGAACCTACTGCTATAAGATCATACAGCTCTCTTGTCACATCCCAGAGTATTTGCATGTTCTGCTTTCTTCCATATCTGAAATTCTTATTCTTGATCTGGTTTTATTTCACTTCTGTTCTGTAAGAACCACATTTTCTTTTAGCAAAGTAGGAGATATTTGTTAGAACATTTTCTAATTCTTTATTTAAAATGGCAAGATATTAAATTCCTCCTTGGATATTAAACATTATCCTCATGGTTACAGATGAGAGATGCACACGTCTCAAATTTAAGATTAATCCTTTCCTCAGGTGATATATAAAGGGAAATTTCCAAGGTTAAGTGTACATCCTATGCATTTTTAGCTGATTACAGTTTTATGAATATAATTTTAAGAGGTGCTTAATTCCCACCGAAACCATCAAAAATTTCCATCTACTGTGCACACCTCGCTACTAGAGAGACTGTTTTCCAAATGGACCTTTATTTTCAGCAAAAAGAAACAGCAGTTCTCCCAAGGCAAATCTATGGGAACACTCCAGCTTTATAAATCTCCTTCCGTCTTTTCCCCCTGAATCCAAATAAAAATGGGGGGTTGTTCTACAAATAAGCAAGCAGACGTTAGAGCACCACTAGAAAGCAACAGTGAGAGACTTGGCTGACGGTGCTGGTTCACTGAAGTTATACCAACAACCACAGATAAATCCCACGTAACTGTTGCCGGTCTCCCTGCCCTTGCAGCTTCACTTCCTACAGCCTGTGCCCTCACAGGTGGATCAGGCAGCAGTCTTTATTTTAGGCATTACGGAGATGTTTCCAGGGTGGAAGGGATTTGTGGAAAATTGCACCTTATTCAGAGTGGACAGCCACAGTCTAGCAACATCCTTTCAGTTCGAGAAGGGGTAGGTGTCCAGCTCCTCGAGAGAGAATGTATCTGGGCAGGTTAGGGTTTTGTCTACCCCACTGTGCTCAATAAAACCAGCCAGAGGAAGTGTTGAGGGGATTTCAAGCTACATCTTTATCAAGGTTTAGTAAAGTGCTGAAGGCAAGTGTAATCTACCTCATGATTCAAAAGAGGAATGACTCAGATCAAACAGACCGCAAAGGGGATTTTTTCTTTCAGGGCTCCCACACAGGACCCTGTAGTTTTCCCAGCCTTCACTGTGTCCTCTCCACCATGAAGTGAGTAGTGCTCCCAAAGGCTAGAATCTTTCCCACAAAAACTGTGTGTTATTTCTTGTTTTCTTTAAGCCCCAGTTCTGTGAGTGCTTATATGAAGTTGCAACCTGTTTCTGGCTGGGATGGCAGCACAGAAGGTTATTTTGGGTAGGACTGCTGACAGCACAAACTCTCAGTGGTGCTGTCTCCCCCACAAGTAATTTCCTTTTTCCCATCTAAGCATCCTTGCCTGCTTGCTTCAATTTTTCCTCCAGTCTTTCCACTTCCCAGGCTGACATCTGCCCTGGGATCCATATACAAAGTTCCTGAACTGTACTGTAAAGCTATGGCATTATAATGTAAGAACTTTTGATAGTCACAGAACTCATTTAACATGACAAGCATGAACCAGAGAATCCCACAATACCCAGTGAGCTGTCCTGGAGAAGTGTTTATCAGTCTAGCCTGTTTTACAGGTGAGGAAACTGGGACAGAAGCTTTCCCAAACCTGATGGAAGGCTTTGTCCAAGACCAGCCAGTGAGACAGAGATGGAAAGAAGAAGGTAACCCAGGAGCTGCTGACTCCAGCCATGTGGTCACAGCATCAGTCAACTGTTTCAAAATGAGTATGTTCTTGAGTGTGGAATTTAAATGTCTCAAAGTCTGATATAATTTCAACAACTGTGTTCTCTAGTGCTTTCAAGAGGCAGAGATTTCTGATGTTTTCCAGCCTTCACTAAATAAAAACAGATCAGGGCTCCCATTTACCTGTACAGTGACATTTTTTCCCTTCTTCCCAGCAGGTAGAAGTGGTAACAGTGCCAAGAAAGAGCTATTTCTTGTTCAAGTAATTGAGGGCAGCAGGTGCAAGAGCCCAGGAGTGTTCAAATGCTAACAAGAATGTACCAGGAATACATAGAACACATAGCAATTCACAGAAATGCGAGGGTGTCGAGTTCTTGTGAGTATTGTAATATATTATGGGTAACCTAATGACCTAAATTAAACAATTCTTTCTCTGCATTTATTAGTTCTGATGAATCATCTTTTTCCAAATTCCAAGAACACACTGGCTTGCAATTGAGATTCATAAGTGGTGCGTGCCACAGGCGGTGGGTGACTAGAATTCAGTTGCCATAAAACTTCCCTTTTCAGTAAGGATGTATTGAAGAGTTAGTACACAGAACCAGTGTAGGAGGTCTAGTTTCACTTATAGCTTTGAGGCCATCTCAGTTGCAAGTCAGCAGCACCAGAATCCTTCCAGGCGTCATCCTACCAGCAGTACCAGAAGCTTCTCAGGTTATTCAGGGCTTGAAAATTGTGGACATCTGCTGGGATCTGTTTGCCTTGTATGAAATCTGCCACTTGAAATGGCAGAGTCCCAGCAATGCATAGCTTTTATTAACCATGGATCTAGAATATAATTTTCATGGTATGTTAGTTACTTTTTTTTTTTTTTTTTTTTGGTGCACAAAGAATTTTAAGGGGCTACTCCAAACTTCACCAGCACTTTATTGTGTTGCCTAAAGAAATTTTTGCATGGCTTCATTTCCTGTAAAATAGGGTGGCACAGTACTACTTATATAGTGCAAAGGAAAATCTCATGAAATATAATTAAATGATTATAAATCATGAATTTTAAGTGATATTTCCTTCTAGAATGTGTAGTAATGTTATATAATTTCACAAGGATTTCAAGAAAACTTCTAACCCTTTTACTTTCTGTGCTTCTTAACAAGTATGTCCTTGTCACTGTCATCATCACCTCACACTTCACCTCTTCTTCCAGTTTGCAGTGTTTTATATATACTAAAACCCATATGCTGGCATTAAAGACCTGAAAAAAACACAAACCTGATCCTGCTGATATGGATGGTTCTAAGCGAAAGAATGGCTTGAGAAAGAGGAGGAAAATGAAGAGAGGAGTCAGCCAAGAACAACTGCTCTGAGTGACTGTGGATGACAGTGAACCTGGCTTTGGGGGACTTTTTTGGGACAATGGTTTTTCCATTGCCTCTGTGTAGACCCATACAGCTTCCGATGAATGCTGGGACTTCACAGTTTTCCTGCTAACTGCATTTCTCACTAGATGGAGGTAAAACAGTCAGCTCCCATGCCTATGGTAACCATTAACTCCTGCTGGCCATCAGACGGGCACTAAGCAGGCAAGGAAGCTGACATGCCGGAAAGCATTGGGCCATATTCTACCTCACATCTATTTTCTTCTGCCCTCTCTGAAACAAAATCCCACTTACATCCCAGAGGTAGAATTTCATCCTGAGGATTGTTAATGCCTGTAATAACAGGATAAAAGTAATGCTGAACTCGCTTCCCAAAATCCCACGACTGGTTCACTTTTAGTGAACTACAGCTCCCTCAGCTTTCCCATCAACTCCACAGCTGCATGTGCAAAACCACCCACTGGCTAGCAAATCCAAGGGTATCCTGCACATAGTCGTACAACAAGCATCTCACTGCTGCTGCTGCCAACAGGTAAGGAGAGGAAAATCACAGGAAGAAGCAGAAGTAACAGCTATATCTCTTTTTTGGTGGTGGTTGGTTTTTTTTTTTTTTGGTTGGTTGGTTGGTTGTTTTTTTATGGAGGTAATATTAATATTTGGAAATACACCGTTGGCTCATAGGAGGCTGAAGAAAATTCAATAGAACTATGTTCTTCTGAAATCTAAGGTTCTGTCAAAAATGACAAGCTTTTAGAAACTGGATAGTCTTTGCAATACTTCCATTTAGGGGAAAAAAAAAAAAAAGGAAACTTCTGATGATGTCATAACATTGCATTCCCATGTTTTTAGAATGAATCATTCAGACTTTTTTGCTTGGAAAAAAAATCTTTTTTTTACATTCAAATACTAAATCTATCAACATCAAAATTAATATTAAGGAAACCAAATATTTTGAGTACCCTGAAATTATTACTTTTAAATAATTTCACCTCATGGAAAACTTGAAAACAATTTTTACTCAAAGTCAGAACTAAATTTTGGATTCTTAAAGTACTTCGTGAAGTAGAATATCTTTTTTCTACATAAGTGCTAATGTTACAAAAGGGGAAATTTTGTCAAAACCTGATGAATAAGAGAACAGAGAAATTGTGCCTCTGAAGTTTTATTGGTGCAGAACCATTCAAGTAGGGATATCAGACCTGCTGTAACTTGTTTTCCAGGGTAATGAGATGCACAGAAGGGAACTTAGATTTGTCTCAACAAAAAAATTTATGAATCTGGTCACATTTTATGGCAAACTCAGCCTGAGTTTTGGATTCCTCATGAAAGCTTATTGGAAGTTTATGTGAAAGCAAGTGCTGCATTACATACCACATCCATCCAAATGCTTTGGTTTCTAGCCCCAGAGGTGAAAATTTGTTTCCACTGGGTGGAATTTAATCAGGTCTGAATGAATTCTTGTCCCTGTTTTTCCACTTGTCCATTCATCTTCCTCTAGGTCCCTTTTCTGATAGTGTTATCTGATACTGGTGCATTTCCCGTTGCTGGGTGAAAGAACCTCCTACTGCAGCCACCTGGAACATACTCTCACATTTCTCTGCCTACCTGACTCTCCATCTTTTTCTATATGTAACCTAAAAATACAAAATGAAAAAGTTTTGTCTTTTGTCTTTCTCAATCTCCTCTCCATCCTGCTAGTAATATTTTTTTTCCTCTGTAAATACGTTATTTAACACCATAAAGCCTTTTGGAATAGCCTTCATGTGATAGACATTATAAAAATGAAGTTATGTTGTGTTGTGAACACTAATACTTCAAAAGACTTATTTGCCTACATTCTTCCTCTCAACCTCTGCTCCTTTATAAGCAGGGAATGGAGCATGCTTGAAGAAAACAAGATTTATTTCCTTAAAACCCTCAAAGCTAATGCACTGTTTCTGTGAGTGAAAAGGCGGGTAGATAAAAATGTAGACACTCCCAAAGCAAAGCATTTCCAAAGCAATACCTAGATCAGGAGTTTTCTGCACCAACTCTTCCTCTTTCTCCTTTTTTCATGGCAAAATGTCTGAGATCCTCCACATCAGAAAAAAAAAGTCGTTTTCCCACATGGTAAAATTTTACTGGTCTCAGAGTGTGATTAGATATGGCTACACTATGTATTAAACATGCCTCGAAGCCCACAGTAAAATCCAGACTTAACAGCCATCTGCATGGTGTGAACACAAAGTGCTACTGAGTATTGAGATTATTTACCACAAGGACAACAGAGAGCTGTCGACAGCATGCACTGGGGTTGCACAATACAGCAAGACTCATATCTTTCATGGAACATGGATATGCAAAGCCAACCACACAGCCCAAATACACACTGCATCACAGTCCTCTGCCTGACTCCGGCCCTGGAAGTTGCTCTCCATACAGCCATATAAGCCGACGTGAGAGTTGCATACAGGACCATGCCTCTCCATCCCATCTCCTTCAGAACAAAGAAAGGTGAAGCAACACAATGGCAGTAGCTTTGACTGTCCCTTCATCAGTTCGCACAGAGAGTGGGAGCATCCCTAGGCCAGGGCTAGCTCGTTGTGGGTCACAGCTTGTGCACACGTGAACAGAGAAAGCAGCTGCATATATGGTACCCTTTACACCAGTATGTTGTGTCTGTGTGTAGGTCCTCCAGAAACCAGACTATTCTGAAACAGATGTAAATCCTGATGCTAAAAAGATACCATCCAAAAATCTGATTCTTTTAATAATTTTTAAAATAAAAGTCCTCTTTTATTAAAAGCATGATCACCAACATGTGCTAACTAAATCAGTCTCCAAGATCTTGTCACTAGCCAGACTAATAATCCAATATTCTTTCAACAGTCCTCACAATAATGGACATATTTTCAGCTTTCTCAGGTTGGGCAACTTATCAAAGAGAACTATGTGGCTCCATGCAGAGCTGCAAGTGATTCTTAGCAGCTTACCCTACAGTACATCATGCAGGGACTTGTGCTACATTCCCCTGGATTATGGACTTCATCAGGCTCTTTGAAATGAAGTAGCTACCCAATATATGCAGGGATCTCACAGGCAGCTAAAACTTTATTGACATTGGAGAAGTGCACGCGTTTATTTATTAAAGAAAATGTCTTATACACATGCACATGGACACATCACACACACATGCCATCAGAGTACATGGGGATAAAGAAATCTGTGACATTATCACCTGAGATAGAAGAGGCGAGGGAAAGAGACTTCTGTGCACCACACTTATTTTACCCTTGTTTTTCATTACATGGATAACCTTAGAGCAGTTCTTGTTAGCATTTAGAAAAAGGGAAAAATCTAGCCTCCTGCAGGGGAGCTATTATTGCCAGAATGTACTAGCATTATCTTGCTTATGGGGGGGCATATTGTTTATGCAGTCTATTTATCAGTGTAGGAATATATCTACCAATATAGCAATATCTCTGCAGTAATGGCATACAAGAATAAAAGAGTTTTCATGAACAGAGAGTTCCTGCCTGTAGCATGTACATCTGAGATACTAAAGGATTATTTACCTATCATTAAGATATGGATTTTTTTATCTAGTCCAGTTTTTCTTGCAGCAGAAATCATATTAAACTCTCTAGCTATTATATCTAACATCCATTGGGCAGCTTTTCATTCTGGGTAACCTAATATAAATGAAGAAAATAAATCCACGACAATTTGTTGAGCCATCTTTTTCCCCCTCCCCCCTCCTCCTTTTCCTGAATTAAATTCACATAATAAAATCCAAGGGTTGCATTTCACTCACATCTGCTTCAATTAATGTGCATGACATTGTATGAAATTTTTAATGGAAGAAAAAACCTAAAACACAATATTTTTAAACCATTGTGTAGGGTGGAAATGCTGCATACAACACAATGTGCTTATATGTCACACAACAGTCAGATGGGCTTTAAAATTCAGTGTGAGCCTTCCCAGTGTTCCCTTTCTCTTGTATTTTACTGTTATAGGATGCCTTTTTAAGAGATTTCAGTGATTTTCATTTAATGAAATACTATTCTATAATATTGTTTTAAGAAATGTTTGCTTGTTTGAAACAACCAGCACTAATAATAACAAAAGCATTAATAATAATAGTCATATAATGACTGAAGACTGAAGCCAGTCAAGAGATTCTAAAACAGTATTTTTTTTTTCTCTCAGATAATGGATTTCCATTGAATAGTAATTTTTTTTTTTTTAGATTCCTTTTTGTTTAAAATTTCCCATTTGTGCTGAAAGACTAAAGATAGTTTTGATACTGATGGAAGAATTTCAAAGGAAGACTGTAAACAATGAAAAAAGTCAGTTTACTAATATTTTTCACCAGGCTGAGAAATATTTTGTGACAGTATTATGTGAGGAGAAGGCGTAAAAATTGATTGCATGAATCCATTAACTGTATGTGCAAATCGGTTCATTTACATAGCCTTTCTGGTACCCCATTTTAATGCATCCCCCACCTACCCAAGGTTGCATACATTTCTTTCTCACTCTGGTGGGTCAAAAAGGCCATGATGACACAAAGCCATCATACCTGATTATATATCATGTTCTGTGTCTCTTCTAAAACTCACGGTGTTTGCCATCTCAGGGCAGCAACAAGGAGCAGGAGGAGAATGAAGATGCTGCTCCCATCTCACTGCACCCAAGACACCTGCAGCTAGAAAAAAAAATCTACATTGCCCCTTCTGGTTTCTCAGCTTAGGTTGGCTGAAAAATTGTCCTGTGCTATATAAAGGAATCAGCCTGTATGCTTTTACGCCACTGGAGCAAGAAGAGGTTGTAATTATAGTCAGAGTTACAGTCAGAGGCATCTCTACTCTCAGGTGAAGATGGAAGAAGGTATCTTGTTTGTTGCATGGTTCCTAACCCATGGGCTTTCCCAGCTAGGTATCTCACACGCTTGCTTCCCCCCACCTTAAGTAACTACAAGGGGTATAACTTGGCATGTAATTTTGGCTGTGTCCTGTTGGGAGCTTCCCTCTTTAGTTCAGCCATATATAAGCCTCAGCCCAGGTCCTTCTCAGACTGCCCTTTTGGCTTCTTCTGGAGAAATAGTGCCAGTGCCCTGGGTGGCACAGGGAAGAAGTGTGGACCAAGCACCTCCTGAGAGACAGCAAATGAACTCTGCGCAGGTCACGGGAAATAAAAGGGACCAGACAACACACAGGGTTGAACCGTAGTGGCACCCAGGAGCTCAAATGAGGTTTTCCTTCAATTACTGGAGAGATCTAGTTGTTCTTTATTGACCCTTCTTCATCTTAACCTGTTTTTCTTTTGTAATATATTTAAGAGAATGAAGTGCTCTAATAAGGCTGAATTGAGAATGTTAGAGACTACACTCGCTTATTTAAGGGCATTTGTTAACCTAAAGGTTATCTTATCCCAAAGCTTTCCTGCAATAGTCATATCTCTTATAATAACTAAACACCGCTGAAATACTACAGCTGAGTCTTGTGTTCTACTTTTATGGATGCATAATACACATACAATGATACTATGTTTATTCATTCTGTTTATTGTTTCGAACATGATTTTTAATGTGTAACATAAAAAGAGGTTTTCAAGTTTAATTGGAGTGTCAACCCTATCATGCTCATCTTTATCTCTGGCCGTTTTTACTTCCAGACTAGCATTTTTTATAGGATATCCACACATAATAAAGCATCCAAACAACTTTTTCATGTCATCTTCAATGAATTCAAAGGATGCAACAGTTTGCACACTCCTCTGCACACATTTTATTACTCCCACTTTCATTCTACAAGGCTGAAGCGAATCATGTCATAAATATCTGTCTTGCACTCGTGAGCTTGATATACTATTTTCTTCTAAGATCCTCTCTTTACTCGTAACTTAAAAAATCTGGCAAAAAGTATTCCATGTTCTATTTTCTCACTTTAGTAAAATTCCAAAATATTACAGAAAATCCTGTTCCAAAACTGACAACATCTCTCAATCACAAGGTGTTATTTTTAGATAATCAGGGAGTATCGTTGTGTACAATAAATATATAAGGCCAGGCTCAAAGCTGGTATAAAACAGACACTGAAATAAATAGATCTGTGTCAGTTTATACCTATAGAAGTTCTGGTCCAGAAAACATGGTGCTAAAAGCCTTTTGTAGCATTTTAGTTTTCAAACCCACCTAACTGTGACTGTATTTAATGTCAACTATGTCAGGTACCTTACTTATGAATATAGACATGCAAATATATTTGTATGGTTCAGACTGAGTCTATATGTAACTGTGTACATGTGTGTGTGTGTAAATTAAGTGGCATTTGTTAACTCTTCCAGCCTTTGCTGACCACAAAACTGCAGATAGTATTCTAGGCTGACAAAAGCTGCTGTTCAAAATCAGCTCCACCACACCAACTGCCTTCTCCTGCCCTCTTCCTTCCCCAGCCGTCACAATAAAGATCTCTGTACTTCATGTCATCATTTGTAATTTCATGATGAAAGCTACTTGGAAATGAAAATATATTAGTTGCTGTGTAATGAGGTGCTCTTTTTGCCATTTTGCCTTTCTTTGAATGCTTATTTTTAGCCATTATATCATCAACAATAGATGTGAGAGTTGGTCATCAATGACAGATGTGAGAGTTTCTCTGAGGAGACCATACCCATCTTGTGGTCAGATTTGGGTTTAGACTTTAAGCCTGAGACTAAAAGAGGTCTGGATTTTTTAATTTGGTTAATAGCACATTTCTGTAGATTGTTCTCAGCAAATTTTTGGCCCAAGTAGTGGCATGTGGCACAAACTGACAGGAGATTTTTTTGTCCTTTGGATGTCAGAGGTCTTGTGAGATCATCTGTTTTTTTTCCTTAAGTTTCCTGCCATTTGGGGCCAAAACCTCATGAGAATAGTTGTTCTTGGAACATTTTTTCAGTATGAAAACCAGGATGAGAAAAATAGGCCTTTTCTGGTTTTGGATCTAGCCCACAACAAAGTCTAATACTTTGTTTAAATACACACATTCTGATTTGAGGTCTCCTTGCTGTCCTTCCTCCCTTAACACTCAAAAAAGGGGGTCTAATCTTTACAAAAATTCTAAGCTTCTTGCAACAGATTTTCAATAACATCATATTCCGTGGTCACTTTCTAGGCTCCATGAGTTCTTTCTTCTAACTGTTTGGGTTTTTTTTTTGGCTTTTGCTTTGGTTGGTTTTTTGTTTGGGTTTGGTTTTGTTTGTTTTTTTTTTTGTTTTGTTTGGGTTTTTTTGTTGTTGTTTTTTTTTTTTAATAAATGCTAAACATTACAGAGTGATTAACAAACCTTTGTTGCTTGTGTAACATAGTATTTTGCACTGCCTAACACCCAAA
>JAVJGJ010000060.1:39486259-39503466 GCA_035590215.1 Microhierax caerulescens | reverse complement strand
AAAAAAACCAAACTTGCCATGCAAACTCAATACACAATTCCCCCTAGGACTAACAAAGTGATAAACTTTAAAAGGGCAGATTTTAAAACTATGAGGAAAATGGTTAACAGCAGGCTGAAGGGCAAAGTAAAAAACTTTAAAACCACAGAAACAGCCTGGAGGCTATTCAAGAACATTGTGTTAGAGGCACAGATGGTTTTGTGTATCATTGAGAACAAAAACAAAGTAGAACGGTGAGAATAAAACTATGGTTAAGCAGAGAAGTACAGGGCTTTATTGAGGCTAAAAAGGCATCTTTTAAAAGCAGAAAGGCTTCCTGAACAACCTAACCATAACAGGCCATCACTTATGTTGGTGAAATGCAAGTCAGTAATGGCAAGAGTAGTAAGGAAGTGGTCAGCTAAAGGTAGTGAGGATCCAGTGAGTAGAGACACAGTGACATAGGCACTTGTACCATGTGATTCTGGCACATTAAAGTTTGCAACAGAAATGTCTTGTTGTCCTTTTGAGATTCCCTTGAATTCCCACTCCTTCTTTTAAGAAAAGAGCCTATTATCCAATCAGAGAGATGAAACTAGGCAGAAAACAAAACAAAATTATTTTGCAAAGATGCTAATGCAGCCTCAAGCTTCCTGCCCTGGCTATCTCCTATCTCCACCTTCCTCTCCGGACAGAATCCTGGCTGCTAACATCTCATCTGTTCTGTTCTGACCAGAGAGCAGATCCTTTTGCTCTAATATATTCTGAGTTTTTATTCAGACAGAGGTCCAAATTCTGCCAGTAACAAACATTTTGGAACAAACCTTACTCTGATATGATGAATTTTTCCCAGAAGATAATAAAGGATACTTTCTGTGTCAGGTTAAGAGACTGACAGAAATGGAAGCTACCAAAGCAGATACTATGCATTAAATCAAGAAATTAAAGTTTATCAGTTGTTGATGGTTTCTCAATGTAATAACATGTAATTCACTAAGACCCAGCATGATAAAATCTGTGAATAGCATTGCCTGCTAAGATCCAAACTCAAGAAAAGAAAAGTTTAATTTGTAGGCATTTTAGTAATTTGGTTTGATGATTACGGAAGAGATGGTTTGTTTGAAATGGGCTGGAGATGGGAGAGAAATGCAAAATAAATGCAAGAAACATCACCCAAATAGAAAGGACTTGAAGCAACTCTTCTTCTACTATATCTCTGTGAGATGACAGGAAAGGGAGGAAAAAGGGAGAAAAGGATTATGCAGATTATTCTATAACCACCTTACAGAACATCTCCTGAGATTGTGTTTGTCCTTTCCCAGCACAGTTTTTGAGAGGATATGTTGAATACTCCCCATTGCTTCAGTCAACAGGGCATCTTCCAGAGAGGTGGGAACAGTACTTGGAAGGACAGAGCACAGATTGTGGGTAAGGCAAGGGGGGGCTGGGGAACGAGGCAGTTGGAGGTACAGATCAGCTAAGGAGGGGCTGTAAGAAAGGTTTGGTTTATATGAGCAGACTTTGGATAAACTTTTAACACCATTGACCTCCAAAACCCCAGTGTACTTCATTTATCATCCGGTACACAGATGAGAACTTTCAGAACATCTGGTGCCTTCCTGAAGATCTCCAGTGTATAGGAACTTCAGCCTTTAATTTCAAATCACTGTGAACTTTAGAACAAAAGTTGAGACTGAGATTCTGCGTCACTCGCAAAAAAAAAAAAATAAAAAAAAAATTACATCTCCAGCCTTTAGCAAAGGATCTTTCTGAGTTTTGTTTTTTGTTTTTTTGTAGTTCGAAGGAGAAACTGCATGCCACTAATCAGCCGTGGCACATGCACACACATACACTATTATATGTGAATACTTCTTCAATGCTACTTTATAAGAACGTTGGACTCTTCAGTTTGATTAACACTTTGATAAGACATATATTTCCTTGAAGAAATCGAGGCCATCGGGATTTGTTAAAAATTCAGAAAAGGAAGGTACTGTGAAAAGATTTAATTTTGTTACAGTAATTCATTCTACTAACCTAATATGGACACAAAAAATGTTAGGCCCCTTGAGAAATTAGGATAATTTTGATCCTTTATAAATGTATATAATTATATTTATGTATGTGCCTGTATGTATATCTATATTTATGAAAATATTGTTATGCTTGTCCCTGTGTATGAATACATTTATAAAACAAACCCGTGACCATAAATCAGCTCAACAGAAACAGTATAAAGTGGACTACTGTGCATCTTTATTTAAAATACATAGGATACCAAGACAGAAAAATACTAAAAAAGAAATACATATTGTTTTTGAAGCTGAAGCATCAATATGGTTGTAATTTTAATGTTTCTTGCTGGAAAAAGGTCATCTTTGGCGAGGTCGGGTTTTTCTTAAGGTCATTTCACATTGAGATATCTGCCTGCTTTTGACATTTCATCTAGAAGAGGCACAACTATTCTGACACATGAAATGGGTTCTTTACAAACCCAATGGCTATTTCTATCAACATCTGTTATTTTACACAAAAGGGGAATATGCATTGATTGCAAACAAGGCTTCACATTTTTTGGAGAATATTAATATATATATATATATATATATTGTACTTAAAGGTACAGCAATGTCCATCTGAAATAGGAACAGAAGAAAACACTGAACTATAAAAGACTGAAAAAAATAACCCCATGGATGGCATCTTTTACTCATAAATTGAATTAAATAAATTTAAAGATGTTAATTGCTGGTAAGTAGTCACACTGCTTTCTGCAAAGCAGCAGGGCAGTGAAATTCACTAGAGCATTTGTATAATTACTTTGTGATATTGGCACAGGAAAAGCACAATAAAAATATTTTTCTTTATGTTTTGTGTAGGATTTTTAATTGCGTATTCATTTTCTAAATTTCAGTTCCCTCTAGTGCTGAGTAAGATAGGGAAAATATGTTGCCATATAAATCCCCCACCTTGTACCCCCATATTTTCAAACCCCAGAATTGGGAAGTGTTTGTGGCATGACATCCCTATAATTAAAATAAACTCTGCCAAAGTAATGCAAACTCACAGGGACAATTTTATTTTTCTGTAAGACAATCCAGGATTCCACTGGCTGAACCCTTGCCTGGTTCAAGTGTTTCACAGAATTTCTTTCCTGAGGAACAGCACAGGGAAGACGATAGCTTTGCTCTTGCTTCTCATTTGCAGGCAGCTCAATTAAGCCTTGGACAATCCAAAGCAGAAGCCGTTAGTTGATCATTCAGCAGTTAGGATTCGCTAGCTGAGTGTTATGACCAGTCACGTGTTGTTATATCTGTTCCCATATTGATGGTCTGTTCTTCACAAGCGATTGCTTTCTCCCAAAATGAATGCCATTTTATCAGAAAACAGGTTTTGTTTTCTGATTATATTCATCTGGCAAGTGCTCAAATCTGCTGTTTGTGGATGTTTGTAGGAACATAGCTTTGCTCACATAAGTATTTGAGAACAGCGAATAATAAAGGACATGAATAAGCTGAATCCAAATCCCGTTCTCTAATCTAGCAAGCTGCGAGTGAACAATTTTTGTGCTGTCTCTACTGGCTCACTGATCTTGCAGCACCAGTAAACTGCACGTTTGGAGTCAGTGTGCTTCCCTACTTTCTAAATGTGTCATATTTAACTTCTCCACAGTATGAGGACGTATGGCAGACAGTCACAAGAGAACTACAGGTGCTGCTTATCTGGACTGAAGCCATATGTCCATAGGGCATTGAAAAGGTTAACATCCAGGTGTAGGAGCTTTATTGTTGGAACATGTTCTCTGTTGCTTCCAGACTTTGGCCTCAAATAAATGACTTTAACATATTTTATTAAAGTGTCATACTTAGATTTATTTAATGCACTCGGATCCAGAGCATGTCAGCTCTGTGGATGACTGAAAAATACTTCATCAGCTTTTGATGGTTTCACAGGACAGCAGGGCAATCAGCTCCTATTTCCCACTAATGCATCTCTGCTTGAAAACAGGACTTGAATGTTCTCAGTTTGTGCGATGACTGATAGAAAGAAAGTGCAAACACTCTCATGTTCTGCAGTGTTGCATTTGATTAGAAAATAATGCTTGGGGTCTGAATATGCTGAAATAATGTTAAGAAAACATTAAAGCGCCCTTAACTCTGCCATTTTGTGCCTAAGGCGTTGCAGTTATCATTTGAAACGTGTGGCCTTTTCTTAAATGGTTCCACAAAAGTAGCAACTGCTGCATAATGGCACAAATAAAAATAATATTACAGTGTAAGTAGTGGCTCCAATAGTTGTACTTATTCCCATATAAAGCCTGAAAAGGCAAAATATATAATTTTCCAACTTCCGATACCATCATTAGTACACTGTGGCTGGCCAGGCCATGGACCGGTGCAGTAAAGCAGCACAAAAATTAGCAGCTTAGATTGTGCTAGTGTGTATACAAGTACAATTTTCAAGTATCCCCATTCAAGTGAGTGGTACACACAGGATTTATAATAAGTAGGACCAAGATGACACTATAGTCTACAATGGAAAAGCAAAATTCATGTCGCACAATGATTAATCACATAGGACAACCTGAGGCTACTTTCAGCCATCAGGCTATGGCTACACATAGACGAAAGGGGATTTTGGAGAGTTGTCTGTTAATAGTTAGTGAGAATTTAAATTCCAGGCATACAAATATGATGAGTCTTTATTATGCTGGTAGGCAACCTAGAAACCATTAAACGAAAATTGTGTAACAGGGGCCTACACACGTCTTGCTTGATAGGAACCAGAAACTACTTCACACCAGGATGGCCCAAGCTTTCTACAGGGCCAGTTTAACATCTCCTCCATATTGGTTTATTGCCCTATCTAACAGTAATCCCCACAGCTCCTGTACTGGAAGCAGCTTAAGGAGTTTCAGCCTTCTTTGCACTATGGTAGGATCAAACTGAATGATGATTGTCTGCCCCATTGAAGAAGCCCAGATTTATTTTTGCAAGGATGAGCCCAACAATGGTTTATACTTTTTCAAGCAGAAATAAAGATAATTCAACATATATGGATGTTATTTCCTTCCAAAAAGAATCGATCAGACGTTTCATTGGCCAGAAGATTCACACACAGGTTCATTTCTGAGATGGCTGAGTTCACTTCGAAGGGCAGCGGGCCTGGTGTTACTGCTTGTCTTTCTTCTCCTGTCCCAACCAGTTAAGACTAAAATGTGAGAAAACAAGGGGGAAAAGGTATGTATCTACTTGCATTGATTTGAATAGCAGAATGATAGTTATCTTCATTCGCTGAGATGGGTGGGAGCCTGACACTGAAAGAATTTGAGGAGGAAGTGCTGAGTGAGAAAATCACTGCCAAGGAGAAGGGTTGCTTACTCGGCACATGGAAAAATATGCAGTCTGTAGGTGGGTATTTAGCAGTCTAAGGTAGAAGAAGGAATATGCAGGAGGAGAATAATTGTAGAAAGATTACATGGAGGAGAGGAAAGAAGTGTCTGAAGTGACCGAATGTATCCTGGGAAGAGAGCTGGTCATTGCTGCCATTGCTGCTGTCACTGTATATTGGCCTGGCTAGGGGACCACACTGGGGCTTTCTCTTTCCTTAATCCTTTCCCTACAGCATCCTATCGAGAGGAGGGAACAAAGGAATCATTCTGAATATCTTCCTCATCAGGAGACAGTGATTCAGATTTCTACTTCCATTTTCATCCTTTGTTGATTGAGTTGTCAAGCACCCAACCTTGGCAATAGAAGCTGAAATGAGCAATGCCTTCGTAGCTTTGCCATGCTGTGTCAGTGCTGAATAACTGAGCCTTATTGACTACATGCTGGGACCGACATTCAGTTGAGTTCCTGTGGAATTTTTATCACTAGTTCTTATACA
This sequence comes from Microhierax caerulescens, assembly GCA_035590215.1. NCBI lineage: Eukaryota > Metazoa > Chordata > Aves > Falconiformes > Falconidae > Microhierax > Microhierax caerulescens. The sequence continues at coordinate 39,497,598 of JAVJGJ010000060.1, read as the reverse complement.
ACACTTAAAAAGGCCTTACCCATGATGAATTGTAAACTATTGAATCCTGCTTTTTCTAGAGACTCCTGGAAAGCACCCACATCTTGAGGAGTTCTGCCTATAGCACCAAGCATATGTGATAAGCAGAGGCTGTTCTCAAGGACTATGGCCTACAAGTTGCACTACAATATGTCATAATCCTTGGAGTCTTACTGATGATTTACTGGACTTGAACTCTTATAGCACAGTCTAGCACAATTGCTCTGTTATCAACACTCATTGGTACTCCTGCTGGTGGCAGTAGAAATAGTAGTAAAAATGTTTTGGCTTCCAAGGACTTATGTCCATATTGGATAATGGTATGAGATCATTCCTACTGTAAAGTCGGCATATACATTGATCTAGTTCCAGCAATGGATAGAAGAAAGCTATTACTGTCATCTCCAACTCACGTGCAAGACACTGAAACGCAGAATAAAATTACTCAGAACTGAATCCTGGAGCCAATGCATTCCATAGTATGATGCTGTTTTATGGGCCAGTTTTGTCCTTTATTGGATCCTGATCAACTGGTAAAGTTGATAAGCCCAGAATTTTAGGGTTTTGGCCTGAATGGAATTCACTTTTATGATTTCTAAGTTACCAATGCCTCAATTCACTGAGACAATGATTCTGTGTCTCAGACAAAAGGAAAATCTCAACAAACAATCCCTTAATTCATTTTGCATGGGAATGGAAGAAAGTCTAGGAGGAGAAAGGGGAAGGAATACCATTTCACTTGGTTGTCATCCATCTTAAATGCTTCTGGATCTAATGCCTCCAGTATGCTTCCCATCACAGCTGTTTGATATTGCTTATTATAAAAGTGTATATCCACTATTGCTCAAAAAAACCCCAAGGCTGTTTTTGGAACAACATAAAATGTCTTTACATGAGGCATTCAGATGATCTCATAGTTTTGGAGTCATTCTAGTGTGTGGACACACTGTAGGGTCATATATGCTTAATTTTTGCCATCCTTCTAGTCCCATATATTTTTACAGTCCCTATGAATATATTAATCACACACTTGAGGGCACACAGGTTTTGCATTTAATTTTATATAGACAACATTTTACTAAGTTATCAAAATCTATCCTCTTTTAGGGAAAGAAGAGACTATCTATTATACCTTTTAGGTCAATCACCTTTCCTTCATTAATGTATTCCGGTCGTTGCTCCTATATATATATTTCTCTCTCTCTTTCATTACAGCTATGAGAGAGCACCATAACAAACCACCTCTGGCACCTCATCTTCAATCAGGAAAGGAATGACTATTCTCAAGAGTCCACAGCTCCACGTTATTAGCATTCTGTCCCTGCCTATCTGCAGCTAGCCTTACCTTATTTCTTGTTTATGTGAAGGAGTCTTTCATCCTTCCATAATTTTTTAAAAGAAAAAAAATCTCTTCAATATTGCCGATTTTACTTCACAAGTAGAAAGAGTAACTGTGTTCCGTTCCATGTCCCGCCCCACCCCCCACCCCCCACCCTCACCCCCAGCTTTTTAGAGGCCAGTCTTAAGTCTATTAAAATATTCTGTATGGATTAGGCCAAACTATGCTCTGAAGAAAACTTTATAAATTCAACAAAGCTGCATGACTTTACAGTATAAAAGACCACAAACATCTACAACCAATTTGTATATTATCTACCTGAAAGTATTGTTTTTTCTGAATCTATCCTTCAACATCCTAATACCAAATTCTGTGTATGAGGAAGAACAATGAATAACGACCATGACTGTTTATTGTTATTTAGCACTACTTATTTTTATACAGCTACACACCCTGCATGAATGAAAAAGTACAAACTTCTTGCTAAACTACAGTTATGCTGTACTTAAAATGTTATTCACAGCTCATTGATAGTGTGAAAATTCAACATGAAAACAGAACTCATCCCCAAAATCTTAACACAGACAAAAATACGTGTTTAATCTCATCACAAATAAAAAATTATGTTTATTAAAGAATTTGCACTTGTCTTTAATGCATCCTTTCCTTCAGTGTTCTAGACTAGAGACCTCTGAAAGCTGCTCTCAGAAATAGTTTCCGTGTGTCATGTTGTTGAAAGAAATACATATCAGACTCAATTTTAAGGAAAAGAAATACATATCAGACTCAATTTTAAGGAAAAGCACCTATTTCCAATTGTTACAAAAACATTTTTCTGAATACCCTGATATCATTGTTAATGGCCATGAACTTCCTCCAGTGTTCTAGACTAGAGACCTCTGAAAGCTGCTCTCAGAAATAGTTTCCGTGTGTCATGTTGTTGAAAGAAATACATATCAGACTCAATTTTAAGGAAAAGAAATACATATCAGACTCAATTTTAAGGAAAAGCACCTATTTCCAATTGTTACAAAAACATTTTTCTGAATACCCTGATATCATTGTTAATGGCCATGAACTTCCTCCAGCTTTCTTCATTTTTAAATTCATAGAGGTAAATCCTATTAAAATACATGGTGGAAGTGACCTTGAAGCTTTTTCCAGATATTATTTTCTCTGCAACGAATGTATAATAAAATTGTTTGTAAGTGTTATCAATAACTTTACATGTATTCACAGAAACAATGTAAAAGGCTATGCTTTCATCTTAAGGTTTTCTTTAGAGGGGTTTTAAAGTTTAGGCTATTGGATCATCAGAAGACAGGTCCTACAACAAGAGGTCCAGACACTTTCTTTTAATTTTGTGTATGTTTTCAGTATGGGTGAGAGACAGGCACCTTTATGTTAGGTAGGGTGGATTTTACCTGCTGCTATGTCCCTTGAAGTTTGTGGCCAGAGGCTGGTTGATTCATTTTGCTAGTAATGATGGCTTATTTGTGGTTACTGAATCATGCAAAAAAAAAAAAAGTAATTCTTGCTATTTTTAACATATTGTTTTGCATGCATGGCATTACCACCGAATTGCATAAACTACGCTGGTGAATCTATATATATAAGAAGCCTGCCTTGTTTCAGCTGTAAAATAGGATATTATTATGCTATATCTGGGTTTGTATGCATTTGTGGGCCTTCTACCAAGAAGAATTAGGTCTGTGTGCATTCCATAAATAATCCATACTATTATTTTCTTTGTACTAATTCATTTTTTTACATACAAAACCAAGAGAATAATAGAATAATTAAATGAGAGATGATATTACTTACTCTTTTATTTTCATCATACCACAAAATCTCTGATAAAGGTAGCTTGCTATCTTGCACACCTCCTTACTTACAAAATGAGTAATCCTTATTCCTTATTTACAAAGTGTGTGCTTGATCTTATTTTCATAAAATAGTTGAAATACAAATATAACCCTTCCCTTACTTATTTTCCTCAGTTGATGAACCAATATATGACAGAATTACAAGATGCGAAATATTTTCTCAAACTTTTTCTTCCAAGATAAATTTAGGGTAAAGAGCATTCCTTCAGCACAAAGGTATGTACAGAAAGATCTTTTTCAGCAGAAATAAATGCAGTATCCAACATTAGATTTAGGATGTATTTGGACAGTTTCAGGCCAAAATGTCTAATATGAATTAGTATTATTCTTCTTAGATAAATGGATTTGTAGAGATATTGGATGTGAACCATGGAGTGTAGTTTTTTGGAGGTTTTGTTTGTTTGTTTGTACTTTCATTTCCTACCTGCATAAAGGCAAATTTCCTGAGGTTTTTTTCTGTGGATCAGAAATTAATGGTTGGTCACTCAGTTCTCAATCTAGTTCCAGAGAAAAGTCTGGAAAAATAATTTCTGGAGACAGCTGGAGACCTTCAGATCTAGTTGAGTCTTTTGATTTAGTAATATATCGCAAAATTATGGGAGAATCAGTATCAGCAAAAGGATTGTATTAGAATTAATAAAAAAAAGAATTATCGCTTTGACTGTAAATTCAATAAAATGTTCAGATTGATCAAAAATTTTGCCTTTGTTAACAATACTTTTCTCTTTTTCTGTTTTTAACTGAAAGGTAATTATTTTCTTCCTTTTAATATCTCTATTTGCTTAGTTTTATTGTAAAGTAGAAAAAAAAAAGTAAGAAAACTGGGTGAAAATGCAAAGAAAATCCCAGCAAACATTTTTTCTTTCTCCTCTGTTCCAATGGAAGAAATGAGGAAGAAAAAAAAAAAAATCACAAGAAAAACAAGACAGCAGTTTGTGAAAGACCAAACAAACAATTTGGTTCAGAGGACAAAACCTTTTTTTTCTGATTTTTTTTTTTTATTTATTTGCTGAAAAAATAGATGACATGGAAAGTTCTATAAAACTATTAGGATATGATTGAAAGTATAAGTCGGAAAAATTGAGTAAGGTCTAGTCTTTAGTGTCTTATATACCAACAACTACACTTTTATTGTCACTATTAATTTTAATAGATGGGCAGAGTAGAATATAATTAATTTGAAACTATTGCCTTTTACTCAATAAGTTATAGGGTTCTGCTCATCTGTTTATTAAGTTCAGTACTATAAGCAGCAGTGACATAAACATTCAGCTTCTGTTCCTTTGGTTGTGAACAGGGGTATTTTAACCTGAGTTGCCAAGGCTTAGCAATGCTGGACAGCTCAAGAAACAACTAAATCAAACGGCAAGAATCTGACCCAGTTAGTTGTCGTTTGCCTACTTTTTCAGAAGATACATTTTCAGATGCTGCCTAATGTCTAGACAGTAGCACTGACCACCACTTCTTAACCTTTTTCTTGCCAGTACTTTGCAATCATTCTTCCTAGGCTTTGACTGTGCCACCATCAGCCATATATATGTCACTTGCAAGCAGGATCATTCTAGCACATGCTTCAGGAAATTATGTATGTATGCATTTCTCAGGAAACAAACTAATGCAGAATGTACCTGTCAACTTAATTTTGAAGTAATTTTCCTTCAGAGAACAAATTCCATTCTAGGCACTGTTTGACATTAGTTATGGGTGATCAAAATACTTATTGTGAATAAGCTAGTAAGTGAGCATAGGTTTTGAATTTATCTCTACATTGTTTCTGATTTTTTCTGTTACATGTGTCATAATTCTTCCAGGTACTCACAGAATAGTTTAAGCAAACAAATTTCAGTCTGTCAATTGCTTGTGAACTACTCACACTGACTATTGGCTAATTATTGCTTCTAAACTGTGATTGCCACTTAAATCATATAATACTGCTCTTTCTCCTTCAAGTCAGTTGAAAGACCACTTCTGAAAACGGAGGCACTCATTAAAGTGCTTAATGTGAATGAAGAAGATAACTTAAGGCATCATTTTGGAAAATTTAATGTGTGGATTTTCTTAAAAGCTATGAAGCAGAGTTCATTAAAGACACAGCTGGGATAGGACAATGCATTAAAATGTGGTATAATTAACTTATATAGAATAAATGATTAAATATTCATAAAAGTCCTCAACTTTGGCTCCTCTATTACTAACTTGCTTCGAAAATACTTACTTTTCCATTTCCTTAGTCAACCTGTAATCACTAGTATGGCTGTATGTATGACAGGCAGTGGTTATAAGTAAAGCAACTGTAGTTGTCATCAGCTCCAACTTGTTTTTCCTTCTATTAGGGTTTCCTGATTAGGCACTGAAAAGATATTTGACTGATAATAGAATAGAACACATTGAAGAAAAAAACCCCAAAAAACAAAAAACTGAATTCATGCCAGTGGGGAGGGGAGCTACCTCATTAAAGAAATACTTGAGCTGTTAGTTAATTTTACTTATTTGTAGAAAAGGGCAAAAATCTTCCAAGGAATTAACATTCTTCCCTCAAATGATTAAAAGAACAACAAAAGGGTTTGTATCTTAGATGTATTTAGTAATTATGTTCCTGACACCTTTTAAATATCATCCAAGGCACATGTAAAGAAAAAAATACAAAACCACAAACCACCCTGGTAATTTACAGAACATTGTCAGTGTCAGATTTTCGCTGCCCCTCCCCCAGTCTTATTAGAAGCAATTTTTGCTAATTGATAATTAATACCTTTATCTTTTTTAAAAGTAGCTACTTGTGTATCAACATTTCCAGTTTGATACAATCAGTGTATTTTAGTATAAGCATACATAATGCATAAAATGAATAGCAAAAATATTTGTGCAATATAAAATTTAAATTTAATTTATAATTCCCTCCTTTTTTATGGCACTCTACAGTCTTTCTCTCCTTGTACATCCCTCTATATTACAGAAAGATATGTAATAACTTAAATCAATATAGTAAATATATTAACATCTGAACATCATTAGGCATTGGACATGAGTGCAAAAGGATGACATAAAACATGTCAGTTCAAGCAGTGCAGTGAACATTGCTTCCTTTTTCCTAGTTAGCTTCAGTAAAACTTAAATTTACCATTAAAACTACATCTTCTTTCTCTGTATATGAAATCACTATTCCACTAAAAAAAACCACACGGTTATTTTTGTCTGTATGTTAAATTCAAAGAAAGAGGTGATGTCTTCAAAGTAATAGACCTTTGGCCATGTGAACACACAGCAAAGGAATGTTATGTGAATGTTGCTACTCACAACACACTGCAAAATTACCCCAGACCCTGCCTGCAACCTTATTCTTTCCCTTATACCCATCTCCTTTCAAGACTCAATGAAATCAGTCATACATCAATATGATTGAAGCAAAGAATACCATTTTATTTACATAACATGACCTTATTTCAGGATTTCAGTAAAGAACAACTGTCAGACTGCTGAATGCAGGCAGAAGAACAACTGACTCATGATTTCAAGATTTTTTTCTTATCAAATACCTTATTTTGATATCCTTTTAACAAAGAGAAACCCTCCATGTAGGGATAGGCTTGAGGTGAACTAATATCTTTTCTTAACAAAGCAGAGGCATTTAGATACCCATTGCTCTGCATATGCAAAGCTGTAAGGAAGGGGTGTGCTGGAGGAACGGCAGCCCCAGCACAGCCCATCCTGTCTCACGGGGCTGGGGGGTAGCTCAACCACACAGCATCACTCTGTGATAGATGTTGATATATCTCTGATAGCCAATGCACTAGTCACGGTTTGCTCCCTGACAAAAGCACCTCTGCCCTTGGTACGTTAAGGCACTGTTGGCCTCCTTCTAGGTAGAGAACTGCCAGACAGCAGGAAACTCATGAAAATGCTGAGAACTGAACCAGTGCCATACAAAAAAAAAAAATATCTGAAGAAGAATTATAAGCTGTTGGCATGAAACTATTTGAACAACCAACTGTGTCCTGCATTCTCCGTGGTTTCCATATAGTTTCAATGTGCAGCAATGGGGACAACATTCCAGTTTCTAAGAGTCAAATCGCAGGCAACCATATCAAGGTCTACTTCAGAGGAAGGTTTTCCAAATGCTGGTGGGGAAAGAGAAAAGTTCCTTGTCTAAGCCAGTGCCTCAGCATCCTGGAAAATCTGGGAATTAAAATAATTTCTCAGTTCCATGTACAAATGCACACCAGGATTTCTGAACTAGGCATGCTAGCCTAAAATTAAACAATTATTCTTGTTTTTTGTCCCTCTACTCTCTTTGTGTCATCTCACTTTTGTAAAAAATGAACATCAGTCTATGCACCATGCTCTGAGCATTGCTGTCACATAGACATGGTGTCATTCACTCTGCAGCAGTAAAACAGACTTGATAGAAACAGTCAGACAACACCAATATACAGAAGATATAAAAGCCTACATCTTCTTTCTCCCCCAAAGAAATATATTCACCTGAACCTCGCTGAAGAATTCTGTTGGATCACGTGGGCTTCTTGGTATATAAAATGATCTGCAATTTACTTGCATTTAGCTATGCTTGCCAAGCAGAAATGGGAAGAAATGGGATTGTTGTTTTTGTTTCTCCTAACATCAGAATAAATACTATGGTTTTATTTGAAAAGAACAATGTATGCAAACAGAAGTGATATTAAGTCATAATGCAAAATTCAACTATCTATTTTTGCTAGATGTTGGCATACGTTTGACTGGGATAGCTACTGTCTTCTCTGAACTGCAACAGAAACTAACTGGGCTCCTATTATTTGGGAACCACTGGACAACCATTACTGGCTGATCAGAACCATACTGTTTCCTGATGTATAGTAGCTCGTAGGTACAAATGGTGGTTAAAGGACTGTAACTGGTTAATTTGGGTGGATATTTTCCACATGAGACCTCATACTGCTCTTCAACCTGCTGAAATATGAAGTGCCAACTGGCATAACACTGTCAAACTCTACTGCTAATATAAAACATATTAAGCCAAAAACACAAGCAAGTCCTAGAAAGGAAAATAAAGCAAACAGAAGGCAAATATCCATTTCAGAATAAAAGAACATGATCAAATTAGCAAAGCATTGGTAAGACACCAGAAAAAAATGAGAAAAATAAAACTAAACCAACAAAGAAATAGAAAAAAAAATCCCTGATTACATGTTTTTGAAAGCTTAGTTGTAATCTCTTTGGGTAATCCCATACAATGAAATATGCAGACTCATGGCTTCCTCAAGGTGTTTGCTGCATCTTAATTCTATGAGGTCATCATAATTCAGGTGCATTTAGAAAATTTCACAACTAGAGCTAGGCAGGATGAAATTTCCTCTTCTGCAGACATTTTCTGATACTATGATGAATATGTTTTATAAATAAAATTCCAAACTTTTGGAGTAGAGCTGAGTATGTTGACATACATTTCAGTATCTTCAAAATTTTTGTCTTCATAATTTTTCCCTCCTCTCATGTAAGTATATTTACCTTGTTAAACAACAACAACAACAACAAAATGTAGCTTCAAATGAAAAAGGGATTTTTGGATTTCTAAACATTGAAACAGGTTGTTTCAATCATTTTGGTTCTATTTGTTCCTAATTTTTTGGGAAAGAGGAAATTAATTAAAATCAATCTTCTACTGCTTAGAATTTTGGTTGCAGTGAATTGTCATTTTATGATGAGGATATATATCATAAAAACCCACCCAGCCAGGTTTCAAGAGAAGAAGAAAAGAAGGAAATATCCTTTCATTCAGCATTGCAGATTGAACAATGACTCTTCTACCTTCTTCAATGTTTTCTTTTTACAAAGCCGAATACTCTACAAATCAATACCGCATTGTCCATGCAGGTGTTCTTTGGTTCAACACCTTGATTTTGTATTGTTTTTAAAGAGACAACTATTTCTGGCAGAGCTGTTCTTTCCTAGCTGCCCCTTCTGTCAACCATATGTACATACAGAGAAGGCTTTTTTCTGTAACACTTTATTTTTAATCAGCAATCAAAATTCCAAAGTAAGTGGACACATTGATATTCTCCCCAGACCTGTGTCTGCAGGACACTTGAGAAGTGATCTGAGCAGTATCCACAGGATGCTGAGATCTGAGGAACCTTTGCTCTCTTCTCCTCAGCCACAGCTTCCAGTGCATGAAGTGTGTCACCGAACACCAGTTTTGACTGGATAAATATTCCCTTATTTACTTCCTTTGATATACTGTTTGCTGCTGTTGTTCATGTCTCCACTACCTCCACCCGGGACACACAATATGCCCGTTGCTTTCCTTCCCCAGGACTAGGCAGAGCCGATACACAGCATCAGAACAGTGTTTCAGTCCATCAGTGCCAGAGACTGAGCATAAATGTGGGTAGTAGAGCTAAACAATATTTTTGTTGCTTCTTTTCAGTGCATTCAGTGTCTGACTCACACTTCTGTTCCCACTGTGGCTGGTTTTGTTCCTGAGTATTTTGCAGGGGTCTGTAGGTCTTTAGTAGGCACTGAGGACGTGACCAAAAGACATGGGCAGTGAAAGAGTCCTCTGGGCCTAATTAGTTAAACCTCTCCTAGATCCCTTGTATCCTGGATCCTATAAGTAAATATGTATATACAGGAGTTACTTAAAATAGACCAAACCAATAAGGCCTGTACAGAAATAGCAGTATAAATAAATAAGTAAATAAATATAAGCACATTCCATTCTTCACTATTCTAGAACAACACTCTAGGACTGCTTTACATTTCCAATGGGACCTGATTATATGGAAAGTACAATATACAGTAGAATTAACTTTTGGGGGTTTTATTCAGCCATTTTTTGCTGTTCTATACACAGGTCATGACCTCTCAACTCCTGTTTATTTCTTCCCATGTTGACCTTTCACTGAAGCACAGGGCTAATTTTGTGCTCCAGTGACCAAGAATAGGAATTTGTCACTTTATTCAAAATGGAATGAATACAGGTATGTCTGGCAATCTCAGCTGGGCTTAACTCTCCGTGTGCTGAAAACAGTCAAATAGCCAAGTGATCTCTATTAGGAAACATATTTTCTGAAGTTGTGCTATTTTTTGTAACAAAAGAGTTTTGCATCTTTTGTCTGAAAAAGGGTTTTTCTTTTTCTGTGCACAGCCGGGTACAGTTTTCTTTGTTGCAAAATACAATGAACTAAACAGAAGAAAATGACAGGTTAGAGGTCCATAGAAATTTGCAATGGTTCTAAGGGAGAACTTTCATTAGTGTTAAGAAATAACCTACATCTTAATTGTCTGCTGTACAAACAAAGTTTTATGTGTTATCTTTGACTGAGAAAGAAATAACTAATTTCTCCAGTAAGATGCCAGTAATGAATTCTTATGGACTAATCTTAATAAGTATGTGCAAAGTAATCTATGCTTCTCATGTTGAGTTATAAAATATAATTCTTTCCCTTATGCAAATACTTTCACTGGTACTTATCCATCTATTCAAATCTTCTGTGCAGTAGGGCTCCTTTCTCTGACTGTAATTTCTGTAAAGGAAAAAGACGTCAGTGGATCCATGCAGGATTTGAAGTTAACACTTAAGTCCTGTGTTAGAATTACAAAGGAGAAGGGTGCCGGCAAAGAAACCAAAACACCCAGTAGGTCTCAAGTGAGAAATTTAGTAAATTCAAGCACTACCTGCCAAAATGAATTAAGTTCTTCCATGAGCAATGGACTTTCAGACTGTGATTTCCTACAAACATATGCTGTATATTTCTGCGCTCTTGCTGCAGCGACCATTGCTTCCCTTTTACTCCTGGTAGCTATATTACTGTAGTTTCAGTTCTTCATCACATGCCCTGATCTTTTCTCCTAAATACCCATTATCACTGTTGCTTTCCCAGATCCTGTCATTGCCTGACAAATGCACACCCAAGCTATGCCTGTGCTCTTTGGCCAGCCAGTGTGCGTGAGGTGGCTGGCCAACAGAACAACACTTTTAAGCTAAAGGCACTGCCCCTCCTGCAGTGGAAACACTCATTTGGGCCACTAATCTCACAAAACTTGTCAAGAATTAGTGTATCTGAGCACTTTATCACCTTAATTTTATTTACTGAAAT
>JAVJGJ010000060.1:39475655-39486159 GCA_035590215.1 Microhierax caerulescens | reverse complement strand
TTATTTACTGAAAATAAGTTCAAAGGTTACTTGCTGGGAGAACAAGATACATAAATGGCTTACTCCTGTGGGCTTCCTAAACCTCAGGAAACCAAGTCAAAAAAGCCTCAGTGGCTTTGGACGCTGCTACAGGTCACTGGCTGAACCAGTCTTGCACCTCCACCCAGGACAGAGACCTCCCACACATGTTTCCAACTAAGCCAGTGGTTCCAATCTCATGAACGTGAAACAAGTATCATTTGAGACAATTTATGCAGAATTTTTTTGAGATAATTTGTGCAGAAATTTTGTCCCTCTCAGTTAAAATCAGTAAAGTACTATCAAAATGCAACATAACAAATATAAATTCGATTTATTTTTTTTTTTAACAAACTTTAAAATATCTCTAAAATCCCAACAATTCAGTATCTTCTAACAGTGTCAAAACTATGTACAGGAAAGGAGCAGAAAGGTGAGTTGTAAGGTCTGCTATGTGGACTGGGACCTTCTCCTCAGAAAAGTGTACTTTTAGTACATTACAAGTGGCTGCCATATTTTATGTGTTATTTTTAAAATCAGAATCTCAGACCCTGGGGCAGGTCCTCCACACAATTTCACTGAATGGCCAGTTTCCTTGCCCCTCTTTCCTCAGTGCTGAGCTGCTGGCTGTCAGCCTTGGCGCAGTTTGGCTTGACAACGGCCACATGAGCAAGAGGTGCTCTGAACTGCCCAGTGCTGGGTCTGTCTGTGGGTGGGTGTGCGCTCAGGGGGCTGCAGGCAGATCGTGGGATTCAGAAGCGATGCAGTTTGTTTGCTTTCCAGTACTAACATCTAACTGATCGCTGTTATTTCCTATTCTGAGCACAAGGAAATACAGGTGTGGGTGAAATGGATTGTGGTACATTCATAATGGCAATCCCATGTAGCACTAACATTATGGAGAGGCATGACATCTTTTTGCCTTTCACTTAGCTGAAAAGTCCCTACTTTCTACTTTCCAAGGTAGAAAAGTAGATCCTGCACTTGGCCAAATCATGATTTCCAGATTCACCTGAAGTATGCCAAAACACATAAGTAAAATATTCATATGACTTAAGAGAAGGACAAGAAGGATCCTAAAATCAAGATGAACTAGTTTCAACTTTTCTCCAGCAAATACAGACTCCTGCCAAACACAGACAACTATTTAGCAGAATAATTCCATGAAAGCACTTAAGTAATGCAGAATCTAGTTAATGTAGTAGTTACTGTTGATTAATACTACCCCACCTTAGGAAATTCTTCCTGCTCAACCTAGGTAGGGCATTCTAGTCACAACTGGGTGCATATTCTTCCTCTTATAGACATGAAACATTGTGTCATTCAATATTTTCTGTCCTCATCTCTCAAAGTGCAGAATATGATGCCAAGGGAGTGGGTATCAATAAAAAACATGTGCTTCTGGACCAGTAGACCTTTAATAGCTTACTATTATTATTACTTATTATTATTACTTATTATTACTGAGGCTTCAATTCATCCAATTTGCTGACAAGTTAAGGATCCAGCTTTCATAAGGTAGCAGAAGCTATGCTCACCAGTGCCAGCAGAGAGCTTATCTTTTAATCTGTTTATCAATATATCTGTCTATTTTTTCTGTATATTATGCCTCCCTATAAGAATACATCAGTATGTATGTACACAGATTATTGTCTCTTACTGAACCAGATCATCAGCAGCATTCTGTTCTGGTCAAGGGCTCTGGCTCCTTCCCTGAGCTGTAAGGTTTTATGCAAGTGGCAGAGCTGGGAAGCATCAGCACCAGAACCATCCCTGCTAGTCCTGGCACTTGCGTACTAACTGCTTCTATGGTGACCGCTTAACTGTCACACACTGAACGCTGAGAGGGAAAAAATAAAACCCAAACCTACAACCTAAACAGAACAGAGCAGCATCCCTAAAACAGCCCAATACCAGCCTTCTCGTGCTTTCCAGTGTTTTACATGGGAGTTTTTCCTCTGTGAGCGTGCACACGCTCTGATTTTGATCTTTTAAAATTTCTACACGCCTTAGGTTGTATTCTTTCACTCCAGAATAACTTGTACTGTGACAGATGAACTGGAACAAGTGTGGGCTTCCTCACAGCCACTTCCTGTCAAAGTGCCCTGTGCTAAGCAGCAAGCTGTGCAGTCAAATGGAAGGAAGCACAAAAGTCCACTTTTCCCTTATCCCTTCCCCATGGCAACCTGACCAAGAACAGTGACTCCCAGCAGCACAGCTGAGGCCTGAAACTGTGCTGAATTACTCCGAAAGAGCATCTCCTGGCCCTCGCCAGCAAAACCCAATGGAAATATGTGACCTGCAACTGCAGAACCCCTTGTCCGATGTGTTTGTACTGCAACAGCCAACACAGGTCAGACCCTTTTAGGAAGCTGACTTAATGATTCTCAAATCTAATTTAAAGTGAACCAGTGAACCTAGAACTATTCAGCAGACAGGTTCTGCAATTAGAGGGAATTACATTAAGCAGTCAAACCCCCCCACAGAAATATCACACTTCCTTGAATTAGGTATTGAAATCAAATACTTTTTCTCATGGCTGACCTTTGTTAGTTACATGTAAACTGAACTGGTGATGAGTTATTGAGCTAGTAAATTAGCTACTTGCAGTTGTTGACAGGGTCGGCAAGAAATCTACCACATTTTTAAACAAAAATAAAATCATCCTGTAGATATTGTACATTACTCACTTCATACCTACTTCTTGTCCTTAATGACATTCAGAAACCATTGGCAGCAGGAAGAGGAAAAACAGATCTTGGGGGTTTCACACCCTGTACTAAGTGTAGTCAGAAATTTAGCACCATAAGCTTTGGTTCAAGAGCAGTAACAGTATCTATCTGTTGTGCTTTCAACCACGTAAGTAATAGAATTGACCTCACTGATGAGTAGAAAAGGACCAAACTCTCCAGCTTCCTACCTTGGTTAATAGTGTTTCAATAGAACTACAGCCTATATTATAATGATTCTGCACAACCAACTCTTTGGCTTGTGGCAGCAAAGGAGACCAACAGTTCATTACAGGAACATTGGCTCTGTGATTAACTCTTAGGGCCGTCTCAGTAAGTTGGAGCACAGCTAATCAGGGCCCTGAATGCATTTTTGAGTGAGAGCACCTTACAGTTAACAGCTCTAACAAATGTATATGAACAACATTTTAAAGCCACAACAAAGGTCAAAGGTGGCTGTTTAGCAAGACTTGTTTTAACATCTGCCCGTTCAGTCTATGTGCTGCTCCCAGGGTAACGTCTGTTGGATCGCAGCTGATCTACACAATGAACACAGTGCTGTGGTCATCACAGGCATTCAGATGAGCTACATGATTAAAATTGGGTTTGGCCATCCCAATTTGATCCTTTCTTGTAGTCAACATGTCCACATACAGCTCTAGTGTGCAGAGCACAGTGCCCTAAAGCAGCAGAAAACATTGTGCTATGGAAATATTTAAAATAAGAAAACAAAAAATTAACAGAAATATTTTCTGCTACAAGTATTATTAAATTTTAAAGCAGCTTCTCTTTTGCCTATCGAGTTTCACCTTTCTCTTCTGTTGGAGGCCTTTTGGCATTTGTGCTGGTCCTCTGAATCTAACTATTTTGCCTCTCCTCCAGTATGTTACCCAACTCTGTTGTTCCTTCCAGTATTTGGCATTTGCTTTAGAATTATGTTTGTCCATCTGTTATTTGTCCTTTTGGTGATGCGTTCTGCCGATTCCCATTTGTTCCTCTCAGCTTTCTCAACAATTTGAGCTTCTGAAGTGTTGTGGCATCAGTCAACTCTATCTCAGCCCAGGAGGTCATTTGTACAGAATGACAGAAAGAACAAAAAATGGCCTAGACCAGTGTTTATTTTTCTTTAGGAACTCACAGATACACCTTTTTCCAGTGGCCGTTCCAACCAGCTGATTTCACTGGTTCAAGAAATGTGTAGTGCAAGGGGCTTTCTTCTATTTTGATTTCTGTTTTGTTCCTTTCCATCTTTCTGGTTGTTAGTAAGCAGTGTGAAATCATGAAAAGGCTATAACGCCAGCAGATACTCTTCCAGTCTTGAGTGAGCTTGCATGTTTCTGATAAATGTTTCTTCCCCTCTGTGAACACAACCACCCCCTTTATCAACTGTTCACAAAAGTTACTGGCTTGATCTGGCCTAAGGAGAACCACAACCCCACAATTTTTTATTTATTTATTTATTTATTTATTTATTTATCCCCAGTTATATCTTTTTTATCCCTTAAAAAAGAAGAAAAAAAAAAAAGTAAAATCAACACCCTGCATGCATTTGCTGAACATGACCTTTACTTGGCATGACTTCATTTTTCAGGCTTAGAACATTTGGTAGACAGAATTCTAAATTTGTCAGCTCACAAGTTGCCTGTGCATAGCAGTGTGGCATGACTAAAGGGATGCTCAGCTATTGATCAATAACACGGATTCTGTTTTCTTCCCTACCACACCTCTGAAAGCCCATTTTAAGGTCACACTATGGCTAGCCCTAATGCACTAGCTTTAGCGATTTTACTCGTTTTACAGAGCGTTGTTTGGCAGTCAGGCTCTAGATAGGACCATTTCTCCTTTCATACATCCGTTTTGCATTTAGATTCATCCAGTAATGCAGTCTTATTGGAAAATCAGATTTCTCAGGAAAACAGAACATTCTCCTGGAAAACCTGATTTTTTATAAGAGAGGATATAGTTTGTATCAGTGGCCCTTGGAGAGATCTGCGTGGTGTAGAGGAATGAACGATAATTACATCACTTTGTTTTCAGCTTTTAAATTAGGCATTGGTTAAAATGTTTACTTAGGTGCATTGAACTCATGTAATTTCTGGCCTTACCCCACTGAAAATGTGAATTTTGCCAATAACAATAAGAGACAGGTATTCAACAGCACTTTTCAGAGTAGGCATGTCTTTGAAAGGAAGGAAAATTTTTTTCTTCCCTCTCTTTCCCTTCCCACCCCCAACCAAAAGGCTCCCAAGCCCACAGCTTTCATTATAGAAATACTGGGTATTAAGAATAATTTATGAAATGTTTATGATGTGGGTAGGATGTTGGTTTTGATCAAATCACAAAATCAGGAAGCCCAAATTTGTAAGGAAACCCTGAACCAAGCACCCATGGTATGTACAGGTTCCCTGGGGTTTGTAGATGATGTAGCGCAGGTCGGTTGGAGCATGCAAGCCCACTCTGCTCCTGAACATGCAAACAAACCTCAGGTCACACAGAACAAACAGACCACTGTGCCTACAGAGAAACTGTCCCTACATCTTCAGAGTTCTGAAAAAATCTGACACCATCAACCAGATCTCATCCGGGTGACCAGGTTCTGCCCTTGGGTTCTAGCACAGGCAGAGAAGCCACATGCTGCTTTGGGACCGTCTCGCTGACCAAGTACGCCAGAGCACGGAGCAGTGGCACGCTAACATTACCATTATTACACAACAGGCATAAACATGACAGGAGGGATGAAAAGGAACCAAAACCCTGCAGATAATTGCTTTCTGATTGGAATCACTAATCAATTGTTACTCTTAAATATTTTGATTCTAATCTAAACCCATTAAGTTTGTGCCCACAACACCCTCGGACACTGAAGACTTGGAAAATGAGGGACAAACATAAGTGCTAGGTAACACATTTACAATTGCAAGAAAGAGGCGTGAATAGTGAAGTAATGACAAATGTATGCAGTTAATTACAGTTTCAGTGTTGATCATAAAAGGCCTGTTGGAAACAAAATTAACGTAGCATCTTTCAAAGGAAAGGCCAGATATAACCAGATAACAATTGACCATTCGGTCTAACATGGTCAGCAATCATTACATCACATCTCATTCTTATTCCTGTAATACATCAGTCCAGAAGTTGCCATCGCAGTGAGAGACATCAGCTTAGGAAAGCACTAATCAGCTGATACACGCAAACATCATTTTTACATTGCAACGTACAAGGAATGCCACATTGTCTTTCCAGATCCTACTCCAGCGAGGTGTACAAATCTAATAATATCTCTCTGCAGGAGGCTGCTTACCTTATACCATCATGTTACAAGACTTTACACTTTAAAAATAATTAAAACATTCCAGTTGCAGCCGTGTCACATTTAAACAGCAGCAGCTATAGGAGGATTACAGTCGTGGCCTCCTGTACTGCACGCAGGTTAAATTCGAAGGTTTGCTGGCTGTAAGCTAGTTAGAAGCACCGCAAAAGTGAGATTTAACTTTGCTGTTCGGTAAAGGGGAAAATAGAGGAATCTCCCCGGACTACTAGTCCTGTACAGCACACATTGTTAGTCAAAAGAGAGAATGGTAATTCTGCATTATAAACAAGAACACATTCCTCTTTTTATTCCTGAGAGCTACAATTAAAGGATGCAAGTCATAAAACAGTGTATTATGTGATGCATTGTTTTTAATCTTACTGCCTTGTATTATATATCAGGTTCATATAATTCTTCAGACAGGAAAAGGCTTGTTCCATAAAAATACAGACATCTGCAACTGAAATATAAGTTCACGCACAAGCAATGTATATATCACCAAACCAGCAAACTAACTCACTTACTTAATACACTAAACTTCAGGTTCTTCCTATATTATGTGAAATGGCTTGAAACAGGAGGCAGCTGCCAGGAAACATCACTGCTTCTTTGCTCAAGAGAGACAGGGGAAGGAAGAATGAAGAAAAAAATTCCCTCGATGGATGCCACAATAGCATGTCTTTCATTATCGCCCTGTGTCAAGGCACTGTGTAATGTTCATTGTGCATGCATAGTAAATTACTATTTACCTGCCAGTGCCTTTGATAAGTCAGTCTTTTCTCCCTCTTTTCGTCCACACAGCATGGAACAGTGAAACCTCTTTGCCTATAATTCTTATTAAGGTGATACCTTTTCTGAATAAGAAAGTACACACTTCCAAAGGAGGCATTCTCTTGGGTTTTTAAGGGCCATTGTTTTTATTGTTTTCCTTTTATTTCTCCCACCCTGCTGTGTTTTAATGCTATAGTGACTTCTGTGTATACAACTCTCATATTGAAATGTCTGCTGCAGATATATGCAATATTAAAGAGTGCTTATGAATTTTTGACATCTAATTAGTCGCTACCCAGTTAACATGTCAAGACTCAGAGGGATTAGGGAGTCAGCCCTTTCTGAATAAGTTAAAGCTATGCCCTGTCCTTTTCATGTATTATTCTTTAATGTAGGTGGTGATTATTTTGCTGTGATTAATTGATGAAGCTCATTGGTCTGGCAAGTGTTACAGAATTCACCATTCCTCACTTTTATTTCTCTCTGTAGGGTTTTCCCACTTATTTGAAAGGAACTGGTTCTATTCTGTCTGTGAAGCCTCATTGTCTTTCCTCAATACATGCACATTGGTTTCTCTTAAGATTTTATCTATTTAATTTTACATCTTTTCTACCATAAAGGAAGAAGATAATTAATAAAGCTTCTTTTATTTTAAGTCACATGTTGCAAATAGGTTTTCTGTAAAGTGGCATTTGTTTTTATTTTTAATATTTACTTTTAGACAAAAATATACGTGTGTGTTTTGCAGGATAAAAATAGATTTTACTGTATTTTGGTTTGGTGTGGTTTGTGGGGCTTTTTTAAGTGCTTTATAAAGTGCCCCACATTCAACAAGGCTTGGAGGATTTCAGGGTTTTCTGGTCCCTGACTATAAGCAATGTTTCACCCAGGCAAATTTCCTTTTTTTTTTCAGCATTTTTTTTTTTTTTCTTAGAGATGATATAATATTCTCTGTTGTCAGCTATGGTGAATTATATCAATTTTAGCATCCAAATGGAAGCCTTAATTATACAATCTCTGTTTTCCATGTGCACGTTCTTCTATAAAAGGAACAAAAAAAAAAAAAAAAAGGAGTGTTGGGGCAAATCTTTAAACACCTGTAGAAATCTAAGTGATGCATATTTAAAACAATGTGATCACTCATAAATTCAGCTGTGTGTCAAGGTTCCTGCTGACCTGTGGTGCACTCCAAAGGAATGTTCCATTGATTATATACAGCTGCGGATGCTCAGAAAGAAACAGCACATATGTGTGCTTCATGGTCTGATATATTTGTTATATCCCCCTCTGTGTAAGTGATATTGGGTTCTATATAAAGAAACAATAAAAATGTATGCTGAGCACATAATGGCTGTGCCGTTTGCCTACACAGGCACCACGCCACCAGTATTTAACTCACTGCTTTGTAAAGCACTAGAACATCTACCTTAGCTAGGAAAGGCACAGTAAACACATACACACAAACTTATTTTTTTTCTTTTTTTTTTTTTTTTCCTCTTGCTAAAATACTGTAAAGGAGCACCCTGTTGTATTGCATTGTTTTTTGTTCATGATTTCTATGTAGTCAGCTCAAGAGTTTTGGGCCTTGCAAAAGTGCAACCCAGACAGGCAGTTTCCATGAAAGAATAAAACCAGAAAAGGAATTTGCAGAGCACAATGCAAGAGGTAAACATATAGATATGGTTATGGAAATATTTAATCATGCACTGTGGCTACTGAGAACTTTCTTCAATTTCCCTACCTCTCCATTGCAAAGGAGCTGAACAAAAGGCTGTTGCCATCCGAGTTCATTTCTGCAGCCTCCTGGTTTTATGGACAAATAATTACTTTTCACAGAGCAGAATCAATCCCATTATTAATCTCCACTATTCAAATGTGTAATTGGGACAATGAGAGAGCTCCATCCGGTTTATCTTCTTTTGAAATGAACAAATTCGTGCACACACTTGTAAAAAGTATATCATTATAAATAAGCCTTCCCCTGCATAGATGGAGTTTTTAATTACAATCCTATGTGCCAGTCAGAGTTTATGCTTTTTAATGTACTTTTGGGGGACTGTTTCTAAGGTGTTTAGTTGGTGAAAGTATGTAAACAAGTCTCTGTTAGCAGGCTTTAAAGGAAATTACTGTATGCGAGGGAAAGAGGAGAGTGAAGGGGGCCAGGACGTATTTGCAAGGTGCCCTTCCTTAACCCCCACCTGGGTTTGGTTGAGAAAAATGTTGGGTCTGGAGGTTGTTGTGAAGAAGCTGGAAAGCCAAATCGCAGCAGGCTCGCACACCACCGAATCACAACCCCTTAGGAACAAAAACTGACATCAACCCTGCCACAGAAAGAAGAGCCACGAGGCAAGAAGGAAGGAAAGGAAATAAAACTGAGCAGGGTGGGTAGGTCGGCTGAAGAGGATAAGAGTATGAAGAAGGAAGGGGGGCAGCATTAAAAGAAATATCAATCAATTGAAGCATATTCACTTTCTCCCGCACAGTAGATTCTATCAGAAGAAAACACTGAACTTTGTAGTGTTAGCAGCAGCTGAAATTTAGAATTATTGTTTCCTCCTAACAGAAGACTCATTTTCCACGGCCGCATTTGCAGCATAATAAGCTTTTTGTTATTTTTTCAATTAGAGTCAATTGACCTAACAAAATGGTTGGCAATTAAGTGATTTTTGTAATGGTCCGGGGGTAATTTAGTCGAGCTTGTCAGCTGTGTTTCATGAAGCTGAGATGTCTTTTTTTCCCACTGCCTCCCTCTCCCTCTCCCTCACTTACTCTCTCTCTCTCTCTCTCTCACAAGCATAATGGCTCATAATTTCAAAATCTTTTCCTTCTGTTTCCCTCACAATAATTCGCAATTGCAGGAAGTTGTTGGAGGTGATTTTTTTTTCCCTACCTTGCTTTTTGAGTCAGTAATTTTAAATAAAATGTACATACTTGTAAAAAGGGGGCTATTACAGAAATCACTTTTTGTGTAAACTCAATTATTTTATGAATAGTGACACCAGTTTCTGCTGGGTTCAACTCCTAAAGGCTGATGTATTATTATTTTCAGGGTAAAAGGGTGTTGAACATTTAGAACACTTTTTCAAATCAAACCAGTATTCAGGAGGGTAAACAACAACTTAAATGATGAGGAGCCTTGTAGTAAAGCTTACAGGTATGTGAGAAGAATGAATGCCATTAGGACATTTAAACAATAGTCTGCAGCTACTGGACTTTATCTTCTCCTCCTACGATTTATGAAGGAATTCCTCATTTGTCTAATT
The DNA here is from genome assembly GCA_035590215.1 of Microhierax caerulescens. NCBI lineage: Eukaryota > Metazoa > Chordata > Aves > Falconiformes > Falconidae > Microhierax > Microhierax caerulescens. The sequence continues at coordinate 39,476,068 of JAVJGJ010000060.1, read as the reverse complement.
GATTCATTTTCTTAAGACAACATCTGGAGTTGCAATTCCTATTAAAGTGCTGTAGTTAGATCTGATGACTAGATCAGATGTTCTTTCATTTGTATTCTTTTTATTATCCGTTTTTGTAGAGCACACACTAGAAACCGAAGCCACGCACCCGTCCACCAACGAATCCGGAGACTTTCCAGCATCTGCCTGCAAACGGCTGTCTACTTTTTGATTTTTAAATCTTTTTTTTTTTTTTTTTTTTTTTCCTAATCCCCAACCATGCTCAACATTTCCCCTGTTTCCAGAGCCACCCTCCTGGCCGGCGGGATGCGAGGGATGCGCAGCTGCCGGGCGTCGCGCTTGCGGCTGCTGCCTCGGCAGCCGGCAGAAGGGGGCACTGCTGGAGCAGAGCAGCCGGCGCCTCGCCCCCTGCC
>JAVJGJ010000060.1:39437452-39451675 GCA_035590215.1 Microhierax caerulescens | reverse complement strand
ATAATTTTGAGATGCTACACAACTAGTGGTGTTTATTACTAATATTATTTGCGTACATTATTGGCTTTAGGCTTAACTGAGCCTTGGTGCACAATGCACTGAGAAACGCGTAGTCCTAGACTTTGCAAATAAAGAGTTTATAGTTTTACCAGGCTAGAAAGAGACGAGAAGGGTTTGTTCCTTCTACGGCCATTATTTCACATATAGGGAACTTAGAAAAGTTATGCAAAAGCCATGGAATAGTACCCAAAATATGTGAAAAATCGGTGGATGGAGCGTCATCAGGAAGTCCCAGTCCACTGTTCCATCCTCTACTTCACGAAAACACAGCTTCCCCAGAATTTGGGCTCAGCCCTCGCGTCTATGCTGACAACACACAGTATCTCACTGACAAATGCCTCGGGTTTAGTGGCTCCTGACTGCAGTGGCATCCGTGAGGATACAGGGTTTACCATATGGACAAGGCCAAGTTGTGTTGGTAAGGAGTGAGGCTCCACGGCCCAGAGGGCTTCCCCTGCACTCATCTCATACCACCTCTGTGCTCCCCTTCCCAACTGTCTTCCCTGCAGGCACTCCACAGGAATCTGAGCTTTGCCTCCTGAGATGATCAACCCTAGCTCCTAATTGACCAGGGAAGCCAGTCAGAGCTCCTTGTGCCTTCATCCTACAAATGAGGCCCTGTGGCTACTGGAATCCACCCACAGAGGCCTAGGTGGAGGATTGAGAAAGAGGTGAACAAACATCTTTGGTCTAACCTGTACTTCATACAGAGCACTGCTGTGTTTGGTATAACCTCTTAGGCCTGTATGGAGTTACATCGGTGCAAACCTATGGGTCGCTAGCAATATGCTCTGGTCCTGGAGGAGATGAGGTGGAAACGGGACGGAAAAAATACCCAGATGGGAAATGAACCTGTGCATCTCTCATGGGAAAATGTATTTCAGTTATCCAAGCAACAGCCTAGCCCACAGAAAAAAAAATGTTCTTTCTAGCTGTTACACCAAAAGAAAAAAAATAAATTTTAAAAGGACAAATGGATAAATTGAGTATATTTTTATCACATCCTTTCACACAAATTACTGACTACATTCATGTTTCTTATGAGGAGCCATTTTTAATATTTAAATAGTCACACACTACTCCAAAAAACATTTCCTGAAAAACTGAAACCATTATTATGTTAAACTCCCACACAGGTTGTTTTAAAAATATCTTTAAATACTATTAAAGAACAATCATTATGTAGGTTTATATCTTATGAGTGGGAAGCAGAAATCATCAATGAATCATATTATCCCTCCAACTGTAACAACAACATGATCAACTACCACAATAACAAAAAAGTTTATGCATACTGTATATCTGTTTTGCAGGCAGTTTCCTCCTTGAAATCCATGTAATAAGTAAGCTGTGGTAAGTGTAATATGCTGTTTACTTTCCATACGCTATGGATAGCTGGGCTGCTCGATCTGGAGCATTGCTCCTCCTTTACGTACAGCTCCTTGCTTAAGTGTATGGCAGCCCTGAAGAAGCAAATTAATCTTCTACAAAATCTAAGATCCTGAAAAATATTGCCAGATATACAGAGCTAGACATTTAAATTATTTTATGGTGGTTTTTTGTTTAAAAGAAATGTTTCTGGTTGCAGAAAATATTTTCAGTTTGCTTTTTAGAGGGAAGTGACAATGGGACATTACTGAGGGAAGAGAAAGATTGCAAAAGAGATGGAAAAAACACCATGGAGATCAATATTTAATCTATAATTATAGGTGTACAGTATGTACTGTGCATTTTTTAAATATAACTTGGCTTTTATTATTACTCAGTAGGAAGGGAACAGATACTGAGAGCCCTGGTTAGCAACTATGAGGCATGTTTAAACACACACATATTTTCTGGAGATTTATAGGAAGGAATGGATTGTAGTCTCTCTGATTTTTTTTTTTTTTCATGTTGGAAAATCTGAGAGCTTTACCTGGGAGATTTAATTTCAAGTAAAAGAATTTGTAAAATAACTTCCAAAGTTTATGCTGCATAGCACTGCGGCATGTATGAAAAAAAAATACTCCTGTCACCCTATTCTTCAATAAAGAAACAATGTGTAGATAACTTTTCGCAGTGGAAATACCGATGGTATAAAGAGTTATAAATAAATACTGTCAGGCCTCTGTGTGGGAAAGCCCCCATCTTCTTTATCAGTTTCAGTCAGGAAGCGTGCAGGTAGCACAGACTGTAACTCTGCTCAAACAGCACTAGAAGAAATCACAGTATTCCTGGCAGCTCTTATTCATCATGAGTTTAACAATGCTTTGAGTGTATGCATGTAAGTATTTCTGTGTGTATGTCATCTTATATAGGCAATTATATGCTATTTCCAGGTTCTTCTGAAGGCCTCTGAAGTTGGCTGGCCAGAAAATATTCGGCACAGGGCCGGGGGGGTGGTGGGGTGGGTGGTGGTGGTCGGTGAAATTATTTTAAGAATTTTAAAATTATATTATCAGGTATCATCTGCTTGCTAATGAAGCTTCAAAGTTATTTCCAGGGCAGAATTCTGCAGATTGCTCCAGAGAAAAAGTCCAACCGTCTATCTAAAGACCTCATTCCATCATTAATGAGTGCTTAACCCCAGCATATTTGAACTTGGACTACATGACCAGTAGTCAATTTTCACTAACAGGTTTTTTTTTTGATCCTGAAAATCTGTAGCCGTGTCATCAGCTCCTTCTTAATTATACTGTATTCTTTACATCTGTCCTGCTAAATAACTCTAATTGAAATAGCACCGGCGTGAATTTTCGTAATGTTCCCCTCAAGACATCCCGAAAGTGACTCACACGAGAAAACAGACTGAAGTCACAGCTGGAAGCACGTCAAGGATCATTTCCATTTTTACATGATTAATTTGAATTTAATATCTTAAATCAAAACCTGATTAATTTAAATAAAATTTTGATGGTGCCCTGCTTCTAATATACATTGCAGTAATTAGATTCAGCTTAATGTGATTTTTTACATAATTAAAAAAAAGAGTAAGTCAAGTGTAACAATGCAGAGTTGGTACAAATCTGTCCATATATATACATATACATAAAGAGACACACACACTTGGGATTTTGTTGAGACATTGCTCAGGTACAGGAAAGATCACAGCTGGATGGCTGTGCCATAGCTTAGCTTATGGCATATGTAGAATATTCTACTTCTATTTCACTGATTTTCTTTCTTAAAAAAACCCCAACAACAACAAAAAAACCCCAAACAAAACACACAAAAAAACTCTAGAAAAAGAACAGCTGAAATCAGGTTAGTGAATAAATTTAAAAATATTACCAATGCAGTAACCTGCCTCAACCCATCAATCCTAGTTCCTCCTACTTTTTAGCCAACTTTTCTTTAGGAGTTAGCACTGTGTATCCCATAAGTAAGTGAGCAGTTTTTTTCCAAACATCTGTAATGTAATATTTACAGCAGCTCATGGACTGCTGTTTTTCATGAGACTTACAAAATTATTTATAAAACAAATTGTTACTGCATTTTTATAGTTGCTCCCCCTGCCTGTCTCTGATTTTATAAAATGCTCCTGTGCACTATACAAGCAATACAGTGAGCAAAGAGACTTTTGTCTGTGTCAGGCTGAGGTGAAGCCTGCCTGCACCACATACCTGACCCTTTACTGATGCTGCTTGTGATCAATGACTGTGGCTGAAAATGGTCACTGCTAGTGAGTAAAACTTTGCATGGTGCACTGCAGGTAGCACTCACAGCAATACTTCAAATGTTTCCAGCTTCTTTACAGGAGGAGCAACTACTAACATAGGCTGAGCAATGGGTTCACCTGCAGCTGCAGATGGAGCTTCAGTGAAGGCATGCAACAAGATGATGCAGGTAGGCCAAAATGCTAGGGAATCCAGAGATGGAGTAGAATCTTTGATTTTGTGGACTTGGGCTTCCTTTTCAGTCATATGGGAAGAATTATGTAAAATGTATTTTTGTTTAAGGCTAAAATATCCAATCCATTACTGTAAATTATTAATCCTTTAGGTAAAAAATAAAATAATGCCAAAACAAAAATGTTGTCTTCAAACACAGAAAAGAAAGGTTGGCACGTTCTTGTCCTAACTGACCAAAGTGCTCAATAAATTATGCTTCAATAATTAGAACTTTCTTCAACAAGGTAGTGAAACATCAACCTGACTATTCACTATGGAGTAATCCCAGTATACATCAAGCCCCTTGACTTCAGTGGTACTCTCCACCAGCTTTAAAACGCTGGGCATGTGCTTAGCTAGTAGTAAATCACTGTTAAACAGAAGAGAATGACGGAGAGTGAAAAACTCCTTTGCTGCCTGGGGCTAACAGCTTTCAGGGAGGTGCATGCACCGTTCATCCTTTTATGAAGGCAAGTAAACCCATTCAGGTGTATTTGATAGCATCCAGCTTTCCAAAAACCTTTATATACACTGTGTTATAAATATTGTGTCATGGCACACAGTTAATTTTTAATTTTAATATTTCTTTGAAAGAAAATTCCTCCCTGCTGGTGAAGCTGGTGGATATTTGCTGGTAATTCAGACATATCAGATGGTCAGCATATCCTCCCTGTCCTAAAAAAGAACACAGAACAAAACAAAGGGAAAAAACACAACAGGCAACAGGTTCAAGTCAGTATGCAGCCAGTCAGGTCAGGTTAAATGCTTCTCAACAGAAATGAGAAAAAGCCCACAATAGAAATTGAAGAACTGGGCAACAATATACTGAACTTTGCTCAAAATACAGGCAGAGAGAAGGAAGGGAAACTGATTTAGAAAGTTAGGAACAGAATTAGCTGCTGAAAAAATGCTACATATAGTGGTTTACAACAGCTTTGTCTATTTTTCAGGCTCTTAACTATCTCTTCACATTATTGAAATTATCAACATTTTCATTCTCATGCAGCATTGGACCCTCACAAAGTCATTGTCACAGGAAGGTCTCTTATGCCATCATACTTGGTCTCCTCAAATTTACCAGCGTATTACCTGTCGATCACTGGAGATGTGTAGACACAAATTAAATTTCTTCAGTTTGACCAATCAACCTTCCAAGAGTGTTAGTTAGTTCTGTGGATTATGTAGACAGAAGCCAGTGAAGCTGACTACTGATTCCAAGGAATTTGCTTATATATTATTCATCATGCACAAGTAATAATAATAAAATGCCACTTTTTATCTTACAGATAAAACTTTTGATGGCAATCAGATTGGTTGTTTTTTTTTTCTCCTTCTACATTTAGGTTTCTCTCAACATCAACTACAATATGGTCCAAAAATAACAGTATAGTTACTGTCTGGGGAGAAACTACTTTACTGCTTATATTCTTATTCCAAAGTTAAAGTCAAAACAAAATTAATCGGGAAGGGTTATCTATAATGTATCACCATTCATTTCAGAAAAAAAAAAACAAACCCAAAAAAAACCCCAGACTTTGCCAGCAGCAGAAGGAAAGTACTTTCAAGCAGTTACATTAGACTATAGACTCCAAGGAGAAGATTACAGATCTTCCATATTCAGTAACGTGAATCAAAACTCTTAGGAACTAGTCTAACTTTCTTTTTTTTCTATTGCAAGGCACCAGGGATTGCTTTTTGTATAGGCTATGATTTAGATGGCTAATTGAAAGTAAGCAGCGGTGAGCTGCTTCCTTGGTAAAATATTACCAAGACAATCTTATCTGAGTTTACAGAGTTATTTTCAATTTGTAAATGTTGTATTCATTTCTACCAGATAAAACACCTTTAAAAATCCTAGACCCAGGCATGACTGGATTGCTGTTGCAACTGCTCTGCACTGTTTCACGCCACACAAATGCCTTCCACCCCTCAGATATACATAAACTTTGTCTCCCTATGAATAGTTTTACTATTAAAAAAAACCCTCAATCCATTTTATGGTAAATAAATTTAATGATATACTGAACCCTCATAACTTTGAGTTGATGTCATCCTGACAGTTACCTGCTCTGCAAAAGAACCTCCCTCATTAAAGCCTGCACCTTTTAGAATCTTACTTTTGCAAATTTATCTCTTGCCTATAACACGAAGAAAATCCTGGGCTTTGTTTCACTGTTATAATAGATGTAAATTAATGTTTTGCCATAGTTTGTTGCTGTAATCATAGAGGCAAGTATATATTCATAACAGCTATCTTATTTTCAATTTGCAAAGCATACTGTGCTTAATCCCATGAGGCAGCTTGTGGTTCTAGATATGAATTTTAAAAGGTAGTTAGACCAGTGTGGGTGGTTGTCCCAGAGATAGAAAAAGGAGGCTCCTGCCTGGTCCAGAGGGGCCTTTAAGAGGTCCCAGGCTGGTCACAGTTCTCATCATGCTTTATTACTTGTTTCCATTGTGTGAAACAGCTTATTTGTTCATGTAAATTTAAATCATGTTGATACTAGTAGAAGGGGGTTTGTTGCCTTTTTTTTTTTTTTTTTCTTTCTTTTTTCTTTAATCTAAAAAGGTCACAGAGTTCTTTTTTGGTGACTGACAACAAGCTTTTATCCCCCCAATGATCTCTGCATTTTTACAGTCCAATAGATAGGAAAGAGACATATTGATAAAAGTTTTAATGTGTCTCTGGTGGGTGGCAGTATTTTTAAGTATCATACAATCATCATTAAGTCATCTATGTAAATTAAAACTACTTGGCAAACCTTTGTATGACAAGAAATAAGACTGGTTTCTCTGCATCTCTGCTTGCTTTCCTTCCTCCTTTTCCCTTTTGCTGGCTGTAGCATAGTGCACATTGTACAGATTAACTATTTTCTTTTGGGTTTTGTAAAGACTTTCTGTAGAGAGGATCACATGCCTGTCTGAGACAGCATGTGATGCGTAAATAGCAATGGGATAAGGTTAAGTTAATCTCTCATGAAAAATGCCCAAAGGAATGTCTATAAACTGAAATCAATGTGGTGTTTTGGTGTTTTGTTTTGTTTTTTTTTTTTTTTTTTAAAACACAAACAAAAAAACAACTGGGAGACATATGGATTTATGCATGTTTGGATTAGGTAGGTTGTTACCCCATCCCCAGTCCCACCATTTGAAATCTAGATCCAGGTCTGAGTTTTGAGGCTTCAGCCCAGGTCTAATTTGCATCATGTGAATCTCATTTTGAGTTGATGGCTGGTGTCAAGTGAGACCGTAAACGTCTCCTCACAGAAAAGCAAGGGTAAGGATCCAATCACTCACTCAGGTTTTACTTTCAAAAATTGACATTTTAGACTGAGCACTTTCCGAGCAGGAAAAATGGAGGCAGTTTGAGCTAAACAGTTTTGTTTGCCCAGATGTCTGACAACATTTAAGGGCTGGATCCTGCCCTCAAGCCTCTTTGGTAGGCAGTGTGAGCACTCACTCTTGGGAAGATTCTGTCCCTAAATGTTCTCACTTTTCAACACATTGTTACCCTCCCACATATCTATTCATGCAGAAAAACAGAACGGTGAGCCTCCCCCAGGGGTTTTTAACACAAGTCTGTTGAGTCACATATCTGCATTTTGGATAGCGTTAGGGGTATGGTCAGACTTAGTCTGAATGTGATAAAGATGCCAGGAATGTATGAGGAAAATCCTGTTCCCAGGCCAGTAGACTGAGTGTAAACTCTATCCCCATGTCTGTGCACAAAGGCTGTCTCTAAACCTCCAGAGGCAACTAGCCAGTAGGAAACATTAGGCTCAGGGGCTTAAATAGGTGGTTGCAGAGCCAGTTGGCTCGAGGTATTGTTGTCTACCGGTCTGTGTCTGAATCTGTAGCTTTGCTGATGGGAGTGTAGAAGTGCACAGAGCTAGCCAAGGCTGCTGTGAACGACTTCAGTGCATCTACATCTTTGCACATGGGTAAAGCCACCAGTAGATATGGTAGCATAGGACTTACATCATTCCCTAGCTCCTTATCTCGTTCTTTGCCCACTGTCTCTTTTTGGGCAGGGCCTTTCCAGGAAAGAGCGTCCCATATGTACCTGTAGTCCAAACTTACATTTCCATACACAACATGAACTCTGCAGGCTTATTCAGAGCTGGAGTTCCTTTGAAGCTTTATACCACTCTCTCCTGGCAGGAAAGTAAGGTGGCACCACAACTTTTGCTTTCTTACTGAACCTTCCTTTAAGCTTTTATTGAGGATCACTTCCCATAAACACCTACCGAGAATGCTTATTAAAGAAATTATAAACTATGGCACATCAGGGCAGACATTTGTTTTAATTGAATTGAATTATTTATTTATTGAAAGCCTGTATTGTTCATAATGCCTAGGGCGCCAGTCTCCTTCTGCTAGATTTTTACCAATGAAAGCAACACTCATTTTAAGGGAGTTATTCCTGACATTTGCCCAGTCACCGAGAATAGGATAGGGCACCATGTAGCTAGCAAATGCTGGTGACAAGACTCCTGCATGAAACTACAGTACAAATTGAGAAGATTCAAGTGGTTGTGTAGTTGAAATCCAGGTTAGTAGCTTTGTGAGGGCTATAACCAGTCCTAGTAAAAATCACAAGGAATATAAATCATGATATAACCTTTTATTATTTTTTTATTTGTAACCACAAAGTAAAAATAATTAAAAACAAAACAAAACAAAACCAAAAACAAAACAGAAAAGCGAAATGCCCAACTCAATATATGATCTGAGAACTGGTAAAACAGAGTTCTAATAAGCCTCAGGTCTGAAAATGAGAAAGGCTTACTCTGAAATGGGTGAAACTAGACTACTTCATTAAGTCAGAGTTGGAGACAGGTGATCTCTCTGATAAGTGCTTCAGAAACCCTACGGTATTTTACAAATTCACTGAGTTAGCTCAGCATGAATTTGCCCCACTCAGAGGAGCCTCCTCCCAAGCACGTTAAGCTGCTTGCCTCAAAAAAAGGTACCATCTGCTCTTGACTCCCCCTACATTAAGCAGATTTCAGCACAGATTCACCAAAATTTGCCTGCATACTTCAGACACCAGTATCACCCCAATTCCAAGGTCAGGCTTTTGCTTCTGTTTCAGCAACGGTCACAGCTAGGCAAAAGCAGGAGCAATAAAATGAAATAACCCTTAAACTCTTATCCTTTATTCCCCTTGCTGGTAGCAGGACACCATTATACTCGTCACTAACAATCCAGCTGCCCTCAGGCATCAGAGATGTTTCAGAAGGTATGTGGATGAGACTGACTGTTGGCTACCTTATTCCAAACCGCATGGGCTGATCCTAAAAATACAAAGGCAGAAAGAGAGCTTCTGAGTAGCACTGTAGCATTTTGTTCCTTCCTTACACTGTATTAAGGCTGGCTAAAGAGGCAGTCTCAGAAGTTAGGAAATCCCCAAACAATGTAATCAATCCTTCCATGCCTGTGGTGAGCAATAAAAGTTTATATGAAACCTACAGCACTTCACACTGAATGGCTGAAAAATAGCACACATTTATCAGAATGCCTGAAAACACACCCCATTCTGGTAGAGCAAAGCAATCAGTGAAGCTATTCTTCACCTAAAAGATTTCCATTCTGTTTTGCTAACACACTATATTCAGTATTGATGTGTCTCTGCGCACAGTAAAGAGCAGACTCTGCAGTACTGGGACAGCTCATTCACATGATCGTGATATCGCAGTCAGGCATTGCTCTTGCTTCACAGTGCGACTGGAGTACCCTTATTAAAGCAGCACCCAGCATGGCTAACAGACTAAGGAGCTTGTCAGTGTTCCCCCTAGAGGACTTAATTTTTTAAGGGGCTTTAATTCTGGCTCTTTTATCATGGACCACAGGTCCATAAAGGGACACTAAAAGGATTAAGTGAAGGTGTACCCTCTACTAGCCCTAATCCAATCATTGTGGATGGGACTTGATTGCACAATACAGCCAGGTTCGTGGGATTTCCCTAAAGAGTAGTGCTGATTGCTGTGCCTGGGAACAGAGCACTGGGATGGACAGACTGCTGGTATGGCCCCCAAGGGCTTTCTCACGTTCTTCCATAAGGAGCTGCAAACCACATTGGAACCAGATCGTCATCCATAACAACATTCAGAATGGCTTTCAGTCTCTGAATCTCTCCATTAGAAACGTCCAAGTTCAGCCAAAGAGTTTCAAACCCCCTCTGTGAGTTTCTTTAGGATCTATCCTTGCTTTTACAATCAGTGCTATTCAACCTTCAAAAGGAAAAGTTCAGGGTTAGAATGAGCAGAGGTACCAAGCTTGTGGTACTGGCATATAAATCTCGTACCATTAGTCTTTCTTACCAGATTTTTCTGCCTTCTAGTCAGAAGTATCACCAAAAGAGCTACATTTTGTGGTATATTTGCTTTTGGAATTCTGCTTGGCATCTAAAAGTAAAAAAGATGGGGAAATGGAAAACATTTTTTCAGCTAACTGTGCATATAAACCCCAGTAAACGCTTCATTCAAGATAAGCTTTGGAAAAAAAACCACCAAACAGCTCGAGAGTTCTCATTATAATAAATCCATGGCCACTTTCGAACTTCACAGTTCTCACTGTCCTGTACACAACTCCCACTCAGTACATCACAGCAACAGTACAGATGGAGTTGTGATCTTCTTTACTCCAAAAGCACAGTCTTGTAGCTAAAGAAGGATATCTGTTAGCAGCTCAGGGTCTATACCATAGAGCTGAGCAATTCTCAGTACGGTGGTACATCCTGATTAGACAGGCAGTCCCATTCTCTGTTCTTCTCTACTGCACTCTTTCTCCATCAAGGTTTTCCACAAGCAAAGCACTCAGCCTTTGTTGATTTTTTTTTACATAAAATTGATTTAAATGAGCTGAGTTGTTTATCATTGAGCTAAAGCGCAGTATAGAAGCAGGTAGCTTTTGCAGGCTTTTTGTTTTCCACTACTCTAATTAAAAATAAAAATGTTAAAATTTCCAAAAGGGCATTTTAAAGCCTATTAATTGATAATGCAAGGCACTGAGACTTCTTGCACTGATGGGGAAGACAGGAGGGGGAAAGTCAGCAAATTAGAAGACAGCTTTTACCTCTTCTGTAGCCATATTCTGCTTGTGGTTTTGGCACTGACCAGAGCAGCAGTAAAACCGGGAGGTGCTGATCAGTAAAAAGCATGGCCATGCTATCCCCAAGGAACGGCAGGGCAAACTAGGGATGTGTTGATCCATGTATCTCCTAGGTAACCATCATCTTGGAGCTCATGCAACTCTGCTATTTATAGTAGCTGAGCACCTCACAATCTTAATGTGATTAATGAATATCCTTAGGCCATCTGTGTAAGGAAGAACATCTATTATATGTATTTTAGACATGGGAAATGAAGGCCTAGAAGCCTGTGTCACAAAAGTAATTTGGCACCTAATTTGTTTCAAAGGCTTCTCAGGATTTGGGCCAGAGGGGCTGAGGCATTATGAGCAGTAAGGCTGCGATGTATGGGTTTGTACCTGTGGCAATATATTTTGCTTTTTGGTTTGTTGAGGTTTTTCTTCAACACCACTTAGGCAAAAAAACCTCAAAGGAATGTATGGGGTCATACAGGATGGCTGCAACAAAGCAGGCACTGAAAACAAACTTTTGCAGACCAGACTCCCCAACAGACCATCCTCTCAAAAATGTCCTCTTTTCCCACTATCAGAAGAAACTTCTGGGTTTAGTGTAAAATCTTTTGGGACTGCGATTAGAATTCTCATGAAAATCCAGAATTAGTAGTTGGTCATTTTTAGTGTTGAAGCCAATCCCTGAAGATATTGTGACTAGTAACTTGGACTTTACCTGTTAACATTTCTGTCAAGGAAAAAGCGGACAATCCAGAAGGTCAAGGGGAAGGAGATGTCCGTTGGTTCACGGCTGTCATTCACTCAGTGCATGCTCTGTGCTGGTTTTTGAGCCATTTCTGGCTTCTTGTTCCACAGCCACTAGGAGGTGTACTTAATACATAGGCATGTAGTGAACATCTAGTGAAGGGGTCATGGGGGGAAGCTCAATTAGAGACAAGGCACGCCAGCTAGTGAATCGGTGGAGCAGCTCATAGTGAGTAAGCTGCTGTAGTTTCGTGTAGGTTTGCGCAGATCTCTGGCTATTCTTGTTTAAACTGGGTGCCAAAAACTGTCTCTGGCTACCCCAGGGTAGTGAGGACTGTAAAGGCAATTCATCATCCTTCCTCCTGACTTCACAGGCACTCACAGATGATCAGACAAACATGAGGATTAAACTGCATATATACAGACACTTTCTGTAAAATGAGTATGGGAAGAACAGCATTCCCTGGAGGATATGACTGCAGCCTGACTATTTATGCCTGATAGGCACATTGCTCCTTAATTTTAACTACACAAAGAGTAACAACATTAAAAAAATAACACAAAAAAATGGACAGGCAGATGTTGAAAATTTTTCTGAGAACTGCAGTAAAAATTCTAGCTACCACAACTCAGTCTGTGTAACCATACTGCCATGTCTATACATCAAAATATAACTGGAAGCCTTTCTGCATCATCTTTTAGACATATATGCTTAAGTATGTAAGCACACAACCCTGCTTATTTGGGGGACGGAAGGAAAGATGGGGCTTTCCGTTACCTCTAACACTCCAGAAATCTCAAAGGTAGAACAAGTATCTTGTTCTAAGGGGTAGTAACTCCCTGCTTAATTGACTATTCTCCCGTGCTGTTGTTTTTTATCTGCTTGACTATACACCTTATAGGAAAAAACAGCTGCCAGGGAACATAGGAACATAGGCAATGAGTGTCCCCATGATCTAATTGTGATAATTGTGCTTGGAATTCTACTTCAAGTTGGATTTTTTAATGTTTCTATGCCTTTTTTTTTCTTTTTTTTTTTTGTCCTTTATTTCCCCCCCCCCCCTTTTTTTCCCCCTTTACTATGTTCACTGTGAAAGAATGGGTAAGGAATATGTTGGTTTACATTTCTTTTTGAGCATATACTGACTGTACTGAGTTAAACATGCAAAAGAATGAAAATAAGCACGAAAGACAACATCCGTTCTCATTTCAATTTCCTGGAAGGAAAGTGTGGTTGGGCAGATGGTGCTTTTTTGTTTTACCAAACTGAATGATCAGATGTAAATAATATACACTATATAGACTATAAGAATCATTGAAGGTAAGTTTTCCATGTTCAGAGAATTGCTATATTGTAGTGAGTTTCTCACTCCTTAGTTATATGTCAAGCTTTTTTTTTTTTTTTTAGCTTCTTAATTTTTTTTTTTACACTTTAGCTTGCTTACTGCACCCTCTACCTGCCTAGTCATATTTGTCTCAACCACTGTATTTCAGAGGGCTAAATTGTATATATGTTAATTCAAGTCCCTTCCCTGAAGAGCCATAATACTAGGTCTCTGGTTGAATGGACAGAGGAGAGCGGCTGGTAATTTGGCAACACGTGAGTCTCAATATTTCTGTGTTGCTATCTTTCTTCATGCCCTGGCTTTATTGTGTGTTATAAGAATCTGTTTTCTTTGTTGTTAACCAATGTGAGTTTTACATCTTTGGAGCTCTTCTTTAATTTGCTTTCCAAGCTGGAACATTAAACATTCCTAAGGCAGAGCAGAGTTTGTGTTCTCTGGTAATTAGAAAAGGCCTTTACCAAAGGAAAAAAAAAAAACCAAACCTTTTATAAAATGTGCATGACTAAACATGGCTCAACAAGGTTATAATGTTGTCTACCTGACTGAAAGAGCAGAAAAAGACATTGTGCTATGACTCTGCAAAGAAATAATACCATGGTTTCATTCCCAGCCAGACCAAAATATATGCTTTTCATTACCCCTTAGTTTGGTGGGACTCAGACAGAGGATCGGTTCATGTTTACACCATATGAACACCTCTACCAGTGGTGGCAAAATAAAAGTAGTACTGGGGATGTCTTAGAGCAGGGGTCCTCAGACTATGGCCCACGGGATCGATATGGCCCCCCAGGGTCCTCAATCTGCCCCCCTGGTATTCACAGAACCCCCTACCCCTCCCTGCTGGGGGTTGAGGAGGGGGGGGAAACCAAGCAGCCGCAGATGACTGCCTGCCACTTAATCTGCAAGCCGGCCCCCTGGTTAAAACGTTTGAGGACCCCTGTCCAATAGGGTTATTAACTCTCTGAAGTCCTGGTCCAGGGTGACCAGCCTGGCATGAACAGAGAGCTTTGTCTGGAACTCAGCAAAAAAAGGAGAGTTTATGACTTTTGGAAGAAGGGGCAGGCAATTCAGGAGGACTGCAAGGATGCCAGGAGGTTATG
>JAVJGJ010000060.1:39376727-39429609 GCA_035590215.1 Microhierax caerulescens | reverse complement strand
ACTTTTTAAATTTTGTAATTCTACAGATGAAAACTTTCCTTTCCTTTTTTTTTTTTTTTTTTTAAACACAAAAGATTACCCTGATAAAGTTTAAAAAACTACAACATGACTCAAAATTCATTCACATTGTACTGAGCTATATACCAATCTGTCCAACCTAAATCTGTGAAGTGGGCCTAGCTCTCATTTTCATCAGGAAATATCAGGAGTCATTTCAAAGACACCATTATATTTAAACATTATAAAACAAGTGAACAAGAAATGCAGAGCCACTATCTTTTACTAGTCAGAAGAGTTGATTTTTAATTGTGTCATCTCATTCTTGTTAACATCGTTTCCTATTTGGAAAATTAAGTGCCAAATAAGTAGCAAGTGCTTTATTTTTTACCTCTGAATATGATTACCTTTTCAATCATATTCTGCATTTCATTTTTACTATGAAAGTTGTTCGTTGTCCAATTTCAAGCTGAAAAACTATAAAAGTCCATTTTGACTTCACTATAGCAGAACTAAAAGATTTTTTTGAACTAAGATTAAATTGATATACCTTGAGCTTCCGTCATTGTAATATGACATTAGGAGCATAGTCAAATACTAGCTTTGACTGTAAGTGTCCTGCTAAAGTAGTAGTCTACTGCAGAGTGCTTTTTGATGTATCAAAGAAATGGTACTATCTTTCAAACTGCATTCATATTCTAACCTCCAATCATCAAGGTAAAGTAATAGCAGGACTAAAGCATGATCTTTTTTTTACAGTTTCTAGAAGTCAGTACTATAAGGGAATGCCTAGCTTTGCATTAGATATTCATGTTTAAATGAACCACAGATAGGCTTTCCAATCCACAAACTCCATTAATTAGATTTTATCCTTTTCTCTGTCTTTTATTTTAGGATTCTTTACCCTCTCCCCTGCTGGTACTGCTATAGCTTCACTAATGGCATGCCAAGTAATTTATGTTTTTCTTTCCTTAAAGTTGAGATGCTCTTACTGGCACAATTCATAAATGCTCCTGTATAATGCTGATGACCAACGACTCCATTACTCAGTGGGTAGATAACATTTTGTTATATCTCAGGCATGTCACCTCCTGTATAGAAGGTCCTACCTTAAAAGACTGGGGTTTGTTTTGTAAAAAGTCTCAGTTACTGGACAAAATGTCTTTGAAGAACTCTTAATATTTATAGATCTGTTATGACCAGGCTATATGTACAGACAGACAGTCAGAAAGGCAGCATATAACCATGAAAATCATGAAAAGCAAGGAAAAGTACTAGCACTGAAGGGGCAGAGCTGGACAGTGCAGCGAATAGTCAGAGCCAAGTGGGGTGTCTAAGACAAGGTAAGAGAGGTTTTGGGTTTTTTTTCTTCCTGTGATAGTTCCCCGCCTCCCCTTTAATTTTTTTTTTCCTGGAAACAGCCAGTTTTCATGCTAGAAATGGTAGAATGAATCCTGACTTTTCAACTTTTCCTTTTCTGCTTATCTATCTAGGACAAAATATAGAGCTCCCCATTCACAGAGCAACAGGGGAGAACTTCTAAAAATATTTATTTACAAAAGTGAAACAATAAATCTGTTTTGATACTGTTGAATTGTTTCACTAGGATCAAAAAGTTTTTCACTGAACAGCTTGAACTATTGAATATATATGATTTAAAAGTTAATACAGAATAAAACACAAATGTAGAAAGGAAAAATCTGGAAGAGAAAAAAAGCATAAATTAATTGTTTTATTTTGATTTTAAATCACTGAAATATTTCCATTAAAATATTGTTAAAAACAGCATGTTCTTATGAAATAATTAAGAGAACATCCTTCTGAAAACAATTTTATCAACTGCAGAAAAAATTGTTTTTTCCATTATTTTTACCATAAATGCATGATAAATATTGCTAGTGACAAACTTCTTGCTAATAAAAAGAGCCAGCCTGATCCTCTTGAGAACAATGGATCCTCCCCGCAGAATGAACAGATAATGGGCTGGTTTGGGCATCTTCAAAAGTAGTGTTCTAGATATGGAAGTGGTTTAAAATTGGACCAGTAAATAGTTCAAATTCCAGTCCCTATAATTAGGGAAAGATCTATGTAATCCCAGTTTCTTCTTCTTCTAAATACAGTCTGCAAGGATTATAAAGATGGTCCATTAAAGGTGTGTGCATATTGTAAATGCTACACAGGCAACTCAAGTGTCTAAATGAAAACAAAAAGGAAAAAAAAAGCGGGAAAAAAAATATATCTCTGGCATAGGTCAAAGGCAAAGTTTATTATGTTAAACTTTTCTCCCACTGAGAATCTTCAAATGTACAGACTTCATCTACAGAAATCAGTACGACTGACTGTAATTTGCTGGGTTTGGTCTGGGATGCAAACCCTGGCAGTGAGAAAGCTGGCTGATCTCTAAGTCCCCAGTGCCTGTTTTTTTGATGTGGCTAAGCAGTGCGACTCACCAAAGCACAGTCTCAGAGACACTTCTTAGTAGGTTTGCATTCACTTCTGCCTTTCAGTGTTGGGTGATAGTCGGTGTCCATCAGCACTGGGTCAGTTTATAGTGCCTATGCATCATGAAATACTTCCTCAGCTACCCAGCTTCTTCCACCCTCTTTTAGACACACAGAACAAGTTTTCTGAAATCCTTCCTTGTCACAATGAACCATGAGGATCAGAAGCACACGCTTGATCAGCTTATAATGTGCACATAGTACAATGGATCCAGATACTATATTCAATATAATAATACTGGATGCTGATATTGGCTCAGTTGACGCTCTAAGTTGCCAAAATTCATTGTCACACCAGAAACAGAAGAAAAAAAAAAAAAAAGTCAGGAAGAAGTGTGAAGAAGGAACCTTCTGGCCAAATTCAAATCAGTAATGCTTTTATCAGTTGGAAATAACAGTGAAAGACTAAATGGAGCTGGTTTGGATTGCTGCTGAGGCAGAAATGACCAGAAAGGGGTGTTGGGCAGCCCTGCACTTCTCTGAGCGGTGCTCCTTCTGCAGCTCACAGTCTCTAAGTCATGGCACATGACAGTGAACACACGGCAGCCTGGTCCCACTCTCCTGATTCACGTTGTTCTTACATGTAGCCCTATTTTGCCTGCATTAATAGGGAGGAATTTCCAATTCCATGGAGATACTACAAGTTTAGTCATGAAGATAATTAAGTCCTTTGGGCTTGAACTACCCAAACACTTCATACTTGAAAGAAATTCAGATATGACTCTGAATGTCTGGACTACTGCCATCTAAACAATTTGGATTCATTTGAGGTTTAAGATTAGCTCCAAATTCCTCTTCACATCAATTAATCATTCAGATATTTACTATTCTTATATTTTTTGATATTCTTATATTCTTATATTCTTATTTATATTATAGAATAGCTAGAAATTATAAGATACTCTATAGTTTGCTTTTATCAGCAAAAGCTAGCTTCAGTCTTTCAAAAACTTCAAATCTAATCAACAAAGATTTAAAAAAAAAAAAAAAGAAAAAAAAAGGTGGGGAAGAAAAAGTAAGTTATATTATTAACATCCTATCCAAAGTATAATAGAAGGATAGAGAAAGTCTAGTTACTTGCCCAGAAAAACCCCACATAAGATAAATGATAGACTCGAGGAAGAGCTCTAAGACTACTATCTCCCAAGGCAATAGGAGGGCTTAGTTACTAGATCACATTACTCTCAACATTTTTCAGCAATAATTATTTCTAATTGTTATTGCTTAGTGCAGTTAAATGAAATAATTTTTAGGCTTTCTAGAACTTTTAGAATTCCAGCTTTCAAATAAATACAGTATCTGTAAATGATGGACATTAACAGAATGTTAACTTAGATCTCAAGGAACTTATAAAAATGTAGGTACCTCCTGGTACTGTTGTGGTGGTCAGGTAAAAGTGACCTTGGTACAGAAATAGGGACACTTGCTTGAAATCAAGCTTAGATGTCTAGAGATATTTGAAGCTAAAGAGAAAGGCAGATAAAGAACTAACTATATCTCCAGAATTAGGGAGCCTCTGGGAGGTGTCTGTCCAAGCCACATTCTTAGCTGAAGTTTGTAATTTTACCTATATTTCTAAGTAGAATTCCTGAGGTGTATTCTTAGGAATTTTTCTTGAAATTATGTGTTGATTTTTAAATCCTAAATATCAACCTTTTGTATTTATACCAAAAATATACTTGCTGGTAACACTGTATTTCTTAAAGCTTACTATCTATTGTGTGTTCACCATCAAGAATCCTCGAATCAAATGAAGAATCTGAAAGCAGAACTGTCACAATTGTAAATAGATTTAAAAACTTAACTTTCCTTTCTTAGCTGTGGGGTTTGGGGTTTTTTTGTGTGTCTGTATGTGTGTGTGTTTGTGTGTATAGGGGAGGACAGGAGGGTTCAATATGACCTGCGGTAAATATCAAATGGAATTTAATTAACGGCTCTGATGAGATACCAAGAAAGATTGAAGCTCACCTCCCAAAACTGTATTAGTTTGTTGTTGTTGTTGTTGTTGTTTTTGTAAAAAAACAAACTGTTTTGCTGACACCTCAGAAATTATTATGATGAGTAAAAAGATACTGTCTTTGCAAAGGCAATATTGGATTAAGTTTAATCTGTACTAAAGAGCTGAAGAAGAACAATAAAGAAAAAAAAAATCCAAATGGAAATCCTGCACTGAATTGAGCTTATTTTGAAACTGTAACTGCTGCTGTGCCTGAAATACAGCACAAAGACTTTCTACTTTTCCAAAGGCACTGCAGCAGTCAGGAGACAACTTAAGAGGATCTTAAATGCAGCAAACCAGAACATAATACTCATGGGGATGGGGGTATAGGGAAGGTGGGAGGAATGAAAAAATTAAATTAACTTTACCAAGATTTCTATAAACCTCTCCAGTAGAAGTTAACTTTCATGTAACAGGTACATTTCTGATGCTGGGCCCAAGATATTCCCATTCTGTGTTGGAAGATCCTTCTTATTAAAAAAGGAGAAGGAATAAGAAATCAAAATTATGGTTTATGAGTTTATATGCATATAAGTACTGAAAATAAAAGTTATTCTAGCTCAATGCACGAGTGCTATTTTTCTGTTGATTTGTATTTCCTATGATCTGAAGTAATTGTAGTATTTCATATACTAGCATGGTAATGTCTGATTAATTTTAATTGTAATTCATTACTGACAGTAAATGTGTATATTGGTATACCTGTTATAAAGGCTATGCTTGTGTTACTTCATCAAAAGGACCAAATTCTTGGATGAACATAAATCAGGTCTACCATAAACCATACCCAGAGCATAATTTCAAGAAACCAAGTAAATTTTGTTGCAAACTTAAGAATAAGTCTGAGCTGACTGAAGGCTGGATACCTTTCAAACCTACCTTCTTCATGTGGAGAACATAGATAATTCAAGTGTAACGTTCTGGTACAAACACTTTTTTCAGCCCTCTACAAAATACCTAAAGTAATTACAATGGAATATGGATAAATCATTTGCCAGCTTTTTTTTTCCCCGTAGGCTAAAGTTTAGTCCCAAGCTAGTACAAATCCATATTTTACTGCTGATCAATGTAAATCCAGAATGACTGAAAGTAGAATTTAGACCACTTATATTTAAGACTACAAAATTAATGTCTTTCAAGGGTTTTTTACATAGAAAAACCTTCTGAAATGTTATGTGATTCAATCTTCTCTCTCTTAAAAAAGCCCCAAATCCAAAATTGTCAATATCCTAGAAACAGGTAAGAGTATGTCTCTGTTATACATAATCATGTTATTTACATGACTTTCTTGTCCTCCTAGTCCAGACTGCAGCACCTTGGTTCAGACTGGTATTTTTAAAAAAATTTCCTGCTTCTCTAGTTTCTTTTTCAGCAATATTTACCTAATTCACTACAAAATGAAGATATAAGATGCAACCTCAAAGACTATACAAAGTACTGTCCAGTTGGTTAGGGACTGAAGGGATTCTCTTTCCTTACATGTTTAAATGTGCCCAGGTGAGTCCTATGCCTGCAAGCTGAGTCCTGCTGTTTCTCAACTAATCATTTGAAAAATCAGAGGGTAAGGGGGATTAAAAAAAAAAAAAAAAAGTAGAATAGGAAAAAAAAAAGAAGCTTCTGGTAGGTGAGCCACAGCAGGGCAATTAAGATGATATGGCAGAGGTAGACATCTGCTCCTAGACAGATACAGTTCCACTGATGCTATCTATAGCTACAATCCTTCCGAGAGATAAACAACATGTGAGAGCAACGTGCAGAAGGAAATGCCACACTGAGAAAGTGGTGATCGTGTGGCCCCTGTGGTCTGAGAAAGAGAGAGAGGCAGCAAAAGAAAAAGGGAGGGGTGGCATGTGGGGGCTGTGCCAGGCACACACAGGTGACAGAAGTCACAGGACAGACGTGCATCAAGATGCAAAGCTGGGAAATGTATGAGAACTGACATTGGAGGTGAGCAGAATTACAGCAAAGATGAAAGGCACAACAGGACCAAGAAAGGGAGATGGAAACCCCCTCTCTAAGCTCTATGCATAAAGTTACAGTTAATCTATGCCAAAATAAAATAAAAAAACCTCCACCAAAATCATTAGTGGATGATTTATGCTCTCTGATTTGGAGACTGGGAGGGCTGCTCAGAATTTCAAACTCACATTTAGGTTCCTCACTAACAAACTTAATCTGAACTATGATGCCTAAAGCAGATTATTGCTATTTTGTATTACTGTTACAGCGATTTTTCAGACACAGCAGAAGCAGTATTCCCTCTTTCCCTTGATGCCAGGCAAAGCCAAATCCTAAAGGAGGATGTGGTGTCTGCTCCAAATAACCTTCAAGACAAGGATTGACCCTGTTTAATTTAGGCAGGAACTGAGGCAACTGTACGGTCCACAGCACCATCAGATAGGAGTTTTCTAAAGGTAAGGCATGTCACCTCTGCTCATCACTAGCCATGCCACCGGCTCCTCAGTAATTCCTTGCAAGGAGAATTTGGTTGGTCTCCTCTGATGCCAGGAGTTCCAAGTCCCACCGAAACTAAGGAAGCATCTTTCCTTCCTCCAGCTTTCCTACCAGAAAGAAGTCTTAGCATTCATTTGACTTAAGAAATTCTGCTACTTTAAGAAAATCTCTGGAAAACTCACAGCAAGAATTCAAGGCCAAGTGGTTTACAGAGATCTCTGGCCAGAAACAGCAGGAATTCCCTGCTGAGGGCAGGCCCTCTGCCTTGCATGGTGTGCTGCCTTCTGCTTCTGGGGTGGACTTGTGGCTTGGTTGACATCAATAGAAGCTGAAGAACTGAAAAACCGAAGTGTCATCCTATCTTGTGTTGGAATCTCAAACCAATAACTATGAGTTTTCATAATGTATGTTATAATCATTATTCAGCCTGATTATACACCATGGTCTCATTCTGTGAAAAAAAATATTTCTTTTCTCTGCCTGGGAAGAGGATAGAAATATCAAGCTAAAGAGCTTAATGTAAAATCAAAGAGTGGAGTGAATCTCAAGTCCTCATGAAACCTTGTGCTTTAGTGATTTTTTCAAATTGCTACTCCTGAAAACCGTTCATCAGAAAATCTTAAGTTTGAAATTTTCTGTTTATCTGAAGAAGGTAGAACTGGACTTCATGTCTTTAACGAGCAATTCACCTGAGGCCAGATTCTGCTATCCTGACTTGGTTCATACCCCAGCGAGGGTGATGAATTTAGATACTTCTGTCCACTGGATGCTCATAAACTAGTTGCATTTCTCTCCAACATTTCATTACTGAAAATTGTGCAATAAGGCTTTCTGTCTGTTTAACTTCACTTCTGCCTTCCTTATTCTACACAGAATAAGCTTGAACAATTGAGTGATGCAGCTGTTGGTTGTTGGTTACTTATTCGTTGGGGTTTTTTTTTAGATTGTCGCATGTCCCTTTCATTCTGCTTCTTTTAAATTGCACATTCACACATGCAAGCATCAACATTTCTTCTGAGACATGTATACTGGCAAAACTCAATCCTGTGAATGCTTACAGGAAGTGAAAAAAGCACAAAGTGTAGAGTTCTAGTGTACATGACTCAATAAGCTTAATTTTTAATTGTAAGTGTGAAACCAGGTCATTGCTTTATTAAAATTCATCTAAGTCTACATAAAAATGAACACTATCAGCAAGAAACAAAATTCTTCTACTAGTGTGTGTTATTAATGTATATTTCTGCTACTACCATACAATTAATTCTGCATATCCCGTACATAATTAAATTATTTGGAGGCAGTCAAAAAAGGTTTGATCATTTGAGTTAGTCAAAAAAAGTTATCATTTTTTTGTGGATTTCCTCTTTTGGAAAACCTACAACAACCACCTATCTGCAGAGAATGCCAGTTCCTAAGTTAGCATCCCTAATGGTCATCAGAGTATAATATTTCCTGGATGTTACAGGTGATAATGTAGCATTGTTTTTCCTGTCTATTAACTCTTGGGGAAATCTGACAGCTGTGGAATGCATTCTGTGTGCTTAATCCTGCAATATATACTTGATTGGTAACTATATTGACTTTATTACTCTGTGCTCCTGCTGTTCCACCTTTTTTTCTTTTAAAGAGCAAACCAAAATGTCTGGGGTTTGTGTCCTATTTTGAGTTTTAATATAGCAAAGAAGCACCTTCTCTTCCTCTCCTTTTGTGTTCCTTAATGCAGAAATAGATCTGATAAAAAAATTCACACCAGTAACTTCAGAAAAATATTTTTAAACATATTTTTGGGTATCTTGTATTGTTTGATTCTAACCCACTGTGCTACTTTCAGGCAGTAGATTGTCATTATGACTGTACTTTGCTCTTTCCCTGGCATCTATCACTTGAGTGTCCCTCCCCCATCCCAGCTTTGCTTTGCAAGCTTTTTCATCTTTTCTACCTTGCTGGAGGCATTATTAGGGCAGTTCACCTTTGACCAAATGGGCAGACGAACATCCATCCTCTGGAGCCAGTACTAGCGCTGTTTGGTAGATCAGCTCTCAAATGGTACTGAACTGTGACCTCTTCTTCTGTTCAAAGACTAAATACATAAACTTGAGTTTCCATTGGTGCCAAGCCTGGGAACCTGAGTTGCTCCCTAATCCCAGGTCTCGCAGCCAGCAGCACAATGGGCAGCTCACCATGCCAGCCAGCCAGCCTGAAAGAATGTCTATATTCTCTCTTCCTCAACAAATTGCTTATTGTTTGGCCCACAGGCTGCTAGACCTTGTGAACTGTCCAAAACTTTATTGCTTTTCTGTTAAAATTTCTTCTCTTTTTTCCTTTGATTTTCTTTATAAATAAAATTAATTTCTATTCTCATTTCTTAGTAATATAATTTTAAAAGATGGCTGCTACTTTTAATCTTTTTTCAGAGTTTATCTGCCTTTTGGAAGCCTGCAGGAACCACAGAAATGATACAAGCCCTGCAGGTTTTGACTCTTTAGAATGAAGAGTCTGTGGAAATGTTGAGTGTTACTGTAATGCAGTGCTCAGTATTACTTAAAGAAAAACAGAGGCAAATGCTCAAGGGCATTCCTGAGTTTCCAAAGGTGCTCACCACCTCCTTGCTTTTGGCCTCATCTTCACTGTGGCTACAGTGTGCCCACTGTACAAACCACGAGTGTAGGGCAGGATACGTACCTTGGGGCCCTACATTTTGGAGTTGTTCAGGGGTAGTTGCCTTCAGGGGAAGTTAAAGCAGGCTGCCTAGGTTGGTCTGCTATTTATGTCTTCAGCTATTTCTGGAAGCACCTTTTGTCTTCAGCAAATCTTGGACACAGTTGCAGGACAATTGTTGTACAAGTCACAGCTAGGCAGAGCATCAGCGAGGTAAGGTGAATTTCACAATATTCAGCCAGATTTACCCTGGGAAATGAAGAGCTCCACAGCTGAGACTACACCACATGAAGAGGGGAATTGTGCTCCATAAATATGGCTAAAACCAACACAGGACCCAGGATACCCCTATTTTTCTCCCTCATCCCCCTCATCTCAGTAATCCTGCGTTGAGACATGTTCACACATTCAGTGCGGAACCTTGTCCCTGTTTGGAGATAGGGAACTGGGACAGGAATATCCTTGTGAACAGCAAGATAGGTTCTGATCGCCTGCAGAGTGCCAGTTAAGATCAGTTTAAACACTCATGCACTTCTCAACCAGTTCTTGCACACACTGCTTAGGAAAGGTGACAAAATTACACAGCTTTCTGGAGCCATACACGATCTAAGAATCACACAAATTTCTTGAAAGTGTATGCATGCATGTGTGTGTATGTGTGTGCTTATATATATATATATATATATAAATTTATTTATTTATTTATTTATCTATTTATTTAATTAATTAATATTGTTTTCAAGTATGAGAATGGCAGCACAAGAGTAGAAGAATTGCAAAACTAAAACATCCACATTAAGCTGATGCATGGTACATACCAGATGATATATATACTGCCTTATTGTTCAGTTGCAGCTCAGGAAGCTAAATGCATAATTTAAAATATATGTATAGTCTAAGGGTCAAACGCTGTCAGTTACACGAGTGTAAATCAAGAGCAATTGCACAAAAGTGACTGAAGTTGCAGTACCCTGGCTTTACACAAGTGTTGCTGAAAGCAGAATGTGAGTCCATATGTGTCATCAATACAGCTGAGTTAGTGATACTGAGGGAATTTTATGATATGCATGCACCTAAATCCTTCACTCTTTTTTTTTTTTTTTCATTCTTTATAATAATACCTTTTAGGTTTCTATTTTTGTGTCTGTTTTTAAAGGAATAAGGGGCTAAAATACTGATTCTGTAAGTGACACCTCTACCTCCTTCATCTACCAAACTTTCTCAGCCTCAGTTCATAATGACAAACACCTCATAGCTGCAGAAATCTTACTTGCCTTACTTACATTTAAGATCAGTCTGAATTTACATAAATGCAGAATTCTGAACCTCAGGCAGGATGTTGCTATCTGGCTGGCTGGCTGACTGCATGTAGAAATGCATCCTTGATGTTCACTTAGTTCCAGCAGCAATTGTACAGGCTGCAAGGAAGGATTGGGAAACAAAATTTCTTAGCCATGTTGGAGGGCAGGTTTTGGATGCAGCAGGAGAGGTTGTGGACCTGGCTGAAGTGAGTATGGAAACTTGGCAGCTCAAAGGAATATCACCTGTGTTAAAAAGTCACAGGACAATTTTCTGAGCTGATGCTTCCTGGGTTTGTTATTGAGAGGTTCAAGGGAGAAAAAAAAAAAAAAAAGACCTTGCACGAGACACTGATTACATCATACACATCTACAGCACAAAACAAAGAGGTATAAAAACTTATAATCTATTGGGGAACTAGCAGAGTACCTGTCAGATATACCTGGCCTTCAATGACTTTGTTTTGCATGGAGAAAGAATATATGATTTTCTGGGTTGAGAGGAGGTTTTTAATTCTGAAAGGAGGTTATGTGTTAAATATATGGTAGCAGTCTATTCAATAATAGAAGTCAAGTCCCTTACTTCTGGAGGCAGAATCTGGTATTCTATCACATAAAATAATGCCATTATTTCTTAACATACTTTTAAATTGAATGTATTATTTTTAAATCACTTTTTTATGACATTCTGGAATACCTAGAAAGATTTTAAAAGCTCAAAAGTAGATTCCCCAATATTCACATAATCAAAAATGGCTGAAGGAATTTGGGACACACTTATAAAAAAAAAAAAAAAAAAGCCATTTAAGATGATAATGATCAACTGTGCAGGCTTACTGCTTCAAAAGAAACAAAACAAATGTGTCTGAAATTAAAAGGGCTAAACAGATCTCAACACCATAGTGATAATTACAGTTAGATTACAATTTATAAAAAAAAATAAAAAAGAAATAAACCCTATAATGTATTATCATTGATTTCAGAAGGTTAAGACAAATTTAAATATTGTGTACTGAAAACATTTATATAGAGTTAAGTGCATAAAGATCCAAGACTTATTTATTTTAAAATAAAGACACATGCATATATGTGTTCAATACACACACACATACACACACACCTCCTTAGCCAGTTAGAATACTGTGTAGGTATAGATTTGTCAGGATCATTTGATCCCAAAAGGATTCGTATAAGAAAAACTTCTCTTTCAGAGAAATGATGTCTCTAGAGACTGATAGTGATGATACAATAGGCCGGAGTTGCTATTATTAAAAAAAAAAAAAATTACTACTTTTTCTGACTATGTTTCTTTTTTTCCCAGTGGAATTCTGATTCCAGACATTCTACCAGCCTGACATCCACTGGGAAAGTGATGACACCATAAATTATTTAAAGGTTTGAAAACCACAAGAACTACTGTATATAACCAGATTGGATTGACTTTTTAACTCTTTTGATTAATAATACATAAAGCCTTAGATATGTGAATTGGTCGAGTGCTAACCTGTTAACAAAAGAAGTAGAAGGGATGAATTCTGACGTTTCTCATAAGTTATTCTACTTAACACATTGGCCAAACCAAACAAACAAATGGAGTACTCTGCCTTAGTCTTATACCTTCAACACACCATCAATATTTGATGACTGCCTAATGTCTCTATATATCTGGCCATAGATGATGTTTTGATCATCTGGCTTCCCAATTTCAAACTTCCCTGCTTTCCTCTGCATCGGTCAAAACACACAACCAGAAAGTAGAAACAGTTTCAATATCCTGGTTTCTTTTTCAACTTTCATTTTAACAGCACTAAATACTCAGAAGTGAAAAAATGATATTTCAGTCTTCAGCAACAAAGAAGGGCTAGGACTTCCTCAGCTGATGACATTTTGTGCTCAGCAGCAGGATGGGAGTAGATATGTATGCTGCTTCAGAAAGATTTCATGTTCCACCCTTCCATTGCTGGCTCTGTTTCAATTATTCCCCAGGTTCCTCAGTTTTGGTCTCTTACATGCTGATTTGGGTGGAGCACAGAAAAAAAGTGTTGGCCTTTCTCTCCTCTTCAAGTACAGAGGAAGATGCATGGGGCAGCCTGCATTTCTAAGCAACAAGAACAATTCCACCGGAGACAGACCACTTTGCTTCTGGGTAGCCTGACCCGTGCGTCAGGAGACAGGCTATTCAGGGTGACTTCAGTATGATGTATTAGTTTACAATAACAACTGCTGCTTTTTCTGTGCAGTAGACAGGTACTATCCCTCTGGATTATTTTCTATTATGCCAACTGAAGCTTGACTGCCTTAGATGTAGGAACAATATGAAGCCCATCTTTATCTGTTTCTCTTTAGTCATTCCAGCGCACTTACCTTTTATCCATGTAATTCAGTTCTCAACTTCCTTCTGCACCAGACACTGACTCCCCAGTCAGCCTGCAGAGTGTCCAGCCACAGAAACTGTGATCAATTCTTTTTGCCTCTTGACATGCCCATGGAGCCATCCTTTCCTGGTCCCCTTAAAGACAAGTATTTGTGGCTGCCCATTGGCCCACTTCTACATGTTTTAAAGCTTCTGTACTAGCAGGACGACCTTCATCCATCCTCTGTTCAGGACCACCAAATGATGCGTCACCAAATAATTTTTAGAATCCTAAATTCTATGTGAGATTAATTTAAGCCTAAAGGAAAGAATATTTCAGTTCAATGGCACACCCTTCAGTTTTTGTCAGTCCATCTTCCCCAATTTGACCAGTTATTTTGGTGTAAATTTCTATTGATGCCATTAGCAGAATACAAATGAATTTGTTACAATATGAGTAAAGTCAGAATCACATCCCTGCTCTGAGAAAGAAATGAGGTTCAATTTCTTACTAAAATACAAACTTCATATAATTATAAAAGACCAAAAATTAAACGTGAATTGGTTCTCACTTATGACATCAATAATAAATGTAAATTATTTATCAACATTTTTTAAATGTTACTGAGTGCTATCACCTGACTTTCATACACACAATTACTATGTGGAATCTGTTGTCAGATTCTGTTTCCCTTTCTGACTTTAATTATCACCCAACTAGTTCATAGCTCCCCAAAATACAATGGAAGTATATTCATATTCTATTAAAAATGTTAAGAATCTTACCTATAGCTAATTTATATCCACACTATTTTTTTTCCCTACATACCTGCCATATCAGTAGCAGTGTAGGCACATTACTTAGTTAGCTGTTATGGTTGTACACACTGCTTGAACAATCCATTTCCGTTCTAAAATAAAATTCCAGCTACAGTGTTATTTTTGCACATTTTCTTACTGTATTTTAAGGTCTAACCAGGGGATTGAGGCCAGCATCTGACTTTACCAGAATAGCAAGTATCTTTCCCATAGTATCTTTCAACTGTCATAAAAAAAATAAAATAAATCAGCATTTGTTTTCTTTTCCATCTGGGATTATGTGACAAAATGATCTCCTGCATCTAATCAATTATTTTTCTTCTATATCTTTTGCATTTTCCTGCAGATCTATTTGCAAGTATAACAGAAAGATCCTTTAGAGATAATCTGGTGATTATTATAAATTCAACCTTGGACGCTGCAGGCATTAAAAGATGAAAATTGCCTAAAGTCCACTGTTGTACAACAAATCTGTACCTCTGGACTCCTGTCCTGAGGTGAAAATGCAAACCAGAGAGATATTTAGAATCATTTTGACAGTTCATAAAATTAAGCAGGGATTAGGGATTCTCTCAGAAATAAATAAATAAAAAATATAATGCCACAGGGCCCAAACAATGTTAATCACATCTCCCTGCAACAGGTATTACTGCAACCCACTTTTGGGAAGAAAAAGAAGTCATATAATTAATTCTGGCATGTATTTAGCACTGATGATGCCATTTTAAAAATCTGAGTTTGTGAGCTCAACATGTTAAGACATTTATGTATGCATTCATACACATACATAATGAATGTATAAACTACCCATTCAGTTTAAGTTCATAGAGTTATAGGTTCCTATAGAAATGTTGTACATCTTTGTATTCTATTTTCTTCTCAATTTTATGGATTAGCTCTAACATTGCAAACACTTGAACATATACTTAACTTTACATAATGAGAATGTCTTGCTGATTTTAGGATCACTCTCAATCTTCATGAATTTAAGCAAAAGTCTAAGAGTCTACTGGGATTGTAATCTATAGTGCCAGTCATTTGAAATACAGATTTAATAAGAAAATAATTTAAATAACTGCAGTAGGCATGAATAACTGATCTCTGCTGCATTTGCAGGTAAGCAGCAAACATAGCTAAAACTAATTCCAAGCGAAAAAGTGTGCAGCTGACCACAGGATTACATTTCAGGCAAGCATGGAGTTTTACAGTCACCCTCCCAATATTGCCCACCCTCCTGAAAGACTTTTCAGTACAGTTTAAAATGTTTCCTTTCCTTTCTAAAACCAATAGACAACATTGCAATGCTGAGCAACAGCACTAGTCCACTTAGAAGAGCACTTATCCTTTTCTTGCTGGATGAACAAACCAATATACTGCATTTACACAGTGTATAAAATAAAAGTTTCACTGTATTAGATTATTATCATGTTTCAATATCTTTGGAAAATGTTCAAGTTAATGTAACATGCTTCTAACAAAGCAAAGAATAGAACTAGCTGAACTGGAGTCAAAACTTTTTTTCTAATTAAAAAAAAAAAAATAAAAGCCTAGAGATATGTTTCAAGTTTTTCTTTATGCTCAAATTTTTGTCACTTAAGCACTGAATTTTAACCATATTTTTTTAATGATGTAAATACTATGTAATAGCACAGTTTAGACATTTGCATTGTAATTAATTCCCATCTTTAAAAATTTCTTATGAAAATTATTTTCCATCCCACTCTAGTCCACAATGCTGACTGGAGCTGGAATAATACATCACACAAATGTTGATTTAAATATTTAAACAAATTCACTTTGGATTTACATCCCCTTTGGGCTCTACTTTCCATGAATACTCTGATAAATAAACTTGCTGCAAGGAGGATCTGCTGGGAGGACAAATTATAAACAAAAATTGAAGAATACACGTGGGATATGAATTTTTGAATTCTAATCATCAATTGTTGCACTAGCAATTAAAGCTGACTGGAGGACAATATTTCCATGCTACGCTAACTTTCATGACTTTGTGTCTTCATGCCTACTTTTGTGTGGTTTGGTTTTGTTTCTTTTCCTGGAGAAAACAAAAAGTCTTTAAACCGCCTTGGTGAAAATGCCCACATATGTGCGTGTACGTCTGTGCACCACAGCCAAGAACACTAAAAGATCCAGACTGAAGTCCTTCCTCAGCCTGAATCACATTTTATTCAGTTTCATCACTGATTTTTATCTGTGATTTCTCTGTTAGTTGGGGATGGAACCTGATCCTGGGCTTTCTATGTCCAAGGCCACTGTTAAACCACACAGCTGTCAGCAAAACCAAAAAGCTTATTTCACCCCTTCTCATTCCCCAGAAATATTCAGTTCAAAGTATGATCGTGGCTGTCAGCGGTGAGAGGGATGACCAAAACAGCTCCCGTCTAAAGCGTGAGTATTAAAGGACAGCCTTCGAGGCAAGGCTGGGTTCCTGTCCCCTCACAGGTTTGCAGGGGAAAGCCCTGAAGCTTGCTCCCCACCTGCCGCTGCCATTGCTGCCCGCAGAGCTGTGCCACAGGCCACCCGTGACCATCTCTGACCCTAACATCATATTAAAGGCCATAACTGCAACATAAAGGTCATGTTTGCAAACAGGCTCTTTATAAAGGAATTAACAGGTATAGGTTTGTGCATGTGTCTGTGTACAAATTTTTGGTGTCCCTAGTCATAAGGAGAAGCTTAAGAAAGATCTTCTCCTTTTGGATTTTATCACTGGTTTGACAAGTAGCCATAGTGCCAGTAAGTAGGCCCACACTTTTGTCAAAGCAATTGGCATATGCTTAAGTAATTTTAGCCAGAAATTACATCAATAGCAAGTCCTTCTTCTTATAGACCACTGGAAAGTGAGCTTTAATTTACTTTTATTTTTGTCCTTAGGATAATACTTTCTTATTTACTTATGTCAATGGTCAATAGCATAACAAATCTTTCATCATGAGCATGTGTGTATGACTTTTCAGCAAACCCTGGCCTTTTGAGGTGAAATGATATACTGCCTCTTATTTTCAAATTGACATCTATCCTGGTTGCCAAGGCAAGTTAATTTGCAAATCAGCATTTTGCATGAAGCTTTTAAGCCAATCCAGCTAGGCAATGGCTGCCATTGCTGTATAATTAGTGTCTAAAGCACTTAAAATTAGATTATTTAAAAAAAAAAAAATATCCAGAAAGATCAGTAATTTTGCTCTGTACATGGCCAGAGACTATTTTGCTGATTGACTAGAAGATACGGAGTTAGAAAATTACAGCAAGGCTGCAATCTGATCGGAAAGGAATGAAAGATGTGCGCACAATAACAGTGGCAGACTTGAAGTGAGAAATGTTAGTTTTACTGTTCTTCAGAAAAATAAAAGACACCCCCACACCCACAATTAATTCACAGACTGCATGACTTGGATACCAGAGAACAGTAGCAAGTGGCAGTTTGAGGAGAAAGTAGTCATTGCAATTGTATTTGCATTCAGTTAAGATGGTTTTTGAGCACAGAACTGAACCTGAAATTGGCCTAAATTCCAGATTTTGACTCGACCACTGCCAAAGACTTGCAAAGTTTCTGGTTATAATTTTGCTTTGTGATGAAGACAGTCAAGAGAAAAATTTGGTTTTGAGGGAAGTGTTCATTTTTTGGACATCTTTCAGTTACAAGTTCATCCATCTTTAGAAAAGCTTTTGATTTTTGGATCTCTGGCTTTAAACCAATTAGGTACTGAGGAGAAAAAGGTGGATGTGGAAAAAGAAAATAGAGGATGTTCTAGGAGATAGTCTGTTTAAAACAGAGGCAGGTGGCTGGAGAGAAAAGTGAAAAAATAAGGAAGTACCACAAAGCTTGTAACAGACTACATGTAATACATCTATTTTGGTTTCTTTACATTGGTTTTTAAAAATCTTATTCAAACTTTTCCATCCTTTCATGTCTATTTGGTATTTTTTCTTATGCTGGCACAGAAATGGCTTTATATTCAACTCCACTTACCACTAAATGTCTATCAAACACAAAATCATGCGTTGATCAAAGGCCATCCAGTACCTCAGGTTTCCATGAGTCTGGTGGCCTTTCTAGTTGCCCGTACTAACATACTGACTTGCCTAATGAGAAACCTTGGACAAATGCAGGCTGTGCAGAGTCTCTGCAGCAGAATTCAGGGGGAAATTTCCCCTTCTATTGTTGTATTTACACTTGACACATTTCCATGAGGTAAGCTAGGGGGAAAACTTGCATCACAAGTGTCACAAGCATCTGTCCACTTATTTTTCAGCAAATGTCTGGTAGCACTACACCAGCATGGCAGTGAGGGCACAGTTACTGTAGAGCTCCTGACCCAGTGCACATTCGTAGACTAACGCTTTTGATAAGTAGTTCATTGGCCTATAGGTTTGGTCTTGGCCCGTCATCTCCCTGCAGTCTCATAAATTCTTTTGTTAGAGTTTTGTGGGGTTTTTTGTTTTTTTTTTTAAATGTAGAATTCTTTGTTCAACCTAAATCCTGAACCCAACTGAGATGTAGAACATCACTGACTGACTTGGACAATCTCCAGGAAAGACAATTAATATAAATAATGTAAAAAAAGGTGGAAGTGGAAGAAAGTTGAGGCCAGGCTGATTTTTCATGTGGACATTTTCCCTGTAACAAACATAATGCTAGCTGGCAAAAGGCAAGTTTTGACACTGTTATTAGTCTGTGGGTGCTCAGTGTGTAAATCAT
Source organism: Microhierax caerulescens (assembly GCA_035590215.1). Taxonomy (NCBI): domain Eukaryota; kingdom Metazoa; phylum Chordata; class Aves; order Falconiformes; family Falconidae; genus Microhierax; species Microhierax caerulescens. The sequence continues at coordinate 39,410,810 of JAVJGJ010000060.1, read as the reverse complement.
ATTGATGCACATGGTTGACACGTCAGGGGTATGTGGAAAATAAACTGCCCAATCTCTTTGGGCTTAATAGTTTACAGACCTCAATGATATACTGTAAGGTTGGTGCTGTTGACTTCAAAGGCAGTAAATCAAAGTGCCACCAGAAGGTGCTGACAAAATTAAGCAGCCAGGGTTGAACAGAGAACAAAAGCTGTTCTGCATAGATAGTTATTTCATAACCAGACCTTCTAATATTTAATTTATACCTTTATTTAGCTTTTATGAAATTGCTTTAATTCTATATAGGCAATAGGTTTATAAATCAATTAACAGTGCAGTCCAAAAGGTCTCTAGTAATGGTATGTAGTTCCAAAAACTAAGCTTCTCTAAGAAGTACTGGCTTTGATATTATTAAGAAAATCTTATATTTTATTGCAGGAATGCAAGGGATTGCTGAATAATGGTTCATGTTCATTTGTATATTTCATAAATAACATCTGAAAAGGCCAAAAATAAAATAGCTTTATTGGTCACATCTCTTTTAAATGCTGTCAGTGTAGAATTCCTTTTATTCACTCACAAGGAATGGTGTCTTTACCAGTCCTGCACCTTGCCAACTCCTATGATTGATGTTAGTGTGGATCCAACCTAAAGACATGAATCTGAAATACAAACTCTGGGAAAGCCTAAATCCAGGGCAGTGTGTCTTGATCCTGTATATTTTCAGTATTCAAAAGGACAATCTGAGAGAAGAATGGATTTGAGTTTGGACATAGATTTTATGGATTAATAATATGTGTATCCACTTTGCTTTAGAGAAACAGACAAAGTTTATTTGGTATTTGTAAGACTGCTTAAATATTTCTCAAACCAGGAGTCCATGTTTACCTCACATAGATAACACATTTATCTTCATGGACAGAATAATCTGAGGAGACATTTCTTCAATAATCTGCCAAAAGTTACCCTGGCAATTACACCTTTTATATGGAAATGAGAAACGGTGAGATGCAAACACCACAACAAAGTGAGACAAAACTCCTTGCACTGCCTGGCAAGGTTGTTTCAGTGAAGATGTTAGCCGTCACTGGCAACTCCTGATGTGCAGCATATCTGAAGGTGAGCATAAGGCCCAATACCAGAATGCAAGAAACTGCAAGATACTGCAGTATCAGTAAATACATATGGATTAACTCAAGCCAGGACTGGAAAGTAAATTGATGGTCAAAAAATCCTCACAATGCATTGTCAATTTAAGTTGCTAAAAATCTTTCCACTCCTTCTGAAGACTTTTTTGGAACATCAGAAGTGGAATCAAACTATGTCATCCCTTGAACAAAATAGGAATCACCTGCACAACCTTAGAACAACATCTATAGACATGGCACAGGTGGATACCAAAGTTTCCACCTGTTTGTAACATTTAAGCCCTTCTCCTAGTCTGGCTCCTCAGGTGATGGTATGCAAAGAGGACGTCAAAGGAATAGCAAGGGACAAACTCTGCTCATTAGAGATAATGAGCGGAGGACACAAGACAAAATGGTTGCTTCCAGTCACAGTACAGCTGTGTCAGTTTTCAACCTGTTGCCATTGCTACTGTTCCACCATAGTTTTGCCCTGTAAGAAGAGTAGTTAGTTGATCAAGTGAAAATATAGCATGAGGAAAGCACTTGAAAGGAACTTTTAATGTTATCTGTCTGCTTGTTATCATTTGACAACAAAACATACCAGACTCAATTACCCTGGAGATCCTGAGGAGTAATAAAACAAAACAAAAAACCCAGTCAAAAATACTTCACACTTCCCAAAACCATCTGAAGTCAAAGAACATGAAAATGACACTGCACTCTCTTGATGTTCACAGTGTGCTGTTCTGCTCACAGAGAGACCAGGAGGTTGGTGAAAAAAACAGATATTAATGAGTGACAGTGGTCGAGCAGAAACATGTAGGTAGTTCCATTTTGTTTCTCTTCCTGCCCAACAGAAAATGTCAATCACAAGCCCACCAAAACTTCAGAGAGGAGGGCAGTGTGCATCTAATTCTCCTTCCTATTTATTCAGGGATTTTTTTCCTATATAGTAAAGGAGAATTATTGCCATTTGACCACTTCCTTAAACCAACAGATTAAGTTACTTGAGACAAGAAGTTGCCACTATAGCAAATTGATACGTTTCTGCAAGCAATGTCACCACCTCAAATAGGCAGCACTAGCAGGCTGCAAAGGTGATTTTTGCACCGCTAGGCTAGTTGTTGACACCCTAGAACCAAAACTGCCTGACCTTTCTCAAGTCTCCCCAAGATTTACAAAGTATGATATGATTCATTTTGACAAATTAGAAAGGGAAAACACTAAAAAACTTGTAAAGAACAGAAAAGTGTTCATTGTAGGTCAAGGATGCAGTGCCCTGGTGTAAGCATGGACATAAAAGAAATCGCTGTCACACCTAGCCCTTGTAGGAAGAAAGGATAATTGTCAATCACAATTAGCTGCATGTTTACCTCTTAAATGCTGAACACTTCCCTCTTTCTTCCCTCATTGTATACCTATGCTTTTCAGTGCGCCCTATTCCCATTCACTGTGTCATCCTCTCCCAAGTTATTCTGTGTGTGCTTTTATCACTGTTCCCAATTTCCCATGCTCTGCTGGCTTGGGTTTGAGTGGCAGTGAGGAATCTGTAAGCAGGTGTTGTGGAAGTGAAGCGTGCCATTCGGCCCGTGCATTAGGTAAAGTAACGTTCCCCTGGGAACTCTAATGCTTACAACTGCATCAGCCCCAACTGTTCCTGCGAGAAGAGGAAGAGGCCAGTCCTGACCTGTTCTGACCAGATGTTTTGGAAATGTGCCCATTTTTAGCAGATAGAATAGCTGTTAATTTATCAAAAGTGTAATAGGTATCAACAAAGCAGATTCTTTAATTACTACCGAGTAATAAAGTGCAAAAGATATTAGGAATATAGAAGAGGCTATGTTTGAATGCATAGGACTATATTCAATACTAGTTTAAGACAATTTCCAAGATACTCTGCTCTGTTTAATAGATATGATATGACTGGTTTAGAAATGAATGCAGGAAAAAAGAATCATTTTTTATTAGCCTGTGCCAAAATTGTCCAGGAATCTGTGGAGACTAGACATAAGCAAAAGGGCAAGACACTTAACGTAAAAACTCATACTGCAATGAAAGCAACGGAGTTACAGCTATTGAGGCTCTTTTGGAAACTTTACACCTTCTGTTTTGAGCTCTTGAAGGAGGGAATCCATATTCCACAAACAAGAGGAAACTGTGTTCATGTTCTTTTATTAATATCCTTTCAAACTGCTGAAATGAGGAAGAAGCAATTATTAGTAAAAACAAATATTCTGCTTTCCTTCCTCCTCTCTCCCCTAATTTTTAGCCCACCAAGAGCCCACCAATTTTCTTTTTTTTTTTTAAATGAATACTTTTACCCAGCATAAATATATGAAAGCAGTCATTTTTTTCTTGTCATCAAGCATCAGCATTTTGAAGTGCCAGGATTTCATTCTAGCACTTATTCAGGGTTTTTCCTTCACAATTATTAACGATGGTTTGCTCGTCACCAAGAAGAAATTATCAGAATGCTGTGCTAAAAATCAGAATGTTTTTTTCCTAATTTGATGGGCTTTTTGAGCAACAAGACTTTTTACACACATAATACAAATACATCAGCAATAATGATTGTTATTAATAATAGTCATAAGGTAAAGGTGTAATTTAACAATAAACTTTGTTCAGCAGTATGGGTGTGCATTTGCTTTTTCTGACAAAATTAGAAAGACTGTACAGCTTTAATCTCATTTTTTTAGTTGTGTTACTTGAAGGAAGCATTTCCTCACCATCATAGCTTTTGCAGTGTACAATGCCTATCTATGCATACAAAGCATCCCATATGGTTGAAGTAGGCTGGAGGGGTTGCTACTAACCATATTTTAAAAAGCAGATGTTACTAATCTTCTAAATATTACCGCCAAATGATGTCACTTGTGACTGACAGCAGTTGGGTTCATCAATCCCTTCCGATGTCCTTTTGCATGTAAGGGAAAGCAATTTTTGCTCAGGAAGCATGCCTCTAAAAGGGCAGATCACTTTATATTACTACTGAATTGTTGAGCAGAATGTCAGTTCCTACAGGGTGGTGTATGTATATATTACAGGCAACAAGAAAAAGAAGTTTCCCTGCTAATAGGACATGCAGGAAACTTTTAGGACAGCCATTTCAGAGTCAGGTTGCATTGTGACACGGTGATGTTTTTAGCTCAAAGTACCTGTCTGTGCCATGCAGTACACAAAGGCAACTTTCTTTTGCATGTACAAAAGGCTTCTTTACAGGTTTGCAGGCGAATGTAGTAGGCGTTTCTGTGTACAATTCCAATGTCAGTCCCACAGTTATTTTTCAGACAATGGCACTTACGGTAGTGAGTAAACAAAAATGAAGGACAGTGCTGAACATTTTGACTGTAAATAGCTCAGAAATGAAATATCTGCTAGTAGTAATCCTGTAATAAATTTGATGGCAATGTATAAGCAAGGTTTAATTTTTATGGCAATAACATAGTGACTTTTTCATTATCCTTATAAATCCCTCTTGCTCCAAACCCCAGAGACTAGCCACCAGTTCAGATGTGAGTTGGTGCCTTTCCTGGATTTCTAGAAAGTTACACACAAGAAAAATGGGCTAATTCTTTCATCAGGAACCAGTTAATGTACTAGTGGTTTATAGAAATGATGCATCTCATGCTCCTTCCCTTCTGCCAGTAATAGTATGCTTCTTCATTCTACTATAGTGTGACTTCCTTACTCAAATTCTCTATGTTCCCTTGCAAGACTCACTGTAGATCTTTCCCATGCAATTTTTGCTGTTGCCATCCTAATATCCTTCCTTACAGATACTGTTCTTTGCAAGCTTTGCCTCCTTCCATATACACTTCACTCAGATATTTGCATAAATACTATTCTGCAGAAATTATTTTCAGGCATTAAGAATTTTTTTGAACATGTGGCCATTAAATACTTATGTCTCCATTCTGGGGAAAGCATGTAAGAGCACTTACCTTCACATTACTGTATAAAACTCTATAGCAGTCCGGATTTTCCTTTTTATTTTGTGACTATTTTTAACTTCTTTACAGATGATTTTTGTTACCTTTGTAGTTACAAAGACTGTATGAGGTCCTAGTTTTCTGAACAGAGGAAGATAGAAGCTTCTTCATTCCTCACTCTAGAGCCCTTTTTAGCTAGAATGTGACCTAAAAGCTCTATTTCAGCAACTTTTGCATGCCCATGCAATCAGTACATCTCTTTTAGTTTTTCTTTGCACACATCTCTCTTTCACAGTCAGGAACATAAACTCTGAGAAAGCAACATAATAAGCAAAGACATTTCACCCTCTTGTACATTTCATTGCATAAACCAGATATCTATGTTTTGTTTGGAGGCAGCTGTCTGGTTCTGCAATTGAAGATTGACTATTTTATATATATGGGGGTTTTATATATAAATAAACACACATATACATATACATATATCGTTTAAAGAGTAGCTGTTATGCCTATCATTTTCAACAATATCTTACTCTAATTTATGAGTGCAATGCAATTCTCTGTTCCTTGCTTACCTTGTAAACTTATATTTTTTATCTTTCATAACACATATGAAACATGCTTACACTTCACTTAGTGCCTGCTTGTTGCTACTGTAGACTTCAGCCATTCCAAGCAGAAAATGAATAGAAGTTGGGAAAAACCTGAGTGATGGGCATCAGGCACACATGGTTAAATGTCAGCATTTTGGTACATCATTTAATGGTCAGACACTTCAGTGTATTGCCATCCAACAAACCTATGAGACATACTATCAAGGAATATATGCCAGGTCTTTTCCAGCAAACTGCTTGATGCCTGATGCCAAGTAGTGGTAGGTGTATACTTTTTTATGCTGTCACTGCATTCAGCCTCGAGGGTGTTGCGTGAAAGGATCACTGGATGTTAATGAATAACAAAATGTGTCATTTCCCTTTAGAATTTGTCTATGTATCATATACAGTGAGAAAGACATGTTTGTTTTCTTCTGCCTGTATTTACATGTGTGTCAAAATACGTACTGTTAAACCTGGCCACATGCTTAGACAGTTTGTTGTCTTGTTAGTCTTTTTTTTTTCATTATTACTCTTGCACATGAACTTACATGCTGTTTCATATGAAAAATAAGAACCACAGCAAAATAAATTGGAACACAAAGACTTGTTTCTTCCTGTTTGGAGTAGTATCTTGTGTTTAAAACTGCACTTTCCATCAACAATGGATTAGTAAGAAAAACACACAACCCATTTAAGTATGTTGCTACTCATATGCCACCAAAATATGATAGAAAATATAAAATGTGAGAACTACCATTAGAGCTTGAAACCACATCTGAATAAATAGTAATAAAAAACAATTTGTAAATACCTTGAAAAATAGATATTACTGTTTTTCATTATCATATTCCTTTAAGGACATACCACCATCATCACATAATCTATTTGTTGAAATAAAGAGATCAGACCTGTAGATGAATTTCAAATAGTTTTGGGAGAAAACACATTCGGTTTGGATTCAGGCCAAAGCAACCCATGCAGGTCGATCAAACAATCTGCAAGACAGTGTCGTGCCACAGAAGTCTGCTTGCTCGAAACCCTTGCGGTGCACTTTTTGGTCAGCTAACAAATAGGTGTAAAAGGCATGTTTTGGAAAATAAGAGTTGGAAGAAGCTGTTTATTATAAATTCTTCTTTCAGCTTTTCTCAGAGCCTTCCTCACTTGAAGATTTATGCTTTAAAAATTTGCCTATAGGTTTCTCTCAACTACACTAAGTTCAAAGCATCTGGGTACAATAAAGCTAAATAGGTGTCCCAGTGTGTCCCTGCTCCTACTATTGTTTTGCAGCTGCACAGGAAAATCAGTATAACTCCTATATATGGGAAGAATAGTTGCACCTATTAGATACTACTACATACAAGTAACTTTATTAGACAATCCAGCAATTAGAAAACAGTATTTTTACTTTTCAAATTCTAAAGGCAATATGTGATACTAAGATTTTCACAGGCAATATGTGCTGTTTCCCGAGAAAGAGACATGGTTTTGTGTGTGTGTGTACAGTTTTAACGAAAACTCCATTCACTGTGGGAGTTTAATTGTGTTTTTCAGCAAACTGATTTAAAGTTCCCTGGGGCACACATACTGTAGGATTGTGACATATCACACCAGGTTAAGTCAAACTCAAAATGTTATGTGATATGACAGCATGTAAAACACATGATTAACGCATCCACTGGGAAACTTGGTTTTATGAAAAATGGTGCAACAGGGAAACTTAGGGCACTCTCTGGTAAATTCTACTTTTAAAATATAAAATCCCAACAACAACAAACTCAGAGGTATTATGCTACATTAGCTTCTGTTTGATGTCCACAGCTTTCTCCTTTGGATGAAATGTCACTGTCAAAAATCACAAAATATTTGTGGTCTATGAGAATAGAAAAAATTGTACTTCTCTTGGAAAAGATTTGATTTGTTCATAATTCAGAATGTGATGACTGAGGTGAAAAACCTACTAGAGATCCATAAACATAGAATTTAACTCAGTAGTTCCTGAAATTGTAGATACATACTACATCTTTTCTACCAAAGGATGTAAAGCTATCATTTAGAAAAATAGGAGAAAAGGTCTCTTCTTCCCCATGTAGAGTAACCATATAATATGTCTATATTTGCTAGACAGAGAGCATCCAGCATTACCGCAGTATCATGATAGAAGGCTATGAACTACACCAGGTAGACTTCGGAACCAGTTTACACCCTCCTGCAGTGCTGCTAAAGAAGCTCCTAAAATTGCCTGTCCCTGTGGTACATCAGCCCCAGACTGATGCTGGGCAGCACAACCATTGGCCACTCTTCAGGTTTTATGGTCCTGCTCTGATGTACTTAGTAAGAAAAAACATTTTATATATATATATATATATATATAAAATTTTGTAATACCAAACTGTGGTGTTATTTGGCAATTTTTAAAAAACATCTTTTATTGGAGTCTTCCAGTCCTTTTCCTGCTCCCCCCATCAGCTTTGAACTGAGTGGTTAATTTCAACTAAATTTGATAAGGATAGAGTTTCAAAAATATTGAGTTTCTCCAAGTCTTGTCAAAATAGACAGCTGGCAGAGGACAGAGATTCTCTTTGTGTCCTTTCTCAGAAAAAAAAAGCTTAAATGCCTCTCGATACTTCTTAGACCGAAGAGAATCCACACTGCCACTCACATTCAGGACTCACCCGGACTGGAAAGCAAACCGGACATTCTTGAAACTGCTTGCTTTTTATTGCAGTCTGGCAAAGCTCTATCTGCCTAATCTACCACACAACTACTTTCTGAAATGCAATAGAAAATGGAAACGGAAGAAGTCTGGAACACACCAAGGAATCACAAATGTGGGATCCTGTGCACCTTTACTGAGTGGCACAGCACAACCAAGCCATGAGTGAGTACAGACAGATCACCTCCAACAAGCAGGGACCGACAATCAAAGTCATCTCACTTAGTTTCATCAACATTAGTTTCAGCTTGTGCTGTCAGACTAGAAGAGCCCCCAAACTAGAATAGCCAGTTGCTGAGGAAGAGATGTGTATCCAAGGGAGTTGGTGCTATGGCCCCAATTCCATGATTGTCCTGTGAGCTCTGGCCCCGAAAGTGATACAGGGAAAAATTTCTGAAGCTACTAGCCTACCTGGGCACAGCTACCGCAGACACAACAGACGCAGTAAGAACCCCAAGAACAATAAGATTTATGTTTACTGGATGCAGGGCTAGATGGAGGGGGGCACTGAGGGGCTCTGTAAGTCACTTGTCTGTGACATGCTCCAGGGTGAGGTAAATCGAGCAGTTACCAGAAAGGTCAAAGCACCCTTACCCACACTGGTACCTCCAGCATTTGCAGTAAAGCCTTCTATTGCTCAAGTGTTGATATTAAGGCAGAAGATACAACCATATCAATCCACAGAGACAAAAAGGAAAGATGTTAGATGTATCTAGTGTCCAAGCTGGTATACCTTAAAAATAATCTACCTTTCGATTCTGTACTTTTTGAAATCCAGGATTCATTAAAACTTAAAATACTGAAACTCACAGTTCCCACTGTCTCCTTCTCTTTTGGCCAAATTTCAGAATCTGAAATATTAGGATATTTTAAGGGTGCCATTTGAGTGGCATTATTCACTAATGCAGTGAATTTTCTACAGTCTACAAAATCAGATTATATGGACTAGGTTAAGTGTAATCCAAGGATGATGAGTGAATATTCTTTCAGTGTGATCACTAGAGATGGAGGGCCACAAAGAAAACGGTGTGCACTGGTTTCTTACAATTCTATTAAAGCTTTTACATTCTGACTTGAAGCATCCAACTATTTTGGACTGAAATTGTAAATCATGCTGGATTATGTAACGTTTAACATATTTGGAAGTCAATAAGGAAATATTTCCCTCTCCCCCTTCTTCTAGAAAAAAGAAAACATATGTCCTGTTCCCATCCTCCCACAAGAACAATGGGAATGGCTTAGGAAGAATCAAGTGTTCTGAATGTTCAAGCTGTTCATTGGGTTGTGTAAAATTTACAGGTTTTATGTCTAAAATGGACTTTGCCAAAAATCAGATTTTCCCTTTTTCAGGAAAATAATTTAATTTCTCAAATCCTAGACTAAAACATTTCAATCCTTTTTGTTTTTCTTTTTTTGTTGTTGTTTCTTTTTCTTTTTTTTAAGAAATCAGCCTTTCCTTTGAAATCCAAAACAATATCGCCTCTTCCCACCCCCCACTCCCCGCCTCTTGAAATGTTTTTTCTTTATAGGAACTTTAGTTAAGCAGTTTGGAAGTTGTTCTATTTCAAAGAAGCCCGCATTCATGACTGTAAAGAAATATTCCAGGTAAATTACTGGCTCCTCTGGCAAACCATGGTAGACTCCTGTAAAGCATGCAGGACTTTGAATTGATAGCGTGCTTGAAGTGATGTTACGAGCAGTTATTGACATATATACACACAGGATAATAAACATACTATATTAATCCACTTCAAGTGAATAAAGACATTCCTGAGGTCTGCACAGTTTTCTGCAGAGTGCTACAGAAAGGCAGGATGCCCGATGCTCTTACAAGATCTCTTTGCCTAGGAAAGCATACTCCGTGCTGAGCCTGCCCGCAAAGTTTATACCACGCACAGCCGAATACACTTTGCATTCCGCAGGTTCAAGGTAAATGTTCCAAATGTTGTGGGTTTTGGTTTTTGTTTGTTTGGTTTTTCTTTTTTTTTTTTTTGTCAAAGGCAGAGGTACCGGAGAGATCAAATGGCTGTAAGAAAAAACCCAGCCAGAAGGAGGATTTGCGACGGCTGCGCAGGAGCTGAGCTAGCCGGCTGCCCAGCCAAGCAGCAGCGACAGCAGCGCCAGGGCTGGCAGCGGACTCAGGTTCCTCGCCCTGAGCCAGGGAAGCTGGGTGTGCTGCAGAGGTCACCCATGATGTCTTTGGGAAGAGAAGGTGGGGGCACGGGGGCTCTGGTCTGCAGGGGAGTGCGTGTGTGTCTGTCCTTTTAACGGCCTGTTAGGCAGGAGCCTCAGATGATTTTAGGAGATAGACACTGCTTTGCTGCTGCACCCTCATGGCAAAATCCTATGGAATTTAATAGGGTTGAAGCCATCTGGATTACACTGAAATATAATACAGCTCCACAGAAAAGACGTTAAAAAGAAAACCCAACACCTATAGAGTTTAATAGCAATGATTGTCTTACGACATTTTAAAACTAGCATATGCATTTTTAATAGAACATTTTCTCTCTGCTTATATTCCTTTGGGTTGGATTAAAAATGCTGTAGGCAAATTATAATTCTCTGCCCAGTTATTTTGGATTTTTCTATGAGAGGCAGTTAAAGTGATTGAGTAGTAACAGAAATATAATCTCCATTAAAGAATAAGTAACCATGCAGTTGTGCTACCAAAACAAAGCAGTGCTCTTGCTGGCCTGACCCTTTCTTAAAACAAAATGGTGCAAAAGAAATGCTGGCCAGGTCCCACTCTGCCTACTCTGAGTATACCTGCTCTTTCCTAACTTCGTGCTTTCGCCAGTTGCATAAAGTCCGTCCCAAAAAACTTGCTATCTGAAAGCATAGTGCACAAAGACATAAACCATACATTAAATGAAAACATCAGTAATAAATGCCTTTTCATTTATTAGTATGTTTAAGTGGATTCCTGTGGAAGTGGCAAGACTCACAGTTGCTTCTGTTACTGAGAATCTTCCACCAGTGTAGAGAACATCACTCCTTTCTCTGCTGGTCTGCCAAGAACTTCAGCATGAACATGAAGGGAAAAAGGCTCACTACAGGATTTAAACAACTTATTACATGATAGGGGTTTATTTTTGCCCATTAATCCCAGGCCTCTTTCAAACGAAGACATAAAATTATGCCAAGTTACTGTGTGAGTTGTGGTATTGCCAGCTCTTAGCTGAGGTGAAAAAACCTTCAGAATCTATTTCTTTTGGGACTGAGACACAAACTTGTTCTGTAAACTTGTTCTCTTCCCTAGTCAACCACTCAGTTTTCATGGCTTTCTGCTATTAGTTGTCATGTTAACAGCTGAACTGTGGGGGCAACAGTATTATTAAACATAGCTTTAAATACTACTAAAATGAAAAATTTGCATTGAAGATACAATCTGTGGCCAAAGAGTATAAATTGAATTTGTTTTATATATAAGACTAAGAAGGGGTTTTTAGGGGCAGTTTGTAAGCTAGAAAATATGTTTTATAAAGTTATCAGTGTTTGAGAAATTTTAGTTGAAGACTGTATTTGTCATAGAAAAAACTCCAAAAAGTTACTGCTGTAACTAATCCAAGAGAGAAGACATAGGACTCTAGGGTATGGAGTAAGTCAAGGTCAAATCTCATTATTCCTTATTAAAAGTAAAAAGCAGGTCTGTTGCAACTTAAAAAGAATACTGACTGAATATATTTAAACCAGTTCACCTTACTGAGGGCTGTGAACATCAAAACAAGCAACTCAGTATGTGAATGACCAGAGGACAGAGGAATTAACTGATTTGATACTGTGCAAGTGATTTCAAAGTGAATAACTAGAGCTGTGCACATGTGAAAGAAGATTGGAAATCCTACAGAGATATAAAGTTGTATAAGCAAATAAAACACTGACGTGGAAATTCAGACCTGCATTCAAACTTTGCAAAACTGATTAATAAATTCTGTTAACTGAACCTAGGCTAGAGAAATAACCACCCTTGTTACACACTCCCCAGCTGAAGTTCTCCCTGCAAATTACTAAGCCTTGGCCCATTTACTGTCTGACTCTTCCTGCCATGGGAGTTCATACTCCCACATCTCACCCTTATTTTTTTCTGCCAGCATGTACAGTACCATGTACTCTACCTCTTTATATCCATGCCCAAAAGGGACTGGAGGAAAAAATACGGGGAAAACTGTTATCTACTTTCATTTTCCTGCCTGAAATACTAAGTTCAGTTAAACAATGATAACAAAAAGCTCATATTAGGTGTGCAATAATGAAACCTCCAAAGTTTTGTGTTGTTTTTAATTTTATTTTTTAATTCTGGTGCACAGCAAGCTCTTTATTCTATCCATTTTTAATTTGCTTCCATTTCACATATGGCTGCTCTCTGCTCTACCCTACGTGAGATTTTCTCAGCTATGAGTTTCTTTTCTGTGCCCAGAACATTCTCCAGGGGGATTTCTAGTGAGTGCTTTTTCTTTCCAGACTTCTGAGGAGCCTGCCAGAACCAAGTCTTTGCTGTTGCAGGACTAGTCTCAGGAAGGGCTGGTCTTGCCGAGACATCAGGCATACTGTGAAAGATGCCTCTTGCCCCCTTCCCTTCTGCACAGCCTGCATCTGCACCTTCTCACCAGCCTCTGTGTGCTCCTTGTACCATGTACCTCCTCCTGTGCTGGAAACAGACGGCTCCTACAGAGTAGTCTGAATCACCCATTTTCAGTTGGCACCCTGAGGGCTTTCTTTGTACCTACATCTGGGATTACCATTAGGATAATCCTGCCTCAGGTATAGGATGACCAGACAGCCTGAAGGCAGCCTCATTAGGAGATCCTGACCCTCCACCAGAAACATTGCCACTGTATGCAGCAAGCAGCAGTACTTCCGTACGGCGTTTCATGATGCTCCTGGGTGACAGAGTTTGGCTCTAGGACACTGAAGGCCACAGTAAACCAGTCAACAGGAGTTCAGATTTCAGTTCTGAGGTAATGTGATGCCTATTGTCCTGTTCATGTAGGAGGAGAGATTGAATGGAGTCTAATTAGTCCCCAGCTTCATTAAATTGCCTGGGAAAAGTTTATCCATTTTACAAGGTAGCAAACCTTTTTCTCCTTGATCATTTTCAGTTTCCAACCTGGACACAGACTGTTGCTGGGATCTCTGTGGCCTCCCTTGGTGAAAGGATGAAGACAGCTGATAAAAAAGAACACAATTTCCCTCAAGTAAGCAAACATTGTACCAAGTCCTTCTTTCCTTTAGCCTCTCCAGGGGCCTTTTCCTACGTTCGTTTCCACCTTTGGTTTATTAATGAACCAGACCTTCTGTGGAGTGGGTATCTGCATTGAACTCCTGCTAAATTATGATAATTTGAACTTAACCTTTTGACCTATCCAATATGTCCTTCACCTGCTGGGGGGAAGGAAAAAACATCTTAAAGGAGACACAGATCCGGTTTGCTCCTGCTGGTGAGACAAAGCCCTTTGGCACATACACTGCACAAGCACATTGCTTTCATCTGGCCTTTGAAGAACAGTGGGGACTTTAAAGCTGAATGGGTTTAAGAAATATTTAATGATGAACTGTCATTTGCTAAAGGGAGAGGCAAACCAAAGCGTACTTGGTTTTTCAATGGCACGTGTTACTGTTTAGATAAACAAAACGTAAGTTCAGCTGGATCCTCCATCAACAAGAAACCTAAAATCATAGCTGTTTGTAAACTGGTAGTTCACACGTTTTTTGGTCTCTTTTCTCATGAAATGATAACATGACATGCCTATGGAAATAGTGAAATAAAGGGTGTTTTTTTAAAGAGTAGAATAAAATATCAACATTTATTGCAGCAGATTTACAGCTAATTTTTGTAGTACTACTGGCATATTCTATCAGATTTGTAGGTTTCCAAATGTTATGTTGCTAGTTTTTTTGAATTGTATTAGTGGGTTTGCATGCTTAGTGTTATTGAATTTGTTGTTGGTTAATACGATATGAGAAATTGTTATGGTATCAATCTTCCAAATATATGCAATTTTACATCCTTAAAGCATGCTCCTATTGTATCACAACTAGTAATAAGATATATGCATTATTTTTAGTATTCATTTTGCACTGCAAATCTATCAGGTTCCCATACTATTTATTAATTTTAATTGCCCCTAAGATCTCACTGAGTTAGTAGGTTGTTTATTTTGAAATGCAGTGGGAGGGGGAGGGATATTTTATCAATTTACAGAGAGTTTATAAGACTGGAAATTCTGGAGTCAGCACAACAGCTTAGGGCAAAATCCTGCTGTTCTGCAATATGGTTGTTGAGAAGGGGGGGAGCAGAGGGGTGCCGGCAGGAGAACCAGGCCACTTGTGCAGAACTGGGTAAAACAAGGCAGCTAGGGAGAGAAAATGTTCAGGGAAGGTGCCCTGTGGTTTGCACCCTACGTGCTAGTCAGTGCCTAGCAGACCATAGCTGCCAACGGCCTTGTCTTGGGTGGAAGGACAGCAGGTCCTGGAGGAAGCAACAGTCTGTGGGTGAAAGGAGAGCCCTGGTGCCTCCCTGCTCTATGTCTCAGCACCCAGCTGTGTATCAGGCTATGGAGGGATGGCAGTTTACTAGCGAGAATGGCAAGAGACCCATCTTAATGATTTTGTACTATCTTGAACAACTTCTGAAATTGCTGCTTGTTACAGCAAATAACCATGGATGAAGACATACTAGTATTTTAGGACTTAGTTATCTTTAAATCACATTCACCATACTATTTATGACATGCATTTTCTCAGGAGATATTGTTTATGCTTCTTCTGACAGGATTTTTTTAACATTCACTCATTTATATTTTTAATGATCTCATGCCACTAAACATTTATGTTCTGGGGGAGCTTAGCTGAACTTTAGCAGGAGCCTTTGGGCTGAGTTACTTTTCTTTCACCGTAAGTGTTTGAGTATGCACTACTACTCAGATCTAAAAGCAGGCAATAGTGTAGAACCTGGTGAAGAATCCTACAGCCTGCAAAGTAAGAGAACTCACAGAGTAAACGAAGTCTTCATGAGAAGATAACACTTTACTCAGAAGTTTTGGTGTTTTTTTTTTAATTATGAAATCACTTCAAACAGTTTCAAAATGTAATGGAAACAATATGGTATGGCTCTTGATGTTGGCTTCTACAATTAGTGTGTTATTAATTAAACTCTCAAGTAATATAATAACTTGACTGTTGGAACCCCTCTTTGCATTTAAAATACATGCAGACTGTGTCTCCAGTTATAAATAGACCATAACTCTAAAGGCTTAAAACTGCAAATTAAATTATTCAGAGACAAATTATTAAATTAATTGTATATTCCTAAAAAAATATTTTTGTGCATTTTTTATTTTGTTCCATATACTATATCCAAGCATCCTTTTTCACCAGCAAATTTTTGTTGCAGTGGACATGTGCATCTCTTTCTCTATTAACACATGTGCACACACACACACGTGCGCTCACATACTCTTACAGTTAAGTGTCATTTCCTGAGCAATTATCTGCATGTGTCTGAGCAGGGATAAGTTGGTCTGAGATAGAACTAACACTCCATTATCTCTGATCATCTACTTTTTGAAAAGTCTTTCCACAGAACTGTGATTAGCCACATGACATTGCAGAGGAGCTCCAATGCTCCTGCTTTCATTCAATCTCCAGTAAAATTTCTGGACTCCCAATGGGCTTTGGAGAAGGTTCACGGCTTGGCAATAAGAAATCTTCTTGTAACTCTCAAAAATCAGGTTGTTTTCTAGAATGAATTAGCAGCTGGTATGGGAGTCACAGCTCCATCATCCATCTCCAATAAAATCAATTTATGAAGGTGTTTTGTCATACCCTTTACTCATGGCCAGGCTTAACATCTGTTACCACCAGTGGAAGGGTTCCCATGGACTGAAATGATTTTTGGTTTAAGAACTCAGTTTAAAGGCTTTAGATTGTTATATCATTGGTCAGTGACCTGGAATCTGTGAATTAAAAGTGGGCAAAGAGATTGGGGATGTCCAGCAACAAGTATTAGTGGATTGTAAACCTTTGGCAGGCTTCTTTGAGAACATTTGTTCAATCAGCTATAGAGTTATGCTGACTAGATCTATACAGAAAATTTTATTACAGAACATTTTGTTAGATAAATAGTTTCAAGGCAAGTGACCTTTTTTTTTTTTTTTTTTTTTCCTCCCTCAGAGCTACATGACTAAGATTAGGTTTCCTATAGAAAGAGAAAATGTTTAAATAAATTATTTTTAGACTTTAGGGCAGATGTTACTTAGTACTGATTGAAACATCCTGCTTGATCCAAAATTTTAGAAGTTTGTGTTTTGTTACAAAAACAATGAACAAATGAAAAGCAATAGAATGTTTTAACCAATGCCATATTATAATCTGTCAGCAGATTATGCACAGCTATTTTTGGCATGTGTTGATATAATATAAAAAGAATACAGGAATATAAAATTAGCTTTGAAACAAAATTCCTATACTTTCCAAAATAAAGTAAGTTTCTAAAATAGTATTTTTTGTTCCAGATTTATTTATTTTTTTTCTAAAGAACAGGAATAGAATTTTAAATACTGCTATTTTCCCATAGATCAGAAATTTTGGCCAGGTTAGATATTCTTCCATATTAACTTTGGACTTTATCTAGCTCAATAGTCTTACAGTGGATATTAGAAGCAGCCAGAGGAGAGTTGTGAATAAGGCTATACCCATTTATTCCTGGTATCTCATTCCTGTGTTTTCACAAAGAAATAAAAAACCTAATTCAAAGCATGTTTTAGAACCAAAGAAAGCTACCAACCCTCAAAGCACCCTCCTCCACACTTGAAGGGAAAGCATAAACTAGCAATAAAACTTTATCAAGGTAAGGCACAAACTCACTGATATAAGTTCAAGTGCTAAACCCACTGAAGGGGAGGGTGTTAGCATCTGTGTATGTTGTTTTTGTGTCTCCAACAACAACAAGCTATCTAGTTAACTGAGTTGCCAATACAAAGCCAAACAGCTATAAACCAGCTGTACACAGCTGTACGCATCCCTCCTGCAGAGCCATCTGCAGATTTTGCCACAAATCCAGTGCTGGCTCCAGAGGTTTTGGTGCCCTGGGGAAAGAGGGGAATTTTTGTGCCTCCAAGCGCAAGTTTACTTACTCAGGCACAAAACACTGTTCTGTCACCAAAATATTGCTGTCCTCCATGGCTGTCTATCTTAAACACATCAATTGCTTTTCTTCAGTATTTCAGAGGGATTTTTTTTTTGATTGAAAATCCCAAGCAATTTAGGAGTATGCACATGTCTTCTATTCTTTGATTTGTCATAGAAATGCCTTCCCAATACTGCTAATATTTTGGAGAATATGGGTTGTCAGAAATAAGAATCTGGGTCAAAAGTCTTCTACTTCTCCCTAACTTGGAAACGAGAGACTGCAAGTCTTATCCATTTATGCTGCTCTTATCATTTTGGCTAGACTTTTCAGAAATGCCCCCCACCCCCCTGACTTCTTGTGCAGGAGATGCTAACGTGGCTCCTCAAACATAATAGTTCTGTCAGCCAGGATAACAAATCTGCACCAACCATGAGACACACTGTTAACAACAATAACAACAACATCCCATTATCTAGATCATAAATGTGCCCTGTCTTACAAATTGGCCATGGATTTGTCATCTAAGATAGGAGAATCCACTCACCTGCCTTTTGCCATAAAAGCAATGGCTATGAATTGAATCATCTCATCTTGAAAAGAAATGAGGGAAGGACTTCCAAAGATCACGTAACGTTTCCTCATGTCTCAAGGCAGGATCAGTGCAGTGATGACTGCCTCACAGGTGCTTGTTGAACCTCTTCTCAAAGACTTACAATTGTGACAGTTCCTCTCTGCTCATTTGCCATGGCAGCAGAAGGAAGAATTGTGCAGTTGATTTTAGGTATTAATGATATAACCTCTAAATGATATATATGATATAACCTCTAACCTAAAAATGATATAACCTCTTTTCTTTTGCCCTGGTGATGTTGAAAACCATGTCTAGCACTGATTTCAAATTCCATCTAAATCCTTAATTAAAACTTAAAGTCAATCCTTGATTATCTGGCATTGAAGTATGGACAATTTGCATTATTTCAGCTGTTACTTATACATTATTATTGTCACTGCTGGCAGTAAGAGGAAAGGGTTAATGTTTATATTTGATTAAGAATTTGTATACTACACATCATATACTGAGACAAGGAAGAGTCATAAGGAAAGGTTTTATTCATTAAAAACATGGCCAAACACTTTATTCTTTGTTAGTCACAATGACTTGGAAATAATCTTTATATTACTTTCAAAGACTTTTGATATTCTTTATATCACATCATAGTTAAAACAGAAATGAGACCATTGGCTTCATTTCTTCTTAAACATCTTAAAGGTCTTTTTGTGAACTGCACTGTAAGCAGGCAGACCTGCTAAAAATATGTAGAACCCTTAGTTTCAAAAAATTGTGACACTCGGATGCAATACTGTTTAAAAAAAAAAAACAAGAAGTTTTACACAAAGAATAACACAGGCTTTAAAGAGTGTTTCTCCTCAGATAGATGAACTTCGCAGCTACTCATTCTAAACATTTATAGGGATTAAGCATTTTTGAGTGCATGGCCTACAAATAATTTTCTGAAGTACATTTAAAAATATTCATAATTATTAGGCCATAAATAGATGAATTACTAACATTCATTGGTCCCTGGATCACAACTCACCAGGGAAAAGAGCAGAAAAACATGAAAGCTGGTTCAAGAAAGTTGCAGGGGGAGCAAAAAACTTAATGAAGATCTAGTGCAGTTGAAGATGTTACAAGGATAAAAATCACCTAATTAAGGGATAATCTCTCTTACTTTGTAGTATTGGAGCAATAATGACTGCAGAGATTGAGTAATCAACAAAGCTAAAATGGGGTCTTTAAACAATCTTCAAACTTGTTTAGCATGCTTGTGACAAAGCTGGCAAGATTATTCCAAATTCTCGGGTGATGTAAATAAACACAGCTCCATTGATGTTGTTGGAATTGCACCCCCTATGTCAGCACATATTTTAACCTAGTTTTCTTTCCTCCCTTGTGAGGGAACTTACTTATTTTGCAATGCCGTCTTGGTGATCGCATGCTGGTTATTCAAGAGACTGGTGGAGGAGGAACTGACGTAGTGCAGTGTTCAGGTACTGAATGAAATCCCAGCCCCATCGAGTCCACAGAGACACTTCAGAGGGCAGATCCCTCACATCAGATGCACAGGATTGGTCGGTCTCTTAATGAAGGGATGAAGTTCATACCTTACAGATACACTTCTAAATCAATAATATAGGCCTGATATTCCAGCAGGGAGAAGTATTCACATATCCAATTAAAATCCAAAATAGCTATAACAGTTTGAAAAGCAGTTATATCTTTATTTTAACAGATATCTTCAAGGGATCCTGGATTCAAAATGCTGGCCTCTGCCTTCCTGAGTCAACTGGCTGTGACAGACTGGTAGCATTGTGGGAAATAATGGTATTATACAGAAAATACCTTCCATTCAGTGAAAAAGCAATGGGTTTCCTTCTTTCCTTTCTTAATTGAGGTTGGCATATGCTAAAACATTAAATATCTCTCCAACCAGCTCTCTGAATCCAAATTTGGCAGCCTCAGTCTGTCTCTAGTTACCACAATTCAGAATTGCACCAGATTTTTTTCTCTTTCTTTTCCTAACTAAGCTAGATCTTTGCTTTACTCATCAAGGACTTGAGACCACTTAATTGTGTTGAGCAGTGCCTTACTCTGGGTGTAGCCCTATTGACATTTTTGGGTGTAGCCCTATTGACATTTTACCCAGCTTATGTAGTACTGCCAGATATGTCCTATGGGTGAATAGAGAATATCCTATTAGACTGTCATATCCTATTTAAACAAGGGGTCATTTTTTTCTAAATCATCTGCACTACATTAGGAGATAGCCTTTGGTTTAAATGGTAGAAAAAGAACATTGTTTAAAGAACCACAAACCTGTTGTTGTAAAGAGTTCATAAAGATGAAAGTTTGGAGACTCAAATTCTCTGTTTGTGAGCCAGAGAGTGGGAAGGCAAAACTTGTATTCTGTCTCCTGCTCAGTGTGTATTTACTTTAAACCTAACTTCAAGGTAGAAACTAAACTCTTCTGGAAAGAATAAAGAAAATATCTCTATACACTGCTTTAAAGTTAGGCTTCCTTTAAGCAGGGGCTGCTACAGGTGCCAAACGATGTGTGTAACTGATGTTGAGTAAGGTCTATGTGAGTCTTAGCTGCGATCAGCAAATTCATTTAAGCACTCAGGTTAATACTAAACTCGGGCATTAACAGAGGAAAATGCACTCCCAGAGACTCATTTCTTTGAACGAACGAGTTATACAAGTAAATAGCATTATGGCTATACACCTTTTGCATGGAAACGGGAATACATAAGGAGAGTTTAATTAAAAATCTAACTATTCCCTTGTCCTGTGCCTGCATGCATGCTAGGGTTAGGTAAGTGATTTTTTTATTATTATTATTATTTTTAATCATGCAGAATTGTACTGTTGTGCCAATAACCACTACTTTTTGCATTAGTTGAACACATTCTGGTAATGCCACACATCAGCATGTTCCCATGGAAAAAATGGAAGACCATGGACTGATGAAATAACAGAGATGTGGAACCATAATTACGGTCCATGATTAAAATCACAACCAAGTCCCTTGTAAGCTCTTATTTGGTATCCCTTCATTTCAGATACCCTCTTCAACTTTAACCTTGGTTGGAGTATTATTTTGGTCTGAAATATTGCCAGGCTTAATCAGAAGGCACTGTGTTAGAGATAAGCAGCATGAAGAAAGTAAGTTATGACTTTGTTACTTTTGAGTTGCAGTTCGTCAGAAATACCTTGGTTTGGATTTGCTGATCAATACCAAACATTCCTTTGAGGTTCCTAGCACTCACACTGACTTCTCGAAGCACAGTTAAAACTCTGTGAACTGCCACAGTACAAAGAGTGACTTAACAAATTTGCTACCATAATATTCTTAAACTCCACCTCAAAGAAACAAGCAAGAAGAATGAGAGAAAGCACAAGGTTCCTTTAGCTTACATTTGCAGAAGGCAAAGGTGGAAAAGTGCATGTCATGAGTAAAAAAAGGGGAGGCCAGAGTAATCGTTCCAAGAAACTTCAATTCTTCCACCACAATTTAAGGTATTTTTGTTATCATTTAATGGAGGTTCCTATTTATAGGAAGTTGAAATACCTGACACAATCTACGAGTTTTTGCTTGTTTCCCTGGATATTGAGAAAGTGTGAGGCAAGCATGACTTTTATTTTTACTTTTTTTTTTTTTTTTTTTTTTTTTTAAGTTAATGGAGCATTAGCCCATTTTTCTAAAGTTAGATAACCTAAAGATATAAAGGAAGAGCCTTGAGATAGGAAACTGAGGCACAGCCAAACCTTAGGAAAAAGCTTGAGCTAAACCATATGTTTTTCTTGCAGTCACAGTGCAGAAGGGAAGTGGCTATGTCTCAACACATGGCTTTTAAAGAATGATAAAACATGTGCACCAAACAACAATTTAATTAAAAGGGTACTCTTAAGCACTTTAAAATACAGAAACAAACTTTTTGAAGGGATACAACTGCCAAAACAAACAAATAAAGGCACGTATAAATTTGGCAGTGAATCAATAAAGTATCTCCTGCAAAAATGTGATAATTCTTTTATTGTGTGGTATCAGCAACAGTGAATGATCTTAAACATGCAAAAGCTAGGCATGGTGGGCTGCCTATGGGAATGTGATCAGATCTCAGGGCTGAGGCTAGTCTGTACTAATAACATTTATTTTCAGTATCTTGCGTAAGCTTTTCTGTTAAACTAGCTTTTGACCACAGACAGATGAAGACCAAAGGGTTTGGTACTGTCTAATTTTGGCAAGATGAATGCGGACAGATATATAAGAAAAGGTAAGAAAACATGAGTTTTCTTTGGAAATTGTGAAATCTGTATAGCAAGTGACTGAGAAGCCCAGAATTGTAACCTAGATAGATATACCTGGCCCTGTGGCCAACGTCCAGCTGACCAAATGGGACAGGGCATAATCATGGCATTATCGGATTCTGTGGCAATATTATTACTAAGTTCAAAGGAGTTCAGATTTTACCCTCTTTGTGGATGTTAGCTCTTTGGAAATAAATAGCTCTTTGGAACAGATTTTTTTTTTTAATTTTTTTTTTTTTTAATAAGGAGCACTATTATTTTTGAATGGCATTAAAAAAATCCAAGGGCAGTAAGTTTCAGTAGTTTGGAAACTTTGGCTCTTGCTGCATACTTTACTTAGAAACACAAACTCCTGCAGACCTTTCCAACAAGTCCTCTAATCCCTCTGCTCCCTCCACTGGCTTCCCACAGAACTCTGCATTCGTCTGAAGGCCTTTATTCACAAAGCCTCGGATCATATTATTAAAAGATCAGTGAAATACCAGTCCTCAGACTGCCCTTGGCAACTTCATGCCCCTGGCTGACCGGGTTTCTCCACAAGGAGAATGTGCAGTTGTTATTTGTATAGAACAGGGAACTTCACACAAAACTAGTGCAAACCAGCCCAAATGATCCTCAGCTTACCAGCGTATCTTCTTCTAAACACAAGAAGCCTGTCATTAGCCTCACCTTTTGTAATGCACATGCACATGCACACACACATGCACAGAGCAGTCTTTGTGAATTTAAGTTTAACAAATATAAAACAAGGCACTCAAATTTAAAAATATTTCATCTAGCAAGAAGAAGACAGACAAGCAAGTGGTATAGGTTAGTGTGTTCCCTTAACACACTATTGTAAAACACAGAAATGGTGAGCATAATACAAGCTGGTAATAAATACGATACAAGAGCGTGCACAGAGGAGAGTAATGGAAGACCAGATGGAAGGTCAGTCAGCAGTTCTGTCGTCCTGCTCCAAGGCAAGATGAATGGAAAGTCCAAATGCAGATGAACAAACATTCCTACAGTGAGCCCAATCCTGACCACAGTGAAGTTAAAATTTCCAGCTCAGCACCCTTCCTGAAAAAATGTCTTGTGGGAGGCCCTTCCTCTTCCAAGGACATGTATGACAGTCCGTGGTGAAACGTATTCTGTCAGCCTTCGAAATGAGGTTTTAGTATGCAGCTCCACACAGAAAAGGTTCAGCATTGCGGACATAAATCAGCTTGATCCACCAAACAATAGGCTCAGAGCCTGGCCAAAAAGACCCACAACAAATTTAGCATCGAGAGTGTTGACCAGGGTAAGTATTCTGCTTTGTCTCAATGGAAACTGGCAGTGCTGCGAGCTCCAGAGGCCACTGGTTCTAATCGAGCTTGTCTCAATAGTTTCCTCCTCCTTGTCAGCAGCTGGACAAAAGCAGAATTAATGCCTAAGCCCATCTGTACTAGTTCAGTACTGGGAAGAGGAGTTTCCATGAAGCCATGAGATAGACCTCTGGGAGTAGGCAGGATGCTATAACAGACAGCGTGCTGAAGGCAAGAGACAGGGACCTGGGGTCAGAAAAGGAGTTGTTTTTGTGGCTACAGGCCTGAATGAAGTCATGTCTTAGCTAAGGATTGAATGTGTAGCCTTGCTGTTCCTGTCATCCCTACTTAAAGTGAAAAGAATTGATATACTTACTGTGTACTAGCAATAGTTAAATTCTTCACCCTTGGTGCATGCTTATATAGGCCCAAATCCCATGTAGATTTCAACATATGCTTAGCTTGGCACATGTAAAACATCGTATTTGGTTCAAAGGTTTGTTCGACAGTGCCTGGAGTTAAAAGCATATGTATGGTCATAAGGGCTTAGGGCAGTAAGTCCTTAGGACAAGAGCTGTCCCTCACACCATGCCTGCACAGTACCTAGTCCAGGGAGGCTTATAGTTACCGTAGAATAATAGTAATGATGTACCAGTACATAATTGCTCTGAGTTTGCCTTCCAGTAAGAAACTGACCCCATCTCAAGTTCCCAGCATTATCATACAGCAATGGAATGAGATTATTGTTTCCCCTAATTTGAAAATTGGTGGTAGGGCCCAAATACCCCTACTCAAGTTCATTATGATAGGTGCTGTATAGCAAAGAGTCATTTTTGTTTCTTCTCCACAAAGTTAATCGTCACTGTTGGTGGCACAGGCATTAAACACTACCATCAGCTGAAAAGTTTATTATGGATTGCTTCTTGAAATAAAACATAAGTTTTATTGGAAGTTTAAAGATAAATAAAAACAGCTGGAGGGAAAATACTATTAAATACTCTGATGAGACCCATGATGTTCCACTTAAAGAAAAAATTCCTCTTGCTTCGTTTTAAGAAGTCTTGTCTGCTGTGTTAAAGTTAGCTTTTCTTTCATGTGGGACAAGTGAAGCTGAAAAGGGAATTTACTTAAAACTCTGTATTGAAATTGCAGCTTACAGGAGCTTATGGACAATGCAGTTCCAAGAATCCTTCACTATTTCTGTAATAGATGGTCCTTCAACTTATGCTTCCTCTATTACTTTTATGTAGCTTTCTAATTAGGCTTCTTTTAAAACATCTTAATTGTTTTCTTTCTGTGGACAGACAGAATGCCAAGTGTTCACAATCCTCTCATCTTTGAAAGTGACACTGCTCCATTCTGGGGACGGGGTTTAAATTATTAACAGAAGATAAGCTCACACACACAAATAAAGGCTGGCTGGGGGCAGCCATGGGATAAGAGTACATGAAACAGATCATGCCAGCACCCCCCATATTTTCTACACCCTGCAATAGGGCAACGTTTCTGGCTGCAAGAACAGCTGCCTGGAATGGAGAAACCACCCAAAGAGTCCAGAAACAAAGAAACTCAGATGAAGTTATTTGATAGGAACACACAGATAGGAAGACGATTTACAGGGCACCGAGTTAGTCTGTATCTATACAAGTCCTTAGAAAGCATCATTCAGGTGCAATAACATTTGTTGAACTCTTTAGGTTCTTTTAGGATGTTTTTCACTGTCACATCAGATCACTTTAATGTTTTTGTTGATCCCAGAACATTGCCTCTGTGCATTTCCTCAATAAAGACAAAATTGAAACTGCTTTGGATAACTGAAACCAACATGGTGTTTTCATCTTTGTTTAGATGACTATCTGTTTGAAAGAACTCAGGTAGATTTCATATCTGTGCTCACAAAGGACTGATTACTCTTGACAATAAGGGGTCAAAACTCCTTCAGGCTGTCCAGCATTCCTTGGGAAATAAGTACCCTGGAGTTCACTGCCAGGGTCCTGGTGATGGGAGGACACAGAAAGCCTGTATCTGTGTTGTCTAAGGATGCTTCCCAGACTGGCGGTGTCTTTCTCACAAGTGCTATGACAACTTATGACAGCTCCTTGTTCTCTCTTCTGGTGCAGGCTGCAGACACTTGGTGCTAGCAAAGCAACTTACCATGCAAGTAGGATTTAGAAGGCAGCTGAGAAAAGGGTTAGCTGGATGAAATGCAGCCTCTCACCACAGGTTTTGCGTAGTTTGCTGTGTTTTTCCTATCAGACTTCTATCAGTCTTCATCTGGGAAGTCCAGCTATTCAACCATCCAAAGCAGCATTAACTGGTTTTCTTAGGCAGAAACATTAACTGGTTTTCTTAGGCAGAAATAAGAAGAAAGAACAGAGTAGAGAGCAGATAGTTCTGACAAAATGTTTCTATTATTATTATTATTATTATTATTATTATTATTATTATTATTATTGTTGTTGTTGTTGTTGTTGTTGTTATTGTCAATGTTACTGTTAATATTATTGCATTTTGCCAGTAATTCTTCTGAATGACTCTTCATGTTTCCATTTTGGGTATGCAGGGTTTACTGGAAGATTTCTATGGGCTTGTTTATCATTAAAGTGATACCTACATTTATGATAAAATAAAAATAAAATTAATAATTTCATGCTGAATCTTTTCACCAATTCTGTTACTCAGGTTTCACTTTAGAGGGAATTCTAAGTCACTATTTTAGCATTTTTTAAATGAATGAATAAATAAATAAATTAACAAATAAATGAATAAAACTTAAGAGAAACGAAAGTGTAATAGAGAAAAAGAATCAAACTCAATAAAAACATCTCAGGGCTGTATTTATCTTTTTTTGATATTTTATAAACTTGAATTTACAGTTCATCCTGCCAAATGGGGTCTTGGCTCTTTCCCCGTGAAGATGTCCTGTGCTCAACTTTCAGAAAGCATACACTTTTCTTATAAATTAAATACTTCTATTACATTTCTTGTAAGGTCACTGCAAAAATGTAACTTCCCAGTTCTAAGAATCTTCACCAGTATTTCCCCAAAGCATTAATTTTTACAAATACTTTATTGGATCTTATATCACAAGCCTCAACTGTGTCTATATGATCATTATGCATTTTTTATTTTTATGCAATTCCTTGAAGCTCAGATTTTTTAAGGGTCTGCAATGTGTGAATGATAGCAGCAATTTAAAATCTCTTCTGTTGGGATTAAATTTCAAAGCTATAGAATTCATATGGGAAATGCCAATATATTTGGTGGGGAAACAGGAAGGGGGTTACTGTCAAGCTGGTAAGGAACCTGAGTGAAATCCCAGCTTTACTGTACAAAGTGCAGCTTTTCCCCTGACTTTCTAGATTCCAGGACTGAATTCTAGTCACTATCATTGTGCCTTATGCAGAGTGAGATGAGGTCTGAGTTTAATTGTCTGATAAAACTGTCATAATGTAAAGGTTTATTTAAATAGTATATTTGCAACCAGATTTACACAAGGAAAGGGGAGTTTGCAAGTTGTTTTCCTCCTTGTAACTGTGACACCAGAGAAGAAGAACGACACTCCCCAAAACACAAAAATGGAGCTGGGGAGAGCGCCAGGGCTCTAGCATGGCAAAAAGGGAAAATATGACTATGGCAAGGTGGGGGGAAGGAATATAACATATCTCTGACTAGAATTGGAAGAGATACTTTCTTTATGCATCAAGAAGCACAGGAGCAAGCCTCCTGAAGGACATTGGCTTCAATAGACTTCAGTGAGAGCTTAGCCTGAATAAAGAGTTCAAGACTCGGCCTTGTTCTCTAACGGAAGAGAGCAGTATAAATGTGTGTCCCCATTAGACGCCCTGTACACAAAGAGAGGAGTAAGAGTTATAACAGTAGCATGCTCTCCTCCTCTCTCAGCTGTGTGATCAGAGAGGTCAGAGCCTCCCTGTTCTCTGTGAACAATGCCTTGGAGCAGCAGTCAGGAATCTGTCACTCCAGAGCTACATGCTGCTCTTTGGAAGCAAAATCCTTCCAGCCTCTGGCATCAGAGCGCTTGGGAAACGGGGGTGGGGGGTGGGGGAAGAAAAAAGGAAAATAAATAAAAAGAAGGAGAAAGAAAGCAAGAAGTGTAGTCACCATTTTTGGTAGTGATTCATTACATCTCTCCTTTGGTACCATCTTCTATAGAAACTGTGAAGTTCTTCAGAGTAAAGCTAATAACCAAGTGGAACTGATCACAAACATTTTGTTCCTCTGCCTGAAGTGCACATGTTTTCAATTCGTTTGATAGCTGTGATTGATGCCACCAAAAAACCCATACTCAGAATACTGCCCTTAAAATAAAGTAAAATAAAATAAATCACTTGAGAGCAAAATGCATTTTTATAGCTGGTTCTTCAGTGAGAGTCAAGTAAATGATGTGTTTCATCACTGTTTTCAGCTGTGAATCTGTTAAGATCACTAAGGCTCTCTCAGAAGATAGGTGAAGAAAAAGGCCAGGCTGCAGGAGCTTTAAGACACCTGGATTACCTTCTGAGCCATTCATCCCATCGTAACAAAGAGATCCCAGTCAGGTGTTGTTACAAAAGCTGGGTTCTTGCCTTTAGTTAGGAGGGTGTCTGGCCTTATTCAGTGGATAAATGGATGGATAAAGGAGACCAGAACTGGCCCCGGAGGGACTGAACTGTGCACAGACCCTTCTTGCTAGTGGCAGCGAGCCAGTCTCAGTGCACAGAGAGAGGTGTTATTTGCCATATTTGAATCCTGATTCCGGCACTCGCTTCATCCAAAGTTTGGGGGGTGGTCGGGTGCTAATTGTTGGTGCCAGCTGATTTCAAAGAAATTAAAAAAAAAAAAAAAAAAGCTAGACAGACATTTGGCAACAAAGGTCGTTGACTTTCAGCTGCCTTAAAGAATGATGCATCTGCTTTGTTTGACTGCCAATAGATAAGGTGCATATGAAATTCCCCTTGTAAATTAGCAAGATAAAAGTGATTCTTGTCTCCTTGGACTGATCCTTTTTCCAGAGTTTTAATCATGTTGAAGGCACAGCCCTATTTTGGAGTTCATGAGGAGCCGTGCTGCCCAGGGGGAAGCCCCAGGAAGAATTCCTGCACCTTCCTTCCTGGGCGAGAGTCCAGGCCGCTCTCTCGCATCTGCCTCCTGCAGTTTTTCCGCAGAGTATCCAGTGGTCCAAAGGCAGACAGGTCATACGGCTTTGGTATGGCTGCGAATGCAGGGGCTGAACTCTGATCCTGGCCAGGAGCCACTTCTTATCATCATCTTCACCCCAGAGGTCACCCTTTGCCCCACATCCCAGCAAGGTGTCAGGACACATTCTGGCCATAAGGTGGGTGAAAGTGTCACTTGTACAACAAGTGTAAAGACTGGAGAGATAAAATACAATGCATAGCTACTGAACGCTGTCAGGAAAGGGAGCGTTGCAAGGCACAGCCTAAAGCAAAGAGGGATCTATATACAGCATATAAGGCCAAATTTATCTGAAGATTGTCCTTAATTTGCCAGTCCTTTTTGGCACACTTGGTTCTAGCTAAGATGACTGTAACTCCCAGTTAAAAAATGATTTGCAATTGAAATATGATAAAATAGCTTGTTAATGCCAGGGAGAGCGGTCTGCTAATGTTATTTATTTCAAGTCTGAAGTTTCTCACGAAAGAAAGAAAGAGAGAAAGAAGAAGGAAGCAGGAGAGGGGGCTTTTTTTTTTTTTATGTGTTTGCCTTCACGGCTTTGGAGTGCTCACTAATTCCATCTGTCCACAACAGAGCCATCGGAACGGCGAGAAAAAGCATTTCCATATGTGCAAATTAGCATCCAGCCTCTCTTAATCTGTGCAGTGCTCCTCTGAAGTAGATGGCGCGGATGGCTGCCAAACCCACTAATGGCATTCAAATAAAGGACTTTATTGGCTTTAACTGCCACTTTTTCTTTTTTTTTTTCTTCTTTTTTTTTTTTTTTTTTTTTTAAGATAGAGAATGCGTTCCCCCTATTTTATTTTTGTTCTGATATTGTCACTTTGTACTTTTACCATTAAACAGAAAGAAGGCTTTGGGCAGCTCTTTAATGGGATCCATTTTCTCCTACAGATGTGTTCTTTTACTTTCTATTGAAATCTCACCATTAGTTATTACACTGTAATCAACACCTAAAGTGTATCATTCCCATTTTCAGCCAGCTTGTCTTTCCCAAGGAAGTTCTTCCTCCTTTCTCTGCTTTTCAACAGAAGAGACAGGGCTGAGATGAGAGACATCTTGCTTGGGATCCTGCCCGCACTCTGAGTTCATATGAAAAGGAATCTGTTTGTTTGCTTGTTTGCTTGCTTCTCAAATTGTTTTTCAAGGTCTGGCACATTCACAGCTGTCACCAAGGACAAGTAGAGGTACCAGCAGTATCCTACTCAGGGTCACTGTCCTGATGGGTGGCTCTGCACCCAGCAAGGGCTACCACTTGAAGTATGTTTTGAATCTTGAACCACTTGATTATTTCAATGGAAAACAAAGGAAATTATTTAATCCTAAGAAAAATTTAGCTAAAATATCCCTCCCATTATAGTAAATCAATCTTTATTTTCACCCATCAATATTTGTCCTCCTTCTGGCAAGGGTTAGGTAACCACACCTGAGGCCTTGTGATCTCAGATCTTGCTGAAAATGCCATGGTTGCTAATCCTGACTTGACTAGTGGTGCCAGCAATAAAACCACAGTCTCTAGTGTGTAGCAGACTCCATATGTTAGCCCCCCTAGTCTGCTAAGTCACCACGCCAGCCTAAATTTGAAACATTTCTAAAGTGTTATACAATGTTGTAATAATGTTTTTACAAAACAAAGGCTGAGTTACTGGAAGCCATATTCATCCAATCAGCATCTTATTGAAAGAGGAATCTTGATGGTAGCGGTGGTGACACAAGCTATAAAAAAATAATGTTAAAAATTGCACTAAAGTCTTTAAAAGGGGAGCACTGACTTATTAGGGAGTAGAAGTTGGGAGAACTGCTGCAGAAAAGGAAAGTCTCAGCTGAATGTTATCTCACTTTCCTGAGGAAGAGTGCACCCAAAAAACCTCAAGCTGAGAACACAGTTGACTTAATTAAAAAGTTCCTAATTGCTAAAACGCTGCTTATAAAAACAAGAATGGACACTGCTAATTACATGCTGAGCAGTGTCTGCCCAAACAGAAAACTTTCTATATAAGCAGAGCTTTCTCAAAATACTTTCTGCTGCTTGGTGTAGATTTTTCCCCATGTAGGAAAAAAAGACCAAACAAAAACCAGATTACAGATCGACTTTGCACCCCAAACTTAAGCCTACATCATGAAAGATAATCCGAGGGGATGGAACTAACTTGGTTTTAGGTTTTCTCTAAGATTCCAATCCTGCAAATGTTTAAGCAAGTATTTCACATTGGTACCTGGATAGTGTAGTTCTCTTCAGTGATGTTAGTTAGGTACTTACATGTGAAGATGCATGAAAAACAACTCATGTATTCTATAAATCTATATCCATCACATTATTTTTTTACATCTATCTATCTATCTATCTATCTATCTATCTATCTATCTATCTATCTATCTTTTGAGCATAAAATCTTAGAGTCACAATGCCGGCCATGAGATGGAAAGATCACCACACTAAGAGTCAAGAAGCTAATTAGAAATTGCATATAATTAAAAATCTTTATATAAATTTTCTTTTTCGTACAAATACTTTTTTATTTGTATAAAAATAAATGTTGACCATGATTACTATCATTTGGCTGGGTTTCTCCCTGTTTTAATCAAAGAATAAGTATTATGTTAAGCAATCATAATTCTCATTTACAGAAATCAGTTTTTAGTGGCTTTCTCATATAATTCTAGAACTCATTTACCAGTATTTGTTTTCTAAAAATATTTGCACCAGAAATTTGATTATTACTGACTTGTACAAGATATATAGCTATTTAAAAGGCACCATGGCACCATTTTGCTGGGCATTATACAGAGGTTGACTAGGAAACAGTTCTTGATTTAAAGGGATTACAGTCTTAGTTGTCAAGGCAGACAAAGAACTAACAAGCATTGTGTAAGCTATGCTCCAGTATTCAGGACAAAGAAACAATTCCTTGTGATTTCAGTAGTGATTTCACTACTGAGCAATCAATGATAATACTGACGATCACTTAAAGTAAATGATGCTTAAATGCAGGGGAAA
Organism: Microhierax caerulescens; assembly: GCA_035590215.1. Taxonomy (NCBI): domain Eukaryota; kingdom Metazoa; phylum Chordata; class Aves; order Falconiformes; family Falconidae; genus Microhierax; species Microhierax caerulescens. Next base: position 39,378,974 of record JAVJGJ010000060.1, on the reverse strand, counting down.
AAACTGTCAAATTATCTTACTTGCTATGAATCACTCATTAATTTCTATTTGCATTTCTTATGGAAAAGAACCTTAACTACCTGATCTGCATGTGCAAATAATAATAATAATTATTAAATAGTGAAAGTAGTGCAATTATTAAATAATGCAACAATACCAATCATTACTCCTATTAATAATAAATTATAATAAGTCTCTTAGAACTATGCATGGTCCCTAGCTGCAATATTCAACACAGATCTGAAACATCTGCTTGGTTTTGGAGTTGGGGTTTGTACCGTATCAGTCACCAAGTCACAGTTCAAAATACGTACACTGGCATGCTGGACTTTAACTCCCCCTCCACACTTAGTCTTCCCCAGGCCCATAACTAGCTCTGAAACTGAAGATGAGAAATTCTGTTCAGAAAACAAGGAGATTCAAATGCTCTCCTTTATCATCAGTGCAACAATGAGTAATTTAGGTGTCACAATCCTCATTTTACACCTAAGGAAATGAAGGCAGGGAGAACAAAGAACAAGCAAGTCAGTGACAGAGCCAGTAATGAGTTTCGGATTCCCTTACTACTACTTTCCCGGTCCCTTTTGCCTACATAAGTTGGCTGATGACAAAAGCAAGTATGAAATTTGATCTTCATAACATTTACGGTTTTTTTTCTGTATTTATTTCCTGTTTCCAGGAAAAAATGATCATTCATCATGGCAACAAGATATTAATTGAGACATATATTCATATACGCTTTATATACTATCTTTCTGAAGGATCACAAGATTATATATAAATTTGGTGTAGTTGGATTATGACATTAACATGTTGTCTGAGTACTTTCTAAAAGCAAGATCTAATCAGGTTTTGAAACTGCAAAAATCCTTTAAAACAATTAGAAAAAGTACTTAATTGAAACTGCTTCAAAATATTTTGAAAATTCAGTCTGATCTATAAAACCAGTTTCCTGACTTGTAATTTAAATCTGATGGTTAAGTAGTTTTGTTTGATAGTCTTGTAAAGATTGTCAAGAAGTCAGGACAAGAGTCAATGAAGGGGAGGAGAAGATTGTTAAGTAGTAGTGTACAACTTCTACTTTTACACAACTAAACGTACTTTCTCATGGTCCCTTTTCCGCTTTACAAAAACATCCTCTCTTCTGACATAACACCCACAAAGACTGATGCAGAGGCATTTTCTACAGAGCACAAGTCAGATGAAAAAACAATTTCAGTACTTCACCTGTGCATGGGTAGCAGCACAAGAGGCTTTCCCTGTTTGAAGTGAAACTTGATTGTCAGAACTCTGGCTTTTCGCCCAAATGACACTGATATAAATTTTGTCAGTGCTGGTATTTCTGCAACATGCACATCCAAACACATGCACATTGACACACACACAGGCACTCGTACATAGATGAACAATGGCACCAAGAAAAGAAGAAGAAAAAAAAAAATTAAAATTGCAGCTCTCATTTTAAATCCAAGTCTCTGACTCCAGTGGAGCTGGGCTAATTTACACCAGCTGAGAATCTGCTCTTGTATTTATTTTAGAAAAGATGCAATTTTGTCCTAGCAAGCAGTTTGCAAGGCCTACTTGATTGATTTAGTTGACTCTGGCTTTATTACAGCTTAATGTGTTCACATCACTATTGTTAAAGTTGTTTCAGCACTTCTATTATTACTGTCTAGTTTTTGGCATTTAGAAGTTTATAATAATAATAACAGTATTTTGTACTTTTATAGCATTTTTCTTCTGAGGAATTCGAAGGGCTTTGTAAACAATAATTACTCCTTACAACCACTTGGTAAAGCATATTATATTGTAGCACATTTTACTAGCGGTTCAGATTCTGATCTCTGTTCACATCAGTGCACGTGCAAACTATCTATGCTATATATGTGGTTTGGATCCCTTCTGAAATAAAAACAAAAGCAGAAATGCCCTTTACAAGGGCTGCCGCTACCCCAGAACAAAACTTTAAAGTCCTGATTCCCTCTCCCCGGTACTAATTTTTAGAACACTGGGTTTACTCCAAAACCCTCTCTCCTCTGTGCTCGCTGTAGCAGCAAAGGCATGGAGAAGATGGCTTAAACAGATGATGAGACATTCCCTTCTACAAAGAAAGTATTTTTCCTGGTTCTACAAAATAATGTCTTCTTGTTTCTACTGTGGTCTTAACTGTAAATATATATATATATATATATATATATATAAAATAGAACATTGATGAGAAATCTGGAGCAAGATGCTTGTTAATTT
>JAVJGJ010000060.1:39358031-39376627 GCA_035590215.1 Microhierax caerulescens | reverse complement strand
ATTTTAGCAGAAATAAGATGCTAAAGATGCTGAAGCTGCTTTCTTTTACACTAATGAACAATCTAGTCCTATATTTGGTGTTTGGGACTCAGGAATAGGCAGCCAAATATGCTCCACCTTGAAATTCAATCACATGTGGAAATTGAGTTCTCTGTAGCGCTACAATAACTGATAAAAAGTTTGATTGGGGCTAAATCTGCATTCCATTTCTGAAAAGACATCTAACATTTTAACAGACTGGAGAAAAAAAAAACACCCAACAATCAAGGTTTTAAAAAAGTTCATGCAAAACCTGCTTATCATTAAGATTTGTTTTCATTCACTGATGTAAACTACAACAAAAAAACAAATAAAATAAAATAAAATAAAAAAATAAAAAAGAAACAAATAAAAATCTCTCAGTTTAACTACCCAGAATGAGAACTGTGAATAAATTGATTTCTTTGAGTTACGCTGTGAAAACAAACTGGTTAAAGAAAATTTTCTTTCCAGGCCAACCTGATTTTTTTTTATTTTTAAAGATACTGGCACATAATATATGATTTCATTTTGAGCACTTTTTTAAAAAAGTCTAATTAAATCTAACAAATGCCAAGTAACATTTTTTGGAAGCAAAAAATAATAAATTCCAAGAAGAAAACTTTCTCTTATGAATAGTTCAAGTCCACTGGAAAGTGCATTCTTCTGGAAAAAGAAAATATATTCTGAAAAAAATCTCTTTTGTTCTGACTTTAGTGCGATCTTACAGTTTTCATCATTATAAGAAATACATACACAATTCAAGATGGATTTTCTATTGTTTCACCCCTTATAATTAATTATATACCTTATAATAAAAGTATTTACAGAAAGGAAAAGGATTCATTAGATAACCTGTCTGAGCACAGTTCTGACCTACATGGCCTTGACTGAGCTGTGTTAATCACTGTAGACTCCTCTGCTATTAAAATTGGTATCAGACAAGAACTTCAAGTGCATCAACACTTTTCAATGACAAGAAAAAAAAAACCCAACAAAAAACACAAAAACCCCAAATACTTTCATGCCCTTTTTGTAGCTATTTGACAGAAGATGATAATTCAATTAACTGTCCTACCAACCCAACTGCCACTGGAAAGAAAATATCTTTGCTGATAAAAAAATATTGAGGTTTTATGGAGTGAAAGCCACAGCTTAAACACAAGGGAAAGCCTCAGTTTCAGTGGTGAAACTGGTGCATGTTCTGTCCTGTATTTCAAAAGCTCCTGAATCAGCCATCTTAATACACAGAGCAAAATGTTGGCTCCCAAAGAAGTGAGTGGAAATTTTTCATTCCCTTCCACAGAGCTGGATTTTTGGATTTTGGCTTCATCCTAGAAAGAAGCACAAGGATGGTTCTACAGAATTTTGAAAAGATCTCACATCAATCAATATCTGAAAAACTAATAAATACCATGATCTAGATATTGGACATTACAAGGGCATGCTTATATCTGCAAAACTGAAATAGCCAACTGATTAGAATCAGTGGGGAAGATTTGCCTGAAAACTGATGACATATAGCCCTGTGAGTAGGGTTGATTACCTGTAATTATAATTGCTTTCAATTTACTTAAAATTATCTCCTCTGGATTTGGCCCACAAAAAAACCTGAAATAAGTATTAAAGAGAATTTTTAATGATTAATTACTTTTTGGAGTTAAATTTAACAGACAACTAAGTAAAAAAAATAAAATAGCCAAATGAACCCCCCCCAAAAAAAAAAATAAAAATTTGCAGGGTAAATCTTTTGGATTGATCTATTTCCTAGTCCGAACGGTGATTTAAGTGGTAATATTATCATAGTCTGGAGGAAAAAAAACATAATTGAGACTTCAAATTGTTAGTGTTTACACACTGAAAGACGGTTACAGTAGATTCAATTCAGAATAAACACAGAGCAATCTTAACTCTATCACTTCTGACTTGAGTGCAAAACTCAAATCAATTACTCATAAACATTTGTGATAAGATTAATTTAATTTTTTTCTTAAACAAAGAGGGTAAATTAAAAGAATCAGCTTATTCCTTCCTACTCTGTAGTGACAAGATTAAAAATTAAATTTATACATATTTCATTTTTACATAATAAAGCCTTTTTGCAAAAAGAAAAAAATACCACAGTTCATCTAATTAAATCAAAGAAAATTGCCTGCAGCGATGCTACAGTATTACAATTAGATGTCTGCCAAAACCAGCCATTTGAATTCTTAAACACCACTCCAGTCTTAAATACAAAACATGGTTTTCATCATTTTGTGTGATATCACTGAAATGGGACTTTTTTTTCATCATTATTACGTCAGCCTGGAATGCCTTGCCAGACGCATTTCATTTTTCTTCTGTCTTACAGAAATGTCGGGCGAAGCAAATACAGAATAGTTTGTTGGGCTTTTTTCTGTAAGTCTACACATGAATATTGGTATATAATGTCATGGAAATAAAATAATACAGTTTTTAAAAAATCTCTGCATTAAAAATTCAAGTTTTATGTAATTAGTGTAATTCGTGTAATGCTTAAATTGTCTTTGGAATTAGATATGAAAAGAATAAATGCCCAAGACACCACCACTACAAGTAGTTGAAGACAATTATTTAGAAAAACTAAGGCTATCCACGTTTACTAATCTTACACAGCTTGATTGGTAAATCTAATTTAGTATATATGTCAGTACATCCAGATCCCAAAGGCCTGCACCAAATGCTCAGCTCACCCCCAGACTTCCCCTGTGACCTTGTGTAAGTCCCAGTTTTCCCCGTGTCGGTAAAATGGGAGAATAATACTTCCTACCTGACAGGGGTGTTGTCAGGCTAAAATCCACAGAAGAGTATCAGACATTCAGATACTAGATGTAATAAGGGATAGATAAAGAGACAGGCTGAAAACAGTGAGGACTGGATAAATAAGTTGCTATGCTACAGTAAAGGCAATTCATTTAAGCATCGTTTAGTGGAAGCAGAGTTGAGTTACAAGTTACTGTTGACTGACAGATGCAAAAATGTACTCCAAAAGCACTAAGCTAGATTCCAGCAAAACTATCAACCTTCGATTTAAAGAACACTCATACCTGCAAAGCTTTGTGGAATACAAACAGTAAAATAATAAAGATAATACAAGAGTGATGACTGAGGTTGTGTGTGCTAGGACCTTCCTGTGCAATCATATTTTACATGTAACTATGAAAACTACAGCAATGCTCACCTTGTCATCTTCTCTCTGTCTCCCTCCTGTCTTCCCAGTTCTTATGCTCCATAGAGCAAGTATGTCTGTAATCTCTGCTGAACTCTCCCAGGTCACATGCAGCCATCCTCCCTTCAGATTCTTCCAGTTGACTCAGCTGAGCCTGGGCTGAGGTAAAATTGTATTCAGCCCTCCAGGGAAAGTTCCCATTGACCATCTGATGATACCACTTCCACTGATCTGTATTAGAGGAAAATGTTCATATTACAGCTTCATGCTTGCCTGAACAAAATTTGGTGCCACATACAGGCTCAGGATCATGAGAGTTTTGCAAACCACTTTGTACAAAACCATGCATTTCTGAAGTCTTTCTTTAGATGGGAGACAGATGTTCTGGGCTCTGTGCATTTACCTTACACTATTCTCCAAATGATCAAATCTGTTTAAGGTGAAAAAAAAATCTAAAAAAAAAAAAGTACAAAAATATTCAGGGAAATTGATTTTTTTTTTTTTTTTCCCTAGATTAGATGCCACAGGCAGGTGCCCAGTACTCTGGTCAAGTGAACAATTCCTTTTAAATGACTCTGTCAGATACAATCCTCTTGCTTCATTTTGTCCCCTGCTGCTACTGTCTCACATGGGATTGCGTGCACTACGAATGCCTGGGGGATGTATACTGGAGTTTAAAAGCAGACAGAATACAAAGACATTGGACACATTTTAATAGAATGTTTAAATGAGACCTAGATGCAGATACATGATCTGGTAGGTGACCAAAGATGTCACCTCAGGCTGGACAGTTAGAGCCTAATAATAACAGATAGTAATAAGGTTCCATTACTTAAATTTTTTATGATTTCTTTCTTTCATACTTTATGTTCACTCACAATGCAACAAGTAAACTGTTGGGCTGAACTAGTGAGAATGTTAGGATTAGTAAGAATTCATTTATGCATAATCAAATAGCCAAAGACCAGCCCTGAGCCTCAGTCAGGCACAGGATTCTAACTGCAGAAAATGTTGATAGTACAAGGAAGAATGGGAGTCGTAAGGTGCTGTCCAAAATAAAATTGGACACCTGCATTTCAATTAGTAATCAATAGGACACTTTCAGAAATCCATTACTCTTGACATTACTATGAAAGCTCGTCATCTAATTCACCACCTAAAGCCATTCAGCCTCTACATGAGGTGTATTCCCAGAGGGATTCATCCACTAGGTCTGCTTACAACACAGCCCACAGAGCAGGCTCTGACTAAAACGTGACTGGAAGGCAATAAGGCCTCCTATTACAATCCCAAAGGACAAATATTTGAAACTCAGGTTGAAATCCTGTCTCAGATTCCTGTCTGAGAGTCAACTCCTGATTGCAGTATTTGTACATTTCTGTAGGGCCTCATGTTTCTTCATTCCTGTGGCAATGAACCTTTGCAGTACAAGCTTTCAGCAGGATACCAATATCCAGGTAGGTCAGCTGAACATGTTCAACTTCAACAAAAGGTCCATATTCTATTTGGTATGCTGTTCCATCACATTCTCCCATTCATCACTGCTCATGACTGAAAATTTTAGCAGAGATTTCCAGAAAAAAAAAAAAAAAGCAAAACCTGGCAAAATAAATCATCAGTATTTGTTTACCTTGTTCCTTTTTTGCCAGCCCCCAGGCATTTGAAAATCCAATACTCAGAGCAAAGATAAAGGATCGCAAATTCCATTTAAGAAACACAGAATAAAATACGTGCAATAAACTTGCAGAGAATTGTGTTGTCTTTTTCACTTTTGCCTATATTGCTCTGATTTTGAGAAGAGTCATCTCAGAGTATTATTATTCACATCTTCATTAACATTTCTGTAAAAAGTGTGAAAGCAAGATTTTAGTGTTCAAACAAATATTTTGTAGCTGGTATTTTACTCTTACATTGTACTTGTGGTGAAGTTTTGAGATTGCAGAATTTGCATCATATTATATTTACTAAACTTCATAGCAATTACTGAAATTTAGTACTTTTTGAGAAGTTACATGTAGGAGTTTCTAAAAAAGGGAAGTGTGAGTTAGTTGCGGGTAATAGTTGTGGCTGTCTATTCAGGACCAGAGAACTTTTGGTTTTGGAAATAAATCTCTTATGTTGAGACTACACAATGACATTATGTCACTGAATTCTGCTTTTACCAGGACAGTGGACAAGTCTAATCCAAGGAGTGGGTATCAATAAAAAAAATTAAAAAACTCTAGTGCCAGAAGTTTTGGCATAGGTACAGAAAACTCTCTTCTTTCCTGGGCTCCTAATGCATGCTTTGTAGAATAAAAAATGGGATATACACTAAAGCCTGTTAGTTCACTAACAAAAAAATTCTAAATGAAATGATGACACATGACACAGAATCATTCCCAGTGCTTAGAAGCGAGCTGCGTTTCCCTTACCAATTGGATTAATCTTTAAAGGATGCCTATTCATGCTGTAGTTACCTATCCTCACATAAGAGCACTTTATGGAGTGAGCAAGTCTTTCCTGATCAATCCTTGTGTTTCACAGAGTTGCCAGTCAAACTGTCAGAAATATGCTGAATGTGTTTGTTCAAGGAAATGTGTATTTCTTTGCCCTTCCCAGCTTTGTCTGGATAGCTGGAGAGCCCTACCATCCACTGTGGAGTGCAGTTACCAGTGGGAAATCTCCCCTTAGCCTTTTGATGAAAGGTTGTGTGCTGATTTTGACTGGGGTTGAGTTAATTTGTGCTTAGTTGCCAGCTAGGGTTAAACCATGACAGGTAGTTTAAGAGCAGCACCAGAGACACACTGCAAGTTACAAAAGCAGAGCATTTGAGGGTAAGCATAACACTTGGGGAGACTGAACAATAACAAAAGTAAAAGTGAACCATGTTGTTATGTAATAAAGCTTAGCACTTTTCATGACTTAGGGATTACTATTTGCACATTAAAAATAGAGAAGACCACAGAGACCACTAAAGCTGGGATTAGAATGCGTAAAGCCCTGAATCCCAGATCTTGCCTTCAACCACCAAACCACATCTTCTATAGTTAGACCTTTTTTAAGTCATGGAGCTTCTTATTACTCAACATTCTGCAAGTACTTAAGCACCCTGCTGAATCAAGGCCCACCTCCCAGAGACCAGAGCCCGCAGTTCTTACTCAGGCATTTATCCTCTGTAATCATGTAACTGGAATCCGTCTGCAGTAAAACACACCCTTTTTCTGCACTGGAAAAATAAATTCATTAGATACTCCTAAGTTCATAGCCCTGGTTTGTACAGTATCACTCCATTTTTTAAGCTGCAATAACTCCACTGCACTCAGAACTATTGCACTGTTTAAAATTGGGAGTAACGTAACAGAAAATCAAGTCCAGAGTCCCCAGTCAAACAGCCATGCAGTCTTGATGAGAATATCATGCTTTCTCATCATAATCAGCTGGATTTGCTATTGCTACCACCGCCTTGCTGCTGAGGTATATATTGACACATCTAAGAGGCACAGACAATCTCACTGAGAACCTGGCCATGCAGTTCTTTTCCATTTGATTGTATTTGATTTGCAGGAAATAATATATTAACTTGCATTAAATAATCATCCACAAGCTGGAACCTGGTCCTAAGATTCTGACATATGAGTTTCTAGTCATGCTTAGCTGGCTATAATTTTTCATCTGGAGGATATCTTCACTGTGCAAACTGGATGAACGGGTTATTTTATGTTAGATCTCCAATGAATATCCATCATTGGCTTTAAAGAAAGAAATAAAGAAAATGTATTGGCTCATGTAGACTGTCTTTCACATCTCCATTTACTCAAGAGCCATTTGAAGTTCTTTCTTGTCTGCTCAGATAAATGGCCAGCTAGCCCCTATGCATAATGACTCCATTGTGGCAGGAGCACAGGTATTTTGTAACCATATGTGTGATGACTTGTTTCAAGTCACCAAGTCACCTGCGTGTTCAGGTTGCAGTAGTTTGTTAGCCCTCTGCATCTCTTGGGTACTGTCTGCAGCATGTAGCACACTCAGGTGGCCAGAGCAGCTGAAAGGACGGTTGTGACCTCTTCTGTCTGCTTGCTGGGGAAGTGATAAGCAAAATTTAAAACCTGTGCTATTCCAGGACCTCTTAGGCTGGGCAAGAGACAGTTTTCATTTAATATGGAGGACTGCAGAGACAGTGTTTTGCAATACTATCAATTAATTTGTTGAACATATTAACCCACCATTTGGGGCCACAGAGTGTTTGCCAGTTAAATCTTGCATCATAGGTAGAATTGCAACGAAAACTGTAAAACAAAGTATCATGGAAGACTTGTCTGTTTTAAAGATCTTCCAGTTAATTACCCTCTTAGCTGCCCTCCAAGGTGCTGTTCTGCCATTTCCCTGCTAATCCTTTTCAGCTGAAATTCATTGATAAACTCAAAATACATGCTTCTGAAGACTTGTGTAGAAGATCATGAAATCTTCAATGAAGAGGTGGAAAGCTCTGGACAGGATCAATGTAGGTGAGGAGAGCAATCATCGTACTATATTCTGGCTTTTCCCAGATTTGAGGAAGCCTTTCTTTGCTCAGCATCTTTGCCTTAAAATGTTGAAGGAAAGGTACATAACAGACTCCAGAAGTGGGCAGAGCCAATAGGAGTGATACGTTTGCAACTGCAATGTCAATTGCAGGCACACAGTTCTCTAATGTATGGAAACTTGCCCACTGAACCCTCATTCAGCTTCCCATCCCCTAAATGTTTTCCTGCTCTCACTTACTTCTGCTGACATACCCGTCATGGTTCACACCATACCTTACTATGCAAACTCTACAGAGAAGGAAACAGGAGGGGAAAAAAAGGAAATGCTTCCATCAAGTCTGCCTCCTTGGCTACATGATCCCTGCCAAAAGCTGCTTTTGCAGCCACCATGGCAAGCAGGTGTGTTACCATGGCATTGCTCCAGCTGCAGGAAGCTGCCCTGCCCCTGCCCCTGCCCTTCCTCCCACTTGGGCAGATGCCATGCCCACATCAGACCACCATTCATGATGCTGGGGATGGGGGGTGCACAGTTTCAATGTTGTTTTGCACTTACCATTGCCTCTCTGGGGCAAATGGAATCAGAGATAAACAAGATAAAAGTCTAAAAGTCTGAATGGGCTGCTATCCCATTCTCTGCTGAACACTGAGATCACGGAAGAGATGCCATTGACTTTGGTGCACATAACTCTTCTGCATCCTTGGGCCAAGCAAGTTCCTTCAGGTATCAAAAGAGCAAATCCAGACCCAGGAAAAGGACATCTGAATATGTCATCTGCCTCACAAAATAAAATGAAGCAGCAGCTAAACTCTTGTAATATTATAAACAGGGTGTCATATTCTTTTCTAAACACACAATACATGGCAGATCTGCCCCAGTATCACCCCCACCCGCACAGACATACACACACTTGATCCATGAGCAGTTTTGAAAATTTGGGCGGTAGAAACCTTTGTCACACCCACAAGCTATAACTGAAGGAGGAGAAGAGGAGAAAAGCCATCCATTTTGGCTTCATGCTAAATTATCAGCTTCTTGGCTTTACGCCAGCTCAGTCAGCTTATAATAATAACTGGCTCTGGGCCAAGGCTTTTTACAGTGAGTGAGAGAGAGCACACTGCTTTCTCTTTCTTCAAAAATGTTTGTTAATAATCTCTATATTACTCATAATCTGTATAGCTTAATTGAATAAAAATGTCTATTTTCACTTCCTTGCTAACTGAAAACTGGAGGTGAGATGGAATGATTTGGAGCCCAGAATCAGGCTGAATTTCAAACATGAGGCAGCACAGGATCTGTGTGTAGGTGGGTTTCTGGTTAGGGCCCCTGCTACCCCAAGACCTGAACACAAACACTAACAGTTTGATCGTGGATGGCATAAAAACAAGAAAAAGGATGAAAATCTACAATGAAAACCTACTGTGATTTTGAACCATGTCTTGAACCTTGACCTGTTATCCCTAAAGATATACCACAGTGTCTCTACATGATATGGTAAACTTTAAGAGGACTGACTTTAACTGAAAGACAGAGTTATGATGATGCCTGACATGATATCTCTCTAATTTTAGAATAAATCCAGTCAAACTACACTCTTAATGGCGAGGGCTGAAGGAGAAGCAAAATTCCTCTAATTCAAACAAGTGTATAAGAACTGTCAGGTCTCACCTACTTAAATTCTATTTCCTCTGGTCTCTTTGTTGGTCTTATCATTATTATTATTATGAAAACCCCCAGAGATGACCTGCTGTGATTGTATAAAAAGTCCCTCATGTATCTGAGGTGCAACCATAAATAATAACACTAAGCATAAGCAAAGCAGAAATCATATTTCATGCCTTTTGAACATAAGATGCAGCAAGAAAGAAAAAAGCATATACTGAACTGTATTGAGCATACACCTTAAAGAGCATATACTGAACTGCAACATTAATTTGTAAGAACTTCCGATGTTAATGTAATGATAGGTGAGCTTACTAGATAATTTTATTAACATCTTACAACTTGTTCTTTTCCCAGATTAACTAATATTTTATCTTCCTCCTGCGAACAATGTTCTTAAAAATTGTCCATATAGAAAAGTCCCTCTGTTGGATTTTTATTGTTACCTGTTGTTATAATTTGTATGTGATATTAAATCTATTACTGCCCCATGCTGACCTACAATAAACTTATCAAGAAGTGTGTTAGGCATACATCAGGAAAAGGGTGAAGTTCAGTTCATGCTGGACATGTACCCAAGTCCCTGGATGTTGAACCTTGTTATCATTGACCTTAAGTTTGGGTTTGTTGTTTTTTTGGTTTGGGGTTTTTTTTTTGTTTTTTTTTCAGCCAAAAGCTGTTTAACGGGGCTGCAAACCCTTCAAGAACAATTTTTATCTTCAAATTTCCAGCACCTCTTGTTTTCTTTCTTCTACAGTATTTTTAGTCCTTCTACTTTGGGGGCTGTCACTAAGGGGATGATGATATCACAGGAGGCATTCAGCACTTCACAAGATTAGGTCTCTGGTCCTTGCCAAAAATTGGAAGTAGTTGAAGACTCAGAAAAAGAAAATAAAACTTCCTTCTCTGAAACTGGGCAGATACAAGTAAGCTGAGCTGCAGCTGCCATAACACCTTCCTTTATTGTCATTTCATTCTTCTTGTTTATCACTTAAATTTTTCGGATCCTATCAGATACCGTGCAAGTTAAGATGACTGAGGTGAAGACTATTTTCTTTGTTATTTGTACAGTTCCTTGCAGAATTGAGTTCAAATTCCCCAATAGCCTGCACAAACCAATGCACTATTGTGATAATTACCAGCAGTAATAATGTAGGAGTGTGAATTGTTTTCAGTTTCAGAAATGTTCATGCTCCGGTGTTGGTCAGATTTATACAAGGTTCTTACATCAATAGGAGAAAGTTAATCCATTTCCAGTGGTCAAATTGCACAAAAGTGCTTGCATTCTTCAGGTGTAAGGAACAAAATGCATGATTATAATCTAAGATATGGCTGTTGACAAATTTCATTCTGTGCAGTTTCTCTAGAATTGTCATTGTTTTGATCTTTTCTGTTAAAACTTCAGCTGAAAGTTAGGCCCTGAGTCACAGAGGACATATACTAAGAAGTTTCACTCCCAGGAGAAACTAGGTGCTTTGTTCTGATGGAACCTCTGTTTTATAGACTGCAGGACGGGTTGTGACTACTTTGTGCAAAAGTTGGACGCTTTATATGTTCAAAAGCAAGAAGCACTTTAGAAACTGGACTGCTGCTTTATAATGCAGTTGATTAGCAGTGGCAGAGTGCAGAGGACATGTGTTCTCTGGAGAAGGAGCACCCAAGGTGGAAAGATAGAGCGTGTGTGCCAGGCCCTCCAAGGTGTAAAGTGCACAGGCTACCCTGAAGCAGAGTGTGCTGGCTTGGCTACATCCTGGCGCAGGGAGGCCTCAGAAAGCCTGAGGTGCTCCTTGGGATGCTTGTGGGGGACAGTGACTGTGTCCAGGCCTCCTGGTACAGCTCCCGCTGTGGCCTGAGTTAAGAGAACCAGCTCTGAGAGGGAAGTGAGTGCACAGGGCTCTCCATGCAGAAACTGCGATTCCAGTGGTGGCTTGTGCTCATTATATAGTGTGAGATCACAAATAGAAGTTTTCACACTTGCCCATCTGCCACCAACTGACTCTAAAGAGCTGGTGAATCATACACTTAAAAGAGGGCGAGTTTTTCCCCGCTGCCATTGGAATGTGTTTTGAAATTAAATATGCACAGTACAAAAGCGGAATAACAAGGTTGTGCTGATCACACCAGACACTGTGTATAATGCTACAGACATGAGGGTCAGGGGTCTAGGCCAAGACCATGGCCCTTAGTCACGGCATCAATGAAAGCTGATTCTTCCTTCCCCTTGGTGTCCCTTTCCATGTCTGAAGAGACTATTGAAAGAAAGATTTCTTTGAGAGGAGCCAGGGGAAAGAAAAAGGGGAGGGGGAGAGGGTTAAATAACATAAATATGGTGAAAAAATATTATTTTTGTGCTTGCATATGGTACTTTTTTTTTTTCTATCTATATGCATACATTTTCCATTTGCTATTTGTAATTATGGCTTTGGCTTTACAATGTATTCATCAGTGACACTGTGATCCTTTTGTTCTGCTGCATATAAAAATGGTTCAGAAGATAGATTCAAAAGGTCTCAGGTTCCCCAACAAGGAACATAATAGGGGTAATGCATGGCAAGAACAGTTTCTACTTTCTGCAAAACAGGAATAAATAAAAGAGCTATTACGTTACACTTTGTGTACAGTATTGTACTCTTTTTCAAAATGTAAGACAGATTCTTATCCATTGCAAATGCTAGTTCTTAACCTGATTTACTTCTTGAAATCATTTTTAAGGTTCCCTGTGCTTACAATGGAAACCAGGCTGGATTTATAGAAGCATTATATGCACATTCTTTTTGTGAAGAGCAATGTTAATATGAACATTTTGGTCACTCAAAAAAAAAAAAAAAAGAAAAAAAGAAAAAAGATTGAAGAAATGTTTTTGTTTTTCATTCCCACTTTAAAAGCAGGTTTTCTTTGGGTGTGCCTAATCTACACGAAGTGTAACTGTATCCATTATCCATTGTAGGTTTGTGCAATATGTGACAGCTGTTTGACCCTGTCACTACAGTCCCTCTTGCCATGGAAAAGAGACAGAAGTATGTTGTAGTGAAGATAAAACACCCTTTATTCAGACTGCTGGACAGAATCAGACTCTGTTTCTCTGGTTGCCAGAGAGACTGTGTATCCTATACATCTGTATGTCATTGCAAAAATCCTTCCCACCCCTGACCTGTATAGCTCAGTTGTGGAAGGAACTGAGTACACTACAGATGTCAGATGTCAGCTGCCCCAGGACTCAACTTTGCCTTGGATATGCTACCAGATCCTCTGGAAACATGACTCCAGCATCCAGGCTTAAGGCAAGATTCATCCACATTGTAAATGAGGAGGCAGTAACAAACACAACTGCATCACACAGGCTCTGTGATGTGAGTAGTATTCATTATCCCTGTGATATGTTCATATCTACCTCAGTCAGCCTTGTGAAGTGGTAGGAGAACAGTCAAGCGTTCTTCCAAAATCAGTGCTTGGCTTTTGCAGTTTTTTCACATAAGCACGTGACTAAGCAATGCAGTGCCTGAATGAGGATACCTCAGCTTACCTTCACACTACTGGGTCCAGAACTGGAGGCAGTAGTGCTAAATCAGTGGGACATTGAAGCTAATTTGCTTCATTATGAAACATCAGCTGATGTGACAGTAGGGACTATCCTGCTAGCAGGACCATGCATCTTCCTACAGGGCTGGGTTTATCAATTTATTCAATGCTATTTGGGCTGCCTGTAAGTGCTTCTGTACTGCACCGTGGAGATGTGACTTTAGGACAGCCGGTCCTCTGTTTCTTATCCATAAAACACACAGTTTGTCCTAACTACCGTTTCTTGTTGATCTAATTATATTAAAAGCAGGGACAGCATTTGATGAAGGGCTTCATGTTAGTCATTATTTCAAGAAATAATGAATATTCTGTCAATTATTTGTTCCTCCTTACCACGCAAAGGCAAGTGATTCTTCCCACCCCTGCATTTTCCAGACCCTACAAATCTGGAAGTGATGAAATCAAACAAAAAAGCATAAAAAGTATCCAAAGGAGGATGAGGAAAAGATGGACTCAGCTGCCAAATGTAGATGTGCTGCTCTTGAATATTGCAGACTAAGACATATTTAAGCACATGCCAATTCTAACAACATGGATATCCTTGCTGACTTCAGGAAGAGACCTTTAACTTATTTGTCTTCTTTGGGGAGTCTGAAGATCAGGACCACATTTACCATGTGGTATTCATGTTTAGGACAGTGGAAAACAAGTAAAAAATATGTTTACTTAATTCTTCTTTGTGTCTCTTTGGAATATAACTGCTATGGATGTTTATGTGAAATTAATGTTTGCTAGGTATCATCGACATTATAGTTAAATAATTAGTGTTTTCTCAGTTGCTGTTAGTCACTTTCATTGTGAGTTTATTTCCTCCCCAAGAAAACTTGAAGACATCTCCGAACTGAGAATTACTGGGGAATTTTTATAAGCATTATTTCTGGTAGTCTCACTTTTGCCTTTTTCTGCTGATACCACAGCTAACTACGAGGAAAAGTACTTACCAGTGTTCAGAGCTGTGAAGGATAAAAGCCAGCTAACCAATCTTCCTAATTTCGCCCACCTCAGCCTCCACTCTTCCTCACACATTCAGCTTCTTTTATCTTTTTATCTATCAGCCTTGATTATACCTTCCCTGAAACACTTGAGCAGGAAAGACAAATTGATATTAACCCTTCACCATTAACACAAAAGTGATACCTTTGATGTACTTATATGCTTATGTTCAGGCAAACTACACATAGCCTAGAGAATGTGTAATTAGGTGACTGCAATCTTTCCAAACAAACTTTTTCCTGCTGTCTCTTATAAATCAGCAGAGTTTTTCATATATCTATATCCTTCAAGGATGTGTTTGAAGGAGGAGAAGTTGGGTATGGTGCTTTTGTTAGGATATTCCTCAAATCACTGTTAGCTACAAGGTTCTGCTTTGCACTAAGGTAGGAGGATGGTCAGTTTATTGGTGGTATTTTACCCCACTGAGACACAATTATACTTCAGTTCTGCTCCACTCTTGCTTGGAATAAGGGAGTTGAGAGAGGCTGTTGCCACATGCTGATGCTCAGCAGTATCTCATCTCAGTGACTCCTGCAGGAATTTAATGGTAGGTGGGAGGCACTGCCTTTGTGGTGTCTCGTCTGTGAAAAAAATTAGCACCTCCTCTAACCCCTGGAGTTCCCACAGGCTCTGCTACTCAAAATATAGCTGTTAACTGACAGAGGTGAGGTATGATACTTGGGCATGGCACATGATCCTTTGAGAACTTGCTATGTGGCTTGCTTTGGGCATACACCTAGGTCTGCATTCATTCTGTTCATGCCCTCAAGCAAGCAGCACCAAGCCTGAAGAAATACAATGCTGATAGGCAGGATATAGTGAACAGAGCTCACTGTTTTGCTGATACAACTACATCATGTCCGAAAGTATGGTCAGAATAAGTGCATCTCCACACTTAATATACCTTTTGTAAGTTTGTTGGTGGGTGAATGCTTATTCTCTTTCTTCTCTTAAAACACTTTATCTGCTGTTTTGTCTTCTGCTCTTTTGTATGCTTGTGGTTCAGCAATATCACTATGAGTCACAAAAGTCTTACCTATGGTTACAACTTCCTTGAATGCTTTGCTATCATCAGCCTATGAAGGACAGTTATTTAAGTTGTCTTGACTTTTTTGGAAGAATTTCACATTTGAAATAATCCTCCATACTGGTACACTGATAGGTTTTAATTTGAGGGGATGTATATGCTCTGGTGTTGAACAACCTTTGCTGTAAACCGCAGCTGAAACAATTTTGAAAACAGATAAATGAGAATACAGGGTACTATAAAGACCTTTTAACATCTTTAAAAGAGTATTCCTCTAAAATGAGGCATTTCATAATTTTCCTACATGGAAATTATAATCTTGGGAAAGTATTGCCCCAAGTGCCAGAGATGGAATCTTCTCTTTCCTCTGGCCCTCTCTTGCTATGTAGGTCTCTCCATAAATGGAGGATCCAGAGTCATTTGAGTTGAGCATTTTGGGGTCTCCAGGACGCCTTTAAAGGGAAGTCAGAGAAATAACAAATGGAGGAACAAAATTAATGCCTATTTAACTAACTGTTGGGAGCAGGCATAATAATCTACGACAGCTAAGGGGAATGCAATTCAACAGAACAGAGTGAGAGGTGGAACTGGTTCACTCACTGTTAATGGGAAGAATACAGAGTTCTGAAAGGGGAGGGAAACTCCAAAATGCAACAGTACAACATGCAGAAGAACATATGAAGCTGCAATAAGAGACCTGCTTCTGTTTGACTTTGCAGCTTAAAGCTGAGCATCCTAGTGTGTTTGGACTCTGGAAATGTATTAAACACTAGGAAAATTTTAAATATTCCTATAACATGTATGCTGCCTAGAGAAACTGTTGTGAAGAGTTTCTCATTACTGGTATTTGGAGAGGTTAGTGATAGAAATGACTGTGAGATGAGTAATAAGTAAAAATATCCACTCAGACTGATTCAAACCAATATGAATTATGCCAATGAGTGTAAGATGAGGCATACTGGACTTGATTTTCCTCTCACTTACAAGGCTGCAAATTAAAATTAATTCAGTAGACTACAATCCACTAGTAAAAGTGGGAGCAACTACTTTCAGTTTGTAAGATCCATATTAAGGAAGCTCTGTTTTGTAGTTCAGTTCAAAAAAACTGGTTCAAATCCCAACTTTTGCCTCAAGCCATTAATCTCTATGCCCTGTTGCAATCCTTTTAATTTATATGCACAATCTGTTCAAATCAAAAGCACTCCAAGACAGGGACTTTTCTTGCTTAAAATCTGCTCAGATAGTGCCCAACACATCTGCACTAGGAGGTACAAATGTGGAACATGCATGTTACAATGGGAATGAATCCAAGGTCTTGAGGAAGACAGCTGAATGAGCATTAGTGGTCAAGAAATGTATCACCTGGTTCAGTGCTTCTTGAATGAAAATATATATGACTGGTTTCTTATCATCTTTTGGATACATCATCCTTTTATTTATGTTTGCTTTTGTTATTCCACTGCAAATAAAGAGATCTTTGTTTTCCTGTAATCTCTGACACTACATGATACTGTGACTGAAAGGATCATAAAGGGATAAGCTAGAATGGCACATTAACAGTCACTGCTGGCACAGGCTAGAAAGGAGGAAGATTGAAACTTTTTTTTTTTTGTTTGCATTTAAAAAAAATCTCACAAAACTTACATTATTTATTCTAAAGACGTTTTTAAAGTTTTGGCTTTTTTTTTTTTATTATTGAAGTTCATTTAGTTGATTGAATGCTGTTTGTTACAGAAAAGTAATTCCTTTTTGTATAACTTTAAAGTGTCTTTCCCCCCTGTATATTATCTCTTTTAGTTTACAAAAATTGACACATTTTAAAGTGCATGGGTTGTCTCGGGTTTTTAAGTTGAAAAACAATTGTGCCTTGATGTTGATTTGATGAATTCTCATGATAAGGTTGCTTACGCCCAAAACTCTTCTTTTCCTTATTATGATATTTTAGAACAAAATTTTAAACAAATACCTTCCTGTCCATTCTAGTGATCAATCTCAGGGAGAAACAACAAGAGTATGAAATTTTGTGATGAAAACAAAAGGGGAAGAAGGGCTAATGGGTAGCATGTTAAGCCTGGTTCACCATTCAGTTTCTGCCTAAGCTGCACTCTTCCTGTGTGACCTTGGACCTTATCCCACTTCTTGTAATTCTGTAAAATAGAGGTAGAAATACTTGAGGCTGCACGGAGGTATTGTGAGAGATAAACATCAAAGTCTGGGAGGTGCTCAAACACTGCAGAGATAGAGGAAAGATAAGTACTGTACATAGAAAAAAATGCATTATATGACCAAAACCCCAACAACAGTGTTTTGTCTTTAGACTTACAGTTTAAATAAAGCCTTGTCATATCCTACTGTGTCGTTTTCATGAATGTTTCTTTCAATAGTCCTGTTGCAGTGACCATCTGGAATCATTCAGTCATACAGTACTACTGCAGGCACTAATTAATTTCTCAAGTCTGGAGAACAAGGGCCCAAACCTTACCGAAATCTGATCAATGTAAGACCTGAAGGATCAGGTCAGCTTGACTGATACCAAGCTTAACCAGGAGCTGGCTTGGTATCAAATTGCCATGGCTTAAGCAGTTATGGGCACCCTCTAGGCTCTGGGACGTCTGTTCATATGTGCACTTCACCTAAGAAAATGCAAGGTAATATGACCTACGTAAACCGACTTTCAGTGCAGGCTAAGGGCATGCACGCACTCATGAATCTTAAGCGTTTAATATGGAAAGAAACCAATAATTAACCAGGTACAATTTGTTGTGTACAAAAGGTTTTTAATTCCACCCCACCACAGCTGCTAATCAAGAATTAGTCAACAACTCTTACTGTTTTCCTGGTGCTGGAAAACAGACTTGTATGTTCATTCTCCTTTTTTCTGACTCATCCTCCAGAAGATCAGAAAGATAGGGAAGGATCAGGCTCTCTAGTCCATCAGATCACTAATCCCTCATGTTAAGCTGAGATCAAGCTTCTAGATTCCTCAAAACCTTTGTGTAGGGTCCGAAACCGCTGCCTCAGAACAGAAACTGCTACAGTGAACAGCCTGTCAGCTGTGAAGACTATGGTGCCATACAAAAGTCACAACAGAAAGAAGGGATGGTAGAAGGTGAATATCTGCTACAGTATGATTCTTTGCTTCAGATACAGCTCAGTTTATTCAAGAATTCGGAGAGGTTTCATGACACCAAATGGCAATAAAGACCATTAATAAGTTTGCATATAGACCATGGAATACATTTATGGAATAGTAAAATAATAAATGAAGGTAAATAATCAGCATTTCAGCTAAAATGGCTGATCACAGTTGCATTCTCCTGAGTGGAAAAAAAAATCCTAATAAAGCAGTGTGACTTTAAAATGACAAAGCCATTAGCACATTGCCGCTCCGGTGAAACACAGTAGAAAAAAACCTGATTGGAGGCTGGTCAGTTTGTGCCTGATTCCTAATCGAGAGCTTATTTTTTACCATAGTCCCTAGGGCACTGCTTTATCTTCAAAGCTTGAGCCAAGAAAATTCACATGTTCAAGTTGTCTGCAGGCTGTTTTTCTTTCTTTCTTCCTTCCTTTCTTTCTTTCTTTCTTTCTTTCTTTCTTTCTTTCTTTCTTTCTTTCTTTCTTTCT